>CAMTDV010000016.1:24178330-24755881 GCA_947069175.1 Scalesia atractyloides | reverse complement strand
ATGCAACGCTTTCGTTTTTTCCTTGATATTCCATGAACGATCATACGCCGCTTCTCTAAGTGCTTCCAACTGTTGATTTGGAAATATCTCCCCTAGCCGCTTCGGTCATGTCTAAATTAACGGTCTTAAAAGAGCCCAATGCGCTCGGTGCTCAAACTCTACGGGGAAATAGCATGCTTTTCCATAGACAATCATAAACGGCATGGTCCTAAAGGTGTCTTGTATGGGGTACGAAATGCCCACAATGCATCATCAAGCTTTTCCGACCAATCTTTCCTAGACTTTCCTACCGTTTTCTCCAAGATTCTTTTCACTCCCCTATTTGTGTTCTCAACTTGACCGTTTGTTTGTGGATGATACGCGGTAGACAAACGGTGAGTAACTACTCACCCCATAACGCTCTAATGCCTTTTCCAACACGGCATTGCAAAAATGTGATCCTCGATCACTAATAAAAGCTTTGGGGACACCAAAACGCTAAACAACTTCTTCAAAAATCTCATCACCACTCGGGCATCGTTTGTAGGCAAAGCTTGAGCCTCAACCCACTTAGAAACATAGTCGATTGCCACGAGGATGTACCGATTCCCACTAGAAGGAGGAAAAGGTCCCATGAAGTCGATGCCCCACACATCAAATATTTCTAGAACTTGGATTGGATTTTGGGGCATCTCATTCTTGGATGAGATATTGTCGGTACATTGGCAATCATCGCCCTTCCTAACGAACTCTATAGCATCCTCCACCGCCGTTAATAGAAACCGCAATCAAAAACATTTTGTGTGGTAGTGTGTGCACCATGATGACCACCCATCAACCCCTCATGGACGTGCCTAAGAATGTCTATACCTTCCTCCCTAGCTACACACCTCCTAAAGATACGATATCCCCCTATCCTAAAAAGGAACGGATCATGCCATATGTACCTTCTCGCATCCCTATACAACTTCCTCTTTTGTTGGGCATTCATATCCTTCATGACATACCCATTGACCAAATAATTCGCAAGATCGCTAAACCAAGGTAAACCCTCTCTCTTGGCCTCAATAAAATCTATGGATTCGTGAGGGAATCTATCTCCTATTGCCTCCTCACGAATCTCCTCCCTACTTGGATCCTCTAAACACGTAAGGTGATCGGCGGCTACATTCTCGGCGCCTTTCTTGTCCCTAATTTCAATGTCAAACTCGGAAAGCAAAAGAATCCACCAAATGAGTCGGGGTTTAGCGTCTTTCTTTTGAAAGAGAAAACGCAAAGCGGAATGATCGGTAAAAACGATGGTTTTGGAAAGCACGAGGTATGAACGGAATTTATCGAATGAAAATACTACGACTAAGAGTTCTTTCTCCGTGGTGGTGTAGTTCTCTTGAGCATCATTAAGCGTTTTGCTCGCATAGTAAATCGGATGGAAGTGCTTGTCTTTTTTTGTCCTAAAACCGCTCCAACGACATAGTCACTCGCATCACACATGAGCTCAAACGGTAAGCTCCAATTGGGCGAGATAAGAATAGGGGCACTCACAAGCTTCTCCTTCAAAAAGTTGAAGGCTTTTAGACATTCCTCGACAAATACGAATGGAACATATTTCTCCAAAAGACGGGTCATGGGGCGAGTGATCTTAGAAAAGTCCTTAATGAAACGCCTATAGAAACCCGCAGACCAAGAAAACTCTGGATCGACTTAACACTAGTAGGTGGGGGCAATCGGCTAATGGTATCTATCTTGGCCCTATCTACCTCTATCCCTACTCTGAAATCTTGTGTCCTAACACGATTCCCTCCGTCACCATAAAGTGACACTTCTCCCAATTTAACATCAACTTCGTCTCCACGCACCTCTTCATCATCCTCTCTAAATTACATAAACATTGGTCGAAAGAATTACCATAAACTGAGAAGTCATCCATAAAGACTTCCATAGAGCTCTCAACCATGTCCTGAAAGATATCGATCATGCACCGCTGAAAAGTAGCCCGCGCATTACATAATCCAATAGGCATGCGTCGGTACGCATATGTGCCGTATGGACATGTGAAAGTCGTTTTCTCTTGGTCCTCCGACGCGATTGGAATTTGGAAATAGCCGGAAAATCGTCAAGGAAACAATAGAACTGTTGGCCTGCGAGGCGCTCAAGCATCTGATCGATGAATGGTAATGGAAAATGGTCCTTCCGGGTGGCGTCATTAAGCTTGCGGTAATCGATACACACACGCCAACCGGTGACCGTACGGGAAGGAATAAGCTCATTTTTCGCGTTCATGACAACGGTCATCTCTCCCTTCTTAGGGACGACTGGGTAGGACTGACCCACGCGGAATCGGAAATGGGATAGATCAACCTAACCTCCATCAACTTAATTACTTCTTTCCTAACCACTTCCTTCATGTTGGGATTTAGACGCCTTTGAGATTGCACCACCGGTTTAAATTCGTCCTCCATGAGAATCCGGTGGGTGCAAAATGTATGGCTAATCCCCTTGATATCGGATAATTTTCAAGCTATGGCATCCTTGTACTCTCGTAGCACCTTAATCAACCTACTTTTCTCCTCCTTCGTCAACTTAGATGAGATGATGACGGGAAAACTAGACTCTTCTCCTAAAAAGGCATACTCTATGAGGGAAGGAAGGACCTTGAGCTCTAAAGATGAAGTATCTATGGATTTGCTCTCACTCTCTTCCTTAACCGCACACAACTCTAACCTTTCCGGAACCCAATCCGGATCCTCTTCAACTCCCTCAATCTCACTCACTACCTCATTCTCATCCTCACTAACTAGATCGGCCCCACTAATGTAACTATGACATTGATCAACGCACGAGATGAAGGAATCTAGGAAGTAGACGGAGTGACAAGGACCACTATAATCATCACTCCCACTCGGATATTGCATGGCTCTATTTATCTCAAACGTGACAATCTCGTCACCCGCTCTAAGTGAAACCTTACCACTGAAAACATCTCTATCCGCCTTTGCGGTACGAAGGAATGGACAACCTAAAATAATGGGAACTCTCTCGTCGGCCTCCATGTCTAAAAGAATGAAATCTACCGGAAACACGAATTTATCTACCTTAACAAGCAAATTCTCTATGACCCCTCTAGGATACTTGACCCGAGCGGTCGGCCAAAGACAATGACATGCACGTGGGAGTAAGCTTTCCTAACCCTAATTTCTCGTAAAGAGAGAAAGGCATCAAATTGATGCTTGCACCTAGATCGGCTAAAGCATGAGTAGGAGCAACGGCACCCCCGAAAAGACAAGGAATAGTGAACGTGCCGGGTCGATTAACTTCTCGGGTAGCTTATTCAAGACTACCGCGGAACAACCTTCGATCAATGGAATATTTGAAAGCTCACCTAACCTATCCTTTTGTTTGAGAAGGTCCTTAAGAAATTTGGCATATTTAGGCATGGAGTGAAGTGCCTTAATAAACGGACGATTTATTTTCAATTGTTTGAACATCTCGAGAAAGTGCTCGTATTCCTTAGCATATTTTTTATGCTTCAGGCGGGCGGGGTATGGAACGCGTGAATGATCAACTAAAAGTGATGGCTTTACCCTTATCGGTTGCTTCTCCACCTTCTTTTCTACCTGAGGCTCCTCAGTTTGTGCGGTAATTGCTGGGTCTAGCCTAGTGTGCACTTTACCGGGAGCTTTCATCTCAATCTCCTCATCTGCCTCTTCCTCATTTTCTATCTCTACTCTCTCTCTCTAACTACCTCCCCTAAATTCCTACCACTACGAGTAGTAATAGCGTTAGCTGAATGATTAGCCGGGTTTAGGTAACTGTTACCCGAATACTGACCAGGAGGGTTCTCTTGTAACTGTTTAGTTAGACCACCTACTTGCCTCTGAAGATCTAAGAGTGCGGCTTGTTGGTTTTTATTATGAAGCTCTTGACTCTTATTTAATTGATCTTGATTTTTAGCGAAACCACTTAATTCGGTCAGGGTTTTCTGAGTGCCCTGGTCCCTAACCATAAGCTGAGCAAACATCTCCTCAATCCTACTTAGACTAGCCCTGAACCTTTATCACTAACCCGACCTTTTGATTCAACCCCCCATTAGCAAACTGACCTCCTGAACCGGAACTACCAAACTGACTCTGCTGCCCTGAACCTGAACTAGTGAACAAACCCTGCCCCCTGTTTTGATATTGACCGGATGGAAAACCAGGGGTTGCTGGAAGAGCGAAAATTGGTATTGTTTTTATTATGCCAGTTGGAGTTATAATTAAAATTATTATTAAATGGACCCCTATTCTGACCAGCTATGTACTCTATCTGCTCTAAAATGATAGTGGTACAATCTATGGTGTCGTGGTCCCCTCTACATACCTCACACCTATCGACCTTTTTCTTAATCTCATTAAGCTCCTTAGTGAAAGTTTTCTCCATCCTATCTAGAACAGCAGCCACCGATGAATCCAAGCCAATTTGGTTCACCCCTCGAGTGGTCGAAGAGGTGCTAGACACATGAATAGATGTCCTGCTGATAGCGCTATAATCCATGTCGGAATGGGCAAGCCTCTCAAAAAGATCGTTACACTCAACTACCGTCTTTTGTCCACAAGTTGCCCTCCAACAGAAGTATCGAACCGGGCTTTGATCTCGGGAGTAAGACCGTTGTAGAACTTTTCTACAAGTGCCCAATCTGATAAGCCATGCCGAGAACAACGAGAAATGAGGGTTTGGAATCTTTCCCAGGCTAGGTGATAAGGCTCATCAGGTTCCATCCGGAACGAATGGATCTGATCGCGGAGTCGAGATGCCTTGGCGGGTGGGTAATACTTAGCTAAGAAGGCATCTCGAAGACCTACCCAGATGGTGAAAGTACCCGCTGGCTGCGAATCGAACCAGACAGCAGCGGCCAGCGAGAGAGAATGGAAAGACCTGAAGGTATCTAGCATCAAGATTAACACCCTCAATGGAGAAGGTGCTACAAAGGCGGGTAATACGGTTTATGTGGGTGGGAGCGTCCTCGTCATCATGGCCATGGAATTGGAAAGAGTTAGAGATGGCTGTCATGATGTAGGATGGAATTTGACAGGATTTGTCATTAGTGATGTCAGGCAAGGTGATGGGGGAGTTAGCACCGGTGAAACCAGTGGTGGCTTGTTGGTAAACGGTGTGGTTGGCCATTCGGACAATTGGTGGTGGACTTTGGGTATGGGAGGGTGGTGGGGAATTATGGGGTGATAACTTCGGTGTGAAGTCAAAGTTCAATGGTTTAGAGTGGAGTGTAGAGTCAGAACGGGTGTAAGATGATGGTATAGGAGTACTTACCATGAATGAAGAAGACGAGAAGGAAGGCTTGTCCGTATATGGCTTCGGCAGAGGTCCTTGCGAACGCGTATGGGGCATCCACTGAAAAACCAAAAACAAACAAGTAAGTAGACTCTAAAAATGACTCGACAAAAACAAAAAGAAATTGACACTATTTTAGACTCCTATGACTCAAACACGACAAATAGCACGTATGATATCAAGCAAGTCAAAACAAAGTAATTAACGCAATCGCCAAGAGTCCCCGGCAACAGCGCCAAAAACTTGATGTGCTAAAAGTAGTTCAATTAAAAGCAACTAATTGAACCTAAATCTAGACTCAAAGTAATACTCTAGACTCACAAAGACACACTAAACTACTAACCGGCAAGTGTACCGATCGACTCTAGTATAGCTAAAGTAAGTCCGGATATTGAACCCACGAGACTCTATTAATTACGTTAACGACTCTATTTAGACTATGACTGACACGGACATACTAATTGTTTGATTGTTTGGGGGTTTTCGAAAAATTCCTAAGAATGCAATTAAAATAAACTAAATTAATTAACGAAGTTAACTAAACAAATTTCTTTAGACTTTTCCTCTGATGGTGCAAAACACTACCTAGAATGGAATCCTGGTTGCTTTTTGTAATGATTTTTATTTGGAAGTTGTCAACTATGGAACCGGGATCATAAAGTTCGCGCCTTTCGGGATATCTAAAGGACTCCTAACCCTTCTCAAGAGCATGCTATGACACCCTATAGGTTGTTTGGATTACCAGTTATTAGACTCTCTCACAACACATCTAATGGATTTATGAAAGTACCTTATACGATTCACTCCCTCATAGGATCTAAATCTAAGGTAAACTTGGACTCTCGATTAGACTTGCTAGACAATAGCCAACGGGTTTACTTCCTAAGAAAACTCCTACTTTGCGGCTTAATGACTTAGACCTAGCAATAATCTCGCACCTCACAGCTTTTGACGATTAGTAGAACACTTGATTTTATAAGATTACCAATTATTACTTTTAAGTTTAATTATGCACAATAACCCTAAAGACTCTAGCATTATTACGTGATATAGACAGTCACCAAAAACTAGAACCTAGCATGACTCTATTATGTGATAAAGACCGTCACCAAGATTCATGTAAAGCAATAAACAATAACCAAACACTATCAAGCATTCATATACATCTAAACAAGTGAACAAGTTGCCTACAATTCATAAACAATCCATAGAATCCATAAATCCATAATAAAAATCAAAACTTTATACAATCAATCATCCAATCTAGGTAGTTCATAAAATTTAGCCAAACAAAGTCATTGAAATTATCAAAATCAAAGTAATTCAATAGTTGCAAACATAGTGTAAAGAAAATACGAAAGTAAAGACACCCGAACGGCAAATCTGCGACCCAAATGATTCCATAAGCTTCCCTTCTTCAACTTGCAGCTCCGAATACTCGAAATCACCCGTAAAGATACTAACTTTTCGTCCAAAGCTCTCTCAATTCGCCCAGTTAGGGTTTTGGTAATGATTAGGATGTTTATATAGGTTTGTAGGAATCATGCAGCAGCTCAACAACCAACTCTCCAGATTATACCCCGTCGCGTCACGCGACAGGATGACACAAAGGCCGTCGCGTAGCGCGGCATGTCTTATTTTCCAAGTTTCAGCTTCTAAGCCTTGGCGTCGCGCGTAGGTCTCTCTGACTATGAGTCGCGTGGCGCCAAGGCCCATTTTCCACAGAAAGTTTCGTTTTTTCTCAAGTATTTCAGCTCCAGCAATCTCCAATTCTCATTCTTAGCTTCTTCTAAGCATATTTCCAACGGTTTTAAGCACTTTTCCGCAACAAGCACCTGTACAAAACAAAGTATCAAACTTCTACGAAATAACTACGAAAACCAACAAAATAATACGAAAAATAAACAAACTAAACATGATAAATAGATGTATTTTGGTGTGCGTTGAGCGTACTATATTTTTTGTTATTATTTTAAGTTCATTTTATGCATTAGTCAAGTTTTAAATTTATAAAACACGATATTATACTAACACTAAATACACACTTGGGCAAGTGCACCCATCGTGAGCGTAGTATAGCGTTGGTAAGATACCGAGATCGTCGAAGGACACAAGAGCTTTTAATACCGGTTTATCGTCAACGTCTAATCAATCTAAATTTTTATAAAAGTTTCAAATATAAAAATTAAAAGTAAAAATAAAAATAAGAAGATAAATAAAATAAATAGAAAAGATAGACAAGATAAAATCACTTGGATCCATCTTATCTTTAATGTATCCTTTGATGATTTTCGCACTTTCGGACTTTTTAAGAGATTATCTTAGTTATAGTAGTAGGCCCCTCTTTTGAAGGTGACGTTACCCTCAACCCAGTGGTTTGAGTCAGCAGGGATACAATCCCAAAGGGTCGGAATATTGCAAGACAATTAAGTGAGTTATTAATGCGAAAAGTGGTAGGCCCCTCTTTTGAAGGTGATGTTACCCTCTGCTAAGTGGTTTGAGTCAGCAAGGAAACAATCCCAAGTAGCCGGTTTAAAATATCAAGTAGTTTACATATGAGGGGTTCAACCCGTTCGCACCCCCGCCATCCAATACCTTTAGGGTTATGAAGGAGGTCCTAATAAGCTCGAACCAAGTCCTCGCAGGATCTATACACTGAACAAGACAAGAATTTTACCAAGCCACCATTCTAACCCCCTACCAGGTTAGTTAACGCGCTTTATATAGACCCTAAAGACACGAATGAGCAAATCAATGACATCATGAAGAAATGGTAGGAAAATTCACTTTCAACATAAGAAACTAGTTATTAAAGTCATTAATACAAACCCTAACAAAAAGTGCCGAAATATTAAAAATAAAAAATAATACATTAAAGACTTGTCTTCACCAAGTGATGTAAGAGATTAGCCAAGCATGGCCTTTGATTGACAAAAACCCTTACAATCAATCTTGGATCCCGGGACTACTACACACTCTAAAGATGAAAGATGGGTGATGGTGGTTGGTGTTTGTGTTGTAGTGGTGGTGGAGTGATAGCAAAGTGAGAGAGAAGTGGTTTGCCGAGGGATGCCTTTGAAAGGACCCAAGCACCCCTATTTATAGTCAAAACGGAGGCCCGGCCATGGCCCCGTGTCCAGTGGGCACGGCCCGTGGCCATCATCCTTCTCTTTCTTCATTAATTGCATCTGACAGCAGAGGGCCCCACACAGCCCCGTGGCCTCTGGGCACGGCCCCGTGGTCAACTGTTCGCTGTACTATCTGGATCCTGCAAATCTTATAGTTGACCACGCCCCATGTTGGCCTGGGCACGGCCCCGTGATGGGCGTAGAAGCTTCTGTAGATTTTGTCTTGAAGTGTAGGGTCTGACCACGCCCCGTGTTGGATGGACACGGCCCAGTGGTCGTCTTCTGTAAACTTGTTTTTTGTCTTTTGGGGTGTTGCTGAGGGGTCGGGCATGGTTTGTTATTCCTTCTTTTCGTATTTATGTTGGTTTTGGCTGCTTATTTGCTTCTTTCGTTCTTTTATGCTCTTTTTATCCTGAAAATACAAAAGGAACAAAGAAACGTGCTTTTTCCAATAATAGTACTAAAAAGGGTTAGTTTTATGCCTCAATTGATATAATTTATATGTTGCATTTTGCACACATCAAATATCCCCACACTTGAATCTTTGCTTGTCCTCAAGCAAAACTCTTTAAATATGGCTTACACACCCAAATGGAATAGGTAGAGAAGAAGTTTTGTGGTTTGTCTTTGAGTGTCGGGAATCCAAGATCTTTATTTAAATTTTGTTTTTACTTTATTGACAATCATATTCGTCATGATTTGTTTAGAACGGTTTTTGAAGAAAATTATTTATTTGGGCATAATATGCCTCCTTAAAATTCTATTTATATACAAGTTCACGTACCTCACAAGAGATCACTCAACACTCGGCCGAAGATGTATTTTGTGATATCGCTCGATTCTGGTTTGGAACTTATTTCTACCATTTGCTTGCCAAGCGATCAAACCTCCTCCTTGTTAACTATAAACCTTTGCGAGTATCAAGAAGACTTTGAAAGGGTTAGGCTTGGGCTAAGGGTAGGTGATTTTTTTTTGGTTAGCGGTTAGCAAAATGGCGAAAGGCGTAAAAAGCGTTGGTTATCGTGAAATTGTTTATTTCTTTAAACCAATCATATTCAAACAAGTTATTTGAAAGAACTTGTTTGGTTAAAGAGATATGGTGTTTTTTTCATTTATATAACCGGAGCTTTTACTGAAATAAACTGAAATGAAAAAGGGTTCTGGTCGATAATGGATGTTTTGTTTTGCAGGTTTGAAATGAAAAAGGGTTAGGCTCAAAAGGGGTTAACTAGGGGGATTTTGGTAATAGGTAAAAAGACAAGAAAATAATGGTTTTGAATGAAAAACGGGTTAGTCCTAGTGCCTCCATCATTTACTTGGGTTTATGTTGGTAAGGATTTGGAATGTATCTTCTTGGCAAGTTCTAGAGTCGTAAGAACCAAGTGGCTATTCACACAAGAAACGAAGATGAGCATTTTAAAGATGAGTGTATGCTCGATAAAGGCTCAAAGCTCACTTATTGTGGGAATGGGTTTGTAATGTGATCAAGTATATATAATCAAATTTTAAAAAGATTTATCATGCCCTTTGTTTTGGTCAAAAATCTGATTAAGGATAATGTAACCAAATATGATTTTGTGAGGTTGATTGCTTGTGTGACAAATAATAGTATGAACAAGTTGTGAATATGATCAACGAAGAACACCAATATTTATACGAGGAAAAGCCCTTGATCACTAGTAGATCGCCGGCATAAAAACCTCGGATAGTGAAAACTATCACTATCGACTATCTTGAATAAGAAAGATTACAACTTTGGATGTTGATCAAGTGTGTACAGTAGAATTCTAAGTGAGAGCTCTATAACGAATGTGAGTGTGTTTGTTTTTTCTCTGGTTCGTGAATGTGAATCTCTCTTTAAAACACTTGATCAACCCCTGAATAAATAAACTAACAATAGCTCCTATTTTCTAGGGAGACCATGTCTATGTTCACATGACCGTTACTTGGCCACCAAGTAGCATCTTAAACGGAATATTCCTGCGATATTCCAGCTTGACCTAGCCCACTTCGTCCAATCCCTGCATATAAACACAAGAAAACGTGGGAAACAATTGTTAGAGTTAAATAAGCAATAAGGATCAATGATCCTCCGAGTTCCTGCACCATCCACTAAGGATAAGTGATCCAGGCAACGCTTCAGGATACAGGATCCATAGTTACAAAAATCTATGTCCTAACAATTGCCCCCAAATATGGCAGATAATATGTGAATCAAGTCTGTCATATTTCTGTTGGATGCGGACTAGCCGTTGCCGCATGTAACTAGCTGTTTACATTGCCTGACGCCACTTATAAGACCTGCTATAATCATCATTGTGAAATATAGGGTTAGAGATAACTCCCTTTTCTTTAAGGATCAGAAAATCCTTCTGTTTGTAGAGGATGAAGCCTTTTAGACCTTTTGCTCTTAACCTTCCTAACCTTAAAACAGTCATAGTAACACCTTGTATCAACCCGAGTGAATGGGCCATGAATTACTGGCGAAGCTCGGGTTGAGCATTTTAGTAACCTTAGTAGGGTTTTAATATAAATTTTAACCTTTTGACTATACTTGGTGTTGTTCATTTGTTTGGTAAAGTTTACTTGATATGCTTGTGTTTCCACATTCAAATAGATTATTTGTGAAAATTATAAGTTTGACCTTATAAGAATTTAGAAAAATTCATGTTGTTAAAAATTTGCCAATTCTTGTATATGATAATCTTAGATAAAATCTGATTAGATACAAGTAAATAAGTCATATACCCTTAATTGCAAGGTTCAGGGTGAAGTCAATAAGTTAAAAAAGTATGAGAATAAAGCATACCAGAAAATCCAAGTTAGGATTTTATATCCTTAGGAACTAACTTTGTACAAACAAACAAGTCACCGTTAGATAAACGTCAAGGATCCAGGATCATTTTTAAATTAACTTGTGAGACTTCAAAGCTTCAAAACCTGTTGAAATCAACTTAGGACTAAGCCAGACAAAACAAATTGGGGACAAGCCCAAACAACTGGGGACAAGCCCAAAAGAACTGGCGACAAGCCCAAATAAACCGGGGACAAGCCCAAAAAAACCTGGGAACAAGCCAATGATAACTGGGGACAAGCCCAATAAACTTGAGCTAACGTGAACATGTTAGAAACCTTAGGATACTGGTGTATGGCCCACACTGGCGACTAACCAATCATAAGTGACATGAAAATGTCAAAACCTTAGCTAACGTGAAAACGTTAGAAACCTTAGGAACGGATGTATGGTACATCTACCATTATACTTGAGATCCTACATATAGCCAACAGCAATGAAATTGCCAGCCCCTAAAGCGGGTACCGGTCCCATTGCCTCGAACTATACTTGGATAGCGTGTGCTACTGGCGGGGTGTCAAAACCCAATTCGTGTGAAAGGTGAAAACCTTTAAACCGTAGAAGGTAATAGATACCTTAAGCTGGGGACAAGCCTGGAAGTCTTGGAGAGGTGGCCAACCTCTTAATTCTTTGTAAAAATTTTGCAAAAACTTAAAACTTGATAAAATTGGATGTTAAAAATCTAATACCTTTTTCTCATGATGAATAATAAGTATGATATGAAAGATTAGTAAAATGTTACCGAAGGAAGGATCATATATCCTCTAAGGATTCTTCGATCCGGACTAGATATCAGAATCTCTAAGGATCCTTGATCCTTGCTACATAAAGTACTTCTTTAAATGAACAGCATTCCACGCTCTTGGCAGGAGATCACCATCCATGGTTAACAAACGATATGCCCCCTTTCCAGCTTCAGCTTCAATGAGATAGGGACCTCGGACCTTCCCACTTTGGTGCCAACTTGCCATCAGCAGGATTCGTGGTATTTTGGAATGCTTTCCTTAGCACAAAATCACCAACTTGAAATCTTCTGATCCTGACATTCTTGATATATGCTCCATCCATTCTTTGTTGATAACTTGCCATCTATCACAAAGTTAGTAGTTCTACTCCTAATAAATTGGGATCCATTATCACAAATATATTCAGAAGGAATTCCAAATCTAGTAATAATGTTTCGCTTAATGAAGGATAGAACTTCCTTTTCTCAGACTTGAGTAAAAGCTTCTGCTTCTATCCATTTAGAGAAATAGTCTGTCATGGCTAGCATGAACATCTTTCCTCCTGGTGCCTTGGGAAGCTTGTCTACTATATCCATTCCCCATCTCATGAATGGCCAAGAGGAGGATATAGGATGCAGAGGTTCCGCTGGTTGTTGAAGAATGTTACTATGTCTTTGGCAAGCATCACATTTACTTGCGTATTCCACAGCATTCTTCTTCATTGTAGGCAAGTAATATCCTGTTCTAAGGATCCTTGAAAACAGTGCTCTGCCTCCAGTGTGATTTCAAGAGTCTCCTTCATGAAAATCATTCAAGACTTTTTGGATCTGAGGATCCTCAATGCATCGTAGATAGGGACCTATAAGAGATATCTTATATAACAGGTTATTTAATATGGTGAATTGGGATACCTTAATCTTGAAGGCTTTAGGTTTTTCCCCTGTGGGAATTTCCCCTTTCAGGATACAAAATTGGAAGGATCCAGGATCCTGAATTTGACTGCACATCATTACTAGGTACAATTTCAGCGTCCTCCACTATCTCCATTGCTTCATTTTCATCAATTGCAGGAGATTGTCATGGATGATAGGTATCTTGACATCCTCTAGCATCTTTTGGGATGATCCAAGGTTAGCTAAAGCGTCTGCTTCTGCATTCTCTTCTTTAGGTACCTGTGTCAAAATGAAAAAAGCAATAGACCATGGACAAGCCCAATACACTGGGGACAAGCCCAAATAGACTAGGGAAAAGCCCAAATAGACGGGACAAGCCCAAAAGAATCTGCTAGTTTCTTGACTATCTCTAAATATTTGATTAGCTTTTCTCCTTTGACAGTATATGAACCATTATAATAATTAGTAATTAATAATGAATCTACATAAACTTGAAGATACTTGATCCTTTGCTTAGCTAAATACACTTGAAGATACCTGATCCATTATTGGCAGTTTGGAATTCCGATGCAATAGATTGGGGTATAATGTCCCCCTGTGGCGATTTTAGTAGTAAGCCTAGTCCAGTTCCTTTGACATTCGAAGCTCCATCTGTAAAGAGTATCCAAGGATCCTTGGTTTCCTCAAGTTGTTGCACTTCCAACTCAGCTTCCCTTTGTAGGTCACTACTGAAATCAGCCACAAAGTCAGCCAAATCTTAGGATTTGATGGCAGTCCTAGGCTCATACTTAATGTCATATGCACTAAGTTTAACTGCCCATTTTGCCATCCTTCCCGACATCTCGGGCTTCCTGAGAACATTCTTAATAGGAAAGTTAGTCTTAACAACAATAGTATGTATTTCAAAATAATGTCTAAGTTAGTAGAAGCCATGATTAAAGCAAGAATAAGTTTCTCTAAATGAGAATACCTGGCCTCAACATCAAGTAGACTTTTACTTACATAGTATACCGGATGTTGTTGGCCTTCATGATCCTTAACTAGGACCGCGCTTACCGCTTTACCCGAGACAGCTAGGTATAAGGATAATGGTTCTCCGTCTTCTGGTTTCATCAAAGCTGGTGCAGAGGATAAGTAATCCTTGAGGACTTGTAGAGCAGCTTCATGCTTCTCAGTCCATTCAAACTTCTTGTTCTTCCTCAGAATATCAAAAAAATCCTTGCATTTTTCTGAGGATTTTGAGATGAATCTGTTCAAAGATGCAATTCTTCATGTCAATCTTTGCACATCTTTAGCGTTGGCGGAGATTTGATGTTCACAATCGCCTTGATCTGTTCTGGACTTGCCTCGATCCCTCTCTTGGTCACCATATATCCTAAAAACTTTTCAGCTTTAACCCCAAAGTGGGACTTGGATGGATTCAGCTATTATGTTATATTCGTCAAGGATGTTGAATGCTACTTCAAGATCCTTCAAGTGATCCTTAGCTCTTTTGGATTTGACCACCATATCATCTATGTATACTTCCATTGTGTGTCCAAGCTGCTCCTTGAACATCATATTCACCAACCTTTGGTATGTAGCACCTACATTTCTTAAACCAAAGGGCATAGCAATATAGCAATATATGCTGGTGGGTGTCATGAACGTTCTATCCTCTTGATCAGATGGTTCCATCTGAATTTGCTGGAATCCAGATGAAGCATCCATAAAAGTTAACAACCCATGACGCGCCGTAGCATCCCCCATGGAGTCAATGTGGGGTAACGGGAAAGGATCCTTGGGACATGCTTTGTTCAAATCAGTAAAATCAACGCATACCCTCCACTTTCCATTTTTCTTTTGAACAACAACCACATTGGCTAACCATCTTGGATACTTAACCTCTCTAATCATACCTGCCTTTAGTAATTTGTCAACCTCTTCTTGGATGATGGCATTTCTTTCAGGTGCAAATTTTCTCCTCTTTTGGTGTATCGGCCTGAAAGACCTGTCAATACCAAGCTTATGAGTAATAACATCTTTTGAGGTACATGTCACGTCTTCATGCTTCCAAACAAAGGTGGACTTTCTTCGTTTCAGGAAGGATACTAGATCCTGCTCCATGCTCTCCTGGATCCCGGATCCTACATACACCTTGGATTCTGGATCCTCAGGATCTAACAATATATCCTTGATGTCTTGTTACTCTTGCCTCCCTGACGTCTCTTGGAGGATACTTTAATTGCTATGCTTCCTGGACTAGGAAGCTGGTTTCATAGATGAAGTGTAGCAGTTCTTTGCCTCCTGCTGATCACTCTCTATCTTGACTACTCCCCATGGACTTGGGAGCTTGACACATTGATGATATGTTGAGGGGACTGCCTTCATGTCATGTATCCATGGCCTGCCAAGGATAACATTACAATAAGATAAGCAATCTATTACACAAAATTTCTGGATAGAATTTACTCCCTCTATGTAAATTGGGAGTTTGATGTCCCCCAATGTATTCTTGGTATATCCACTAAATCCCACGAGCACCGATGATCTCGGGAGATTTCGGATTCAGGAATGTTCATCTTTTTGAGGACATCCAACTGTATTATGTTCACTGAACTCCCTCCATCAATAAGGATCCTGCGAACAAAATGGTTAGAAATAAACAACGTAATGACTAAACCGTTGTGATGAGGATCTTGAATGCCAACGTGGTCATCCTCGTCAAAGGATATCACTTTCTGCTGGGTTATAGTGGTCGTTCGAAGAGATCTCTCTCCATTCTCCATCTTTGTCTCCTTGGCGTGCCTTTTAGCTGCAGAAAATGAGGTTCCACAAATATCAGAGCCTCCAGAGATGAAGTTAATAATCTGAGCATCTGCTGGCGGTGGAGGAGCTCTTTCAGGAACTTTTTCAGGATCCTGGATCCTTGACTTCTTCCTTCCGAGCAGCTTCTTCAGGTAACCGTTGCTCAAAAGATAGCCTATTTCCTTCCTCAAGACTATACATTCATCAGTGAGGTGACCGAAATCCTTATGATAAGCACACCATTTCGGCTTATCTTTCCCCGACCATCTAGCCTTGTCACCTAAATTCTACAAAGCAAGGATTAGCTCAGTGTTATCAGCAGAAAAACAATATTCAGAAATATGAGGATAATCTTCATCGTCTTCCTCTTGTTAATCCGCATGAACATTCTGAATGCCATGCTTTGATATTGCTTGGATCGGTTATTCTTGTGAAAGGATCCTTGATTCTCCTGTCTTGAGGATCATGGCACCCTTTTCCTGGATCCTCTTGTCATCCTCTAATCGGATGAATCTCAAGGCCCTGTTTCTTACTTCATCTAGATTCCTGCAAGGTGCCATAACAAGATCATCATAGAATGGATAATCTTTAAGTAATACCATTTTAAAGGCTTCCACAGTAGTGGCAATATCTAAACTAGGAATTTCTAAGGATTCTCTACTAAATCTAGTGATATAATCTCTAAGTGATTCATCACGACCTTGGGTGATCCTATACAAGTCACTAGTTAGCTTTTCAAATGATCTACTACAGGAAAATTGATTATTGAATAAGTTAACTAAGTGTGAAATGAAGTTATAGAGTAAGGAGGAAGACTTAGAAGCCATTTGAGTGTTGATCCAGTGAGTGTGGATCCAAAGCCCTTACACAGACAGGCTTCCTTTAACCTTTCAGGGACGGGGTTGATCTCCATCCTTTTCTCTGTACTGAGCCACATGCTCTTCCGGATCAATGGTACCATCATAGAGCTTCATACTCGGAGTCTGAAAACGTTTTGGTATCTCGGCATTGCTTATGTGAGGTGCAAAGCGAGACACTCTGTGACTTCCATCCGGGATCTCAGGAATGGGTTTGACCACTCCGGGAACACTGGATATCACATCCTTGAGTTTTTGTAACTCCCTGGCCATAGCTTGGTTGATACATGCATCATGCATGTAAGTAAAGTTAGTATCAAAAGATGTATTGAAATTGTTACCTCCCGATTTTGATTTGGAACTGGTATCCCAGAAGTATATCTAGGGTAAGACATGCATGGTGCAATGGTAGGACCAGATGAAGCAATGGTCTGCATAGGAATGAAATCCCCTTCATGTACTTCGGAACTTCTGAATGGTTGACGCCTTGAGGATCCTTGATCCTGAAAGATGTTGGATCCTGGATACATTGGTGCTGAAGGCCTTGGAGGGTACTGCAAGGATCCTTGAACCTGAGAGGAGGATCCTTGAACCTTATCCCAAGCAGAGGATCCTTGATCCTTAGAAAAGGATCCTTGATGTTGGAAATAGGATTCCTTTGGTGCAATCCAATCCTCCTGAGCTGAGATACCCCCTTGATACTGATACGATGATCCTGGAGATTGGGATGAGGATCCATAAGGCTGGTAATAAGATGCTTATGGCTGCGTCATTGCCAATGATCCATGCTGCAATCCTAAGGATTCTTGAGCCTGTGTCATTGCCATTGATCCCTACTAGTAAATGGAGGATCCTTGGATTTGAACACTGGATCCTTGAGCCTGAAATAAATGGGTTTGAAATGAAAAAGGGTTTTGGTGGATAATGGATGTTTTGTTTTGCAGGTTTGAAAGAAAAAGGGTTAGGCTCAAAAGGGGTTAACTTTTGGTAATGGGTAAAAATACAAGAAAATAATGCTTTTGAATGAAAAAACAGGTTAGTCCTAGTGCCTCCATCATTTACTTACTTGGGTTTATGTTGGTAAGTGTTAGGATCTGAGTCTGAATTACTTGTAGTTTTTGTTTCAAAAATGGAAAATGATTGAGTTTTAAAAGAGATTTGCAGTTGAAATAGATGGAAAACTTTTACTACAAGCAATGGTCGTTTGTTTTCATCATCATCATGCTTTCAAGTTGGTAAACTCGCATGTGATTCACAAACTCCCCGTCAGCCTTTGCAAATGAAGTTTGGTAGTAAGAAAATGCAGAGAAGATGATATGCGAAAGTTGATCTTTTGATAGACAAGTTAAACTGTTACACAAGTTACCTATTTATACTAAACTATCTAACCACTGAGCATCTTTGATGACGTCAGGGTTGATAATGACAGGAAACAATATGTAACTAACTACAAACACTGCTAATACTAACTATCAGTGCTTAGCACTGTTACATTGATTATCTATCTAATGACTAAGCTCTGATCTCTATCCTCTGATCCTTGTAACTCTGGCAGACCTTTGCAACTTTGTGAAGTCAGATGATAGGAGAGCAATCTTTAGGGAAAGCAGTGTATGTACAACAGAGGTTGTAACCTCTGATAGTTTAACCAAAGCTCGGATAGTGTTATTTGGCTTTGTATCATCTGTTCCTTTCATAGGGTTCAATCCCAACAATTCTCCCTTGGAACAGATGATGCCAAAACACTTTATTCTTGGTCTTTATTTCTCAGGAAGAATTCTCTTATTTGACCTTTGAATTGAAGTTCAAAGTTAAGAGATTCTATGTCATCAGCATCCTTCTCCAGCTCTAAACATAATAATTCTTGGAAGTCTTCTACTGTAAGCCCATAAGTAGCTTCCATGGATAGTTTAGTGGCATTACCATCAGACTTGAGCAGTGTCAATTCATGGATGTCTTTGTCGACCTTCCACTTTAGAATTTTTGGGTCTGAAGGTTTTCTTGAAGGAGCTTTTATTGCTGGGACTGAGAAGGAGCTATTTGTGATAAATCTTTAGCCAGCTTGGCACTTAAATCATCAGTTGGATAATTAATCATGTTCTGTATACATTCTTTGATGAATGTATCCTCAAACTCTTTGTCAGTCTTTTCAGACATCTCCCCTTGCCTTTTTCTGTGTAACAGGGAAAGTGTGGAATGGGCAGATGTTGTGCTGGACTTTTTGGAGAGTTAGGCTTTGAGAATAGCATCTTCTTTTGAATAATCAGGTTTAGGAGGCATGGATGGATCCTTTTTTCTCCTTTCTTCCAAATTTTTGTAAGTGTCTATCACCCTGACCTCACCCCATCTCATCACTTGGTTCTTTGAACCATAATGATTCTGAATTAGTTCATTCTTCATTCTCTTCAACCTTAAGTCTCTCTCAGGCATATCTTTCTTGTGTAAATCCTAGTTGGGAGGAGTTGGCTTTTTAAGAGGATCTTTCAACATTTCTTGCATTCTGTTGATTTCTTCTCTCAGCTCATCTATGCTCCAATCCCTGAATTGTGCCCTTGTTTCCTTATACAACTTCTTCTCCATGATATACTCAATGAGTTCACTTTTGAGTAGCTTATCTTCCCTTTCTGACAACTGGTTGCTCAGGTTCTTGACAAAGTCTAGTAAAATGCTGGCTTTACTTAGTTGAAAGGACATGGCAATCTGTATTTCTCTATCATCTTTACCAGCTGATTCTATTTTGGCAATATCCTCTGCTTGCGTACGTTTCAATTCCAGGTAATCATCAACATTTGCAGGTCTTGGATAGCCATCAAGGGATAGGATAGGGTCATCCTCTGAAAAGAAACTTAGGATCTCTTCTCTGACTGCTGGTAAATCAAGAGGATACAGCTTTGCTGCAGGAGTAACTTCAAGAGTTGAAGATGTTGTAGGCACTGATGTGGAGGTCATTGATCATTTTTGTGATTTTTTTACCTTTTGAACCTTAAAGTGGGTGATGGTGGTAGTGGGATCTTAGGTGATATGGATAATGGATGAGTTGATGTGGGAAATGTGATCATGGCAGTGGATAGAGTTGCATCTGCTGCAACCTCTACTATATCAACAAATATTGATACAACAGGTGCTGTAACATCTGCTTGTGTGGATGTGGGTTGTGGTTTTGAAGATGTGATAGGTTTTTGAGAGGCAGAGGTTTTAATGGTTTGATTGGTTGCAGGCTTAGTTTTAGGAGGTGTGGATGTTGGTTGCCTGGCTTTTCTAGCAGGTATCCTCTTTGATGAGTACCAACCTCTCCTTTTTCTTTTTGATGTTCAATCTTTTTCTCAACCAACACTCTGCTCTCCTCGATCACTGTCTTCTTGTGACTAGCCCTTGCCTTGGCCACAATTTCATCAGTTTAATCTATCTTCTTTGAACAATCAGGCCTTGGAATATTTAAAGTAGATATGGCCTTATCATCATCTATTTTCAGCTTTTTGTTTCCCAAAGGTTTCTCCCCCTTTTTGGCTTCATCTGTTGTAACAAAGATAACCGTTGGAGGTGCATGGCCAGTGGTTGTGAGTAGATGAGCTTTGATGGCTTTAATGTCTGTTGCAGTGTCTGGATACCTTGATTCAACCATGTTTCTAACATTATTCATCTAGTGTTTATGTTGTAGATCCAAATAATGTTGTTGATGTTGAAACAGAGGGTTAAGAGCTTCATTGAGATCAACTGTTGATAGAACAGAGGGTTAACTTTTTGTAGCTATCATCTGCTTTAGTAAACTTTTGATTTCATCAAAAGAATTTTCTATCCTTGTCACTTTCTCTGTTAAATCCTGGTATTTTAGCTTATCACCTAAGTTAATAGGATCATCTGCACTCCTACCTAAAGTGGTAGTTGTATATATGGTAGCATTAGCAGTGGTTTTAGTACCAGCTTCAACCATAGATGCCCCTTTGTCTTGGAACTGGGGACTTCCCACAAAGAGGTAACAGTAGTGGTTACCTTCAACCAAGTCTTAGTAATGAAACCACTGTCCAACCGAGAACTTGGGAGTTCAGCAATTGTAGTGGCTGCTTAAGTTGAACTATCACCAAGGGTTATATGTAACCCAAGGGATGTAGCCTCTTCATGTGCTGATGGGCTAGCAACGAATAAAGAGTCAGACCCAGCCTCTCGATGAAGTATATTCTCAGTAATGGGTTGTTGAGAAGTGCTGTTTGTGTCTGGACTAATTCAATTGCATTCAGCAATGGTAAAATAGTAGGTGGAAATGTGGTTATTGGTGAAGGTGGCTGTGTAGAAAGCGACAGTGCCCTGGGAGAGGGACTGTAGAAGATAGAACCAAGTGGATATAGAGCTTCATAATTTGGTGTCCCTGTGTCTACAACCTTTTCCTTTTGTGAGGACGGAGGAAGAGTTTCAAAGCCGGTTGGAGATCTTTGAACCATCTGCTGTGAAGAAGTAGCAGCAGTGGTTTATGACTTTGGTGTTGTCACTGGGTTAACCTCTGGGATCTCATCTTCTAGAGGACCCTTTTTGGGTTTGGTGGGCTTTTTGGTAAGTGTTTTGGTTTTCTTTTTGAGAATTTTTGGTGTGGGCTTCAGAGCATCGGTTGTGGTGCCCTGATCACCAAGAGCAGTGGGCTCAATAGCAAGAGGTTGAGTTTGAACATTTTGTTCAGGTAAAACTTGCTCAGCCTCCTCTACTTGTGTTTTCGCAACTTTATCTTGGTTTGTTATTCTGGTGAAGGTTTCATGAGTGAGGCAGCCTGGTTTAGTCACGGCACCTTTTTTACTTTCAGGACCTTTGAATTGATCTTGTAAGTAAACACTTAGAAAACGTGGATGAATCAAAAAAGCTTTTCTTTTTGCAATATTTTGAAAATTATTCACAAGATCATTGAACAGTATCTGGGAGTAGTTAAAATCTGTGTCAATTAAAATTGCATACCCCAGATATTGCATGCACAATGGAATTTCATTGAAAGCAGTGGTTTTTGCGGAGAGACAAGTTAGAATTGTGTGAAAGAAAAATCTCATCTCAGCAGGAAAGTTAGGTTTAAAGATGGTCATACCTTTCATCTGGCCTACATAACCTCTTTCCAGAAACTCTGCTTGGATCTCATTTTGGGGAAATGACACAGGGTGTTCTATGTCATTTAACTTGAAAACTTGAGAGATCGATTAGGGGCTAATTTGCATTAACACTCCCCCTACTCTTGAGATTATCGTATAAGGAACACCAGCAGCAGTTGAGTGAACCTTAGCATTATTCCAGAAGTCACGAAGAGAATCAATGTAAATTGGGGCTTTGACTTCTAACACGTGCTTGAATTTCGACTTTTGCAAAATTCGAATCATTGGATGATAGCGAGTATTTGCGTCGTTTGCTTCAAGTATGGCGGTGTAATTATGTGGGGTTTTGATTATGAGAGTGTAGGGTGGAAGTGCTTGTGTGGATTTCTTCGAAGATTTTGATTTGGGAGCCATTGTGTTAGAGAGAAAAAACTGTTTTGAGATTTTTGAAATCGACACAGTTTAGGGTAAACACTGGTGAGGGATAAAACAGGGTTTTTATAGGGTTTTGAAAAGTGAACATGACGTTGCATCTGATGCAAGGTCTGATGGCTAACATCTGGCCACGTGTAACCTCTGATGAGAAAAGTACTAATTTTTAACACTATCAGTAGATAGCTATCAGTGTTTTGAAAAAGTGGTAAAAATGGAAGTCAGAGGATACACTTTAACAGTGGATAAGATTTTGAAGCCTATCAGAGGTTTTGAGCAAACAGATGTTATGATCAGACTTTTATAGATTTATTGAAAAATTTCAACTTTAACTATTTTTAAGGATGAGTTTTTGATTTTCTGAAAACATTTTGATGCTATGTACGCATGGATTTACAAGAAAACTTGTTTTTAATCCATGTTTAGCATTCCAATTCTTGAGATCAAGTTTTCAAAGGTAGATGTATCCAATGCCTTGGATAAAACATCTGCCAACTGATCTGAAGTATGGACATGATGAAAGAAATCAAACCTTTTTCATAGCACTCTCTCACAAAGTGATGTCTGATGTCAATGTGCTTTGTAGTTGAATGAGAAACTAGATTTTTAATGATGTTTTCAGCAGCTTGACTGTCCAATCTGAGTGGAGTCTTTAGTGCAGTTACACCAAAATCCAGCAACTTGTTTTAAAGCCACAAGAGTTGAGCAGTGCAGGTAGCAGCAGCAATATACTCTGCCTCAGCAGTGGATGTTGAAACTGCAACCTGCTTTTTGCTTTGCCAAACACTAGACAATCACCTAGGAAGTGACATCCTCCTGATGTGGACTTCCTTGTAGTTTTGCACCCAGCAAAGTCACTATCTGAAAAACTTGAAAGCTCAATATTCCTATTAGCTGGATACCAAATACCAAGTGTGGGAGCACCTTTTATGTATCTGAATATCCTTTTTACAGCAATAAGATCAGACTTTCTAGGTAATGCCTGTGATCTGGCACAAACACATGTTGCAAACATGATGTCTAGCCTTGACGCAGTTAGGTAAATAAAGACCCAATCATGCTTCTATAAAGAGTTTGATCAACAAGGTCATCTTTACCATCAATTGTGACTAGCTTGGTGGTTGCCATGGGTGTGCTACATGGTTTACAATCATCCATATCAAACTTTTTAAACAGTTCTTTCACATACTTGTTCTGATGGATAAATGTACCATTTTGCAATTGTTTAACTTGGAGACCAAGAAAACATTGGAGCTCACCCATTGCACTTATCTCAAACTCTGCTGCCATGAGTTTTCGAAACTCTTCACACATAGCAGTGCTTGTGGATCCAAAAATGATGTCATCCACATAAATTTGGACAAGCATCAAATCTTTTCCTTTCCATTTTAAAAATAGTATCTATTTTACCTCTAGTAAACCCTGTGGATAAGAGAAAAGTGGATAGAGTTTCATACCAGGCTCTTGGTGCTTGCTTCAAGCCATATAATGCTTTGTTGAGCTTGTAGACATGATCAGGATGGAATGCATCTTCAAAACCTGGAGGTTGATAGACATACACCTCTTCTTTGATTTTTCCATACAAAAGTGCACTCTTTATATCCATTTGATACACCTTTATGTTGTGGTTAGCAGCAAAAGCTAAGAACAGTCGAATAGCTTCCAACCTTGCTACAGGAGCAAAAGTTTCATCATAGTCTATACCTTCTTCCTGTCTGTAGCCTTGAACCATGAGCCTTGCTTTGTTTTTGACAACAATACCCCTTTCATCAGTTTTGTTCTTGAAGACCGACTTTGTGCCAATTGGACTTACATCTTTGGGCAGTGGCACAAGCTCCCAAACTTGTTATCTCTTGAACTGAAGGAGTTCTTCTTGCATGGCTTCTACCCAGCCGTTGTCTTTCAGTGCCTCTTGGTACTTGACTGGCTGTGTGAGTGATAGAAAACCAGCAAAAAGACAAATATTTTGGGATTGGCTCCGTGTGAGCACCCCAGATTTGATGTTGCCAATAACTTGATCTGCTGTATGGCTTTTGAGATAAATCAAATCAACTTGGTATGGAACAATAGCATTTTGAGGTGATGGCTGCAAATGTGTATCATCTGAGCTAACCTCTACTGGTGAATTCAGCCGTTGATGGAAATGGAGGTGGTGGTATTGGGGGTATAGAGGTAACATTCTGATGATTTTGTTGCCCAATTGTAGGACTTTTATCAACAGATGTTTGATTTTGTGAACTGGCAGAGGTTTGAGGATCAACCACTGTTGACCCAGAAGTGGCAGAGTTTACACAAGAGCTTGTGTCACCTGATCCTCTGTTGGAAGAATTGACTTTTGTTTGGGGAAGCACACAGTCATATTCTTGATCTTGATCTTCTCTAGATGATTGTGGTGTACCTGCATTGTCTAGCTTGATGAAAACATCAGCAAATGTGAATTTATCTAAATAAAAAAGCTCTGCAGGATTTGCTGGGATTTTCAGTGATGAAAGTTCATTGACTTCACATTCAAAGTTTCTTCAACACACTTGGTCCTAGAGTTAAAAACTCTGTAGGCTTTAGCAGTGGTTGAGTATCCCAGAAAATAACCACAGTCAATTTTGGCTGCAAACTTAGATATACAATCTTTTAAGTTCAAAATGAAACATGGACAGCCAAAAACTTTAAAATAGGAAATCAGGGGTCTGATTTTATACAAAATCTCATAGGCAGTCTTTTGATGCCTGAGGTTAATCAAAACTCTGTTTTGGACATAGCAAGCAGTGTTTACAGCCTCTGCCCAGAAAGACAAGGGTAAACCAGAGTCTGCAAGCATAGTTCTTGCTGATTCAATTAAAGTTCTATTTTTCCTTTTCAACCACCCCATTTTGCTCTAGAGTTCTTGGAATGCTATATAATCTAACAATTCCTTTTGACTCACAAAAAGCATCCAACTCCCTATTTTTAAACTCTGTTCCATTATCACTCCTAAAGATTTTTACTGGAAGATCAAATTGTTTTTCTACTTGTTTAACAAAGTTTTGCAAAATGACTGCAGTTTCATCCTTAGAATGGAGAAAGAAGGTCCATGTAAACCTAGAGAAATCATCAACTATCACTAGGCAATACCTTTTGTGTTTTAATATCATGATTTGCACTGGGCGAAACAAGTCCATGTGAAGCAATTGTAAACACTGGCTTGTTTTGGACTCTTCAAATTGATTTGAAAGAACTTTTATGTTGTTTTCCGTTTAAGCAGGAAACACAATTTTCATCACAAGAAAATTGCTTGTGAGGCAAACCTCTTACAAGACTTTGTTTTGAGAGTGTGGTGATAGTTTTAAGATTTGTGTGTCCAAGTCTTCGATGCCATAACTCAGTCTCTTTGCTAGAAGCAACTGAGAATAAGCATGTTCCAGACATAGGATTATCTTTTAGCATATCTACCACATACACATTCCCACTTCTGTGTGCAGTGAATTGTGCTTTGCTCTCAGCAATGATTTGATCAATCTTTTTAACAACCTCTGGTCCCACAATTTGACAAGTTTTCTTAGTGAAGAAGGATCCATACCCTCTGTCACTCATTTGTGAGACACTCAGCAGGTTAAATTTCAGATTATCAATTAAATTCACATTTTCAAACTTGAGTTTACCAGCCAGAACCGACCCAGACCCTAAAACCTTTCCCTTTGAGTTATTACCAAACGATATATCACCCCCCCATGAGCCATGAAGTCCTTGATAAAGGCTCTACATCCTGTCATATGCCTGGAACCTCCACTATCTACATACCATAAGCTATCAAGGCAAGTAGAGGGTCCCTGCACATAGATCAGTTAAGATAGGTCTCAAAGCCAAAATGGCTTTGGATGGGGTCACAGATGGTCCAGCCTCAAGTCTAGGACAATGGTCAGTGGTCTGGATATTTTCTTGTAACATCTGCTCTTGACCATTTCCTATCAAATGATTGTATCCATAGGGATGCTTATTCATTCTTTGCTTTGAAGGCTTTTTGTATCCTTCATAAGTAAGAGAAACCCTTTTATAGACTGGTTGGCCATACCCTCTTGGAAATAAATTTGATGGTGGGGCATCTGTCACTTGCACCTCTCTAGGAACAGAGGTTTTGTTTAAAGCTTTTGTAACAGATGTTTCAGTTGGTTCAAAACTCTGCTTAGATTTATTTCCAGCAGAACTTAAACCTTCTCTTTCTAGTGCTTTTTCCTTGATCTCTTTTACCTTTTGCTCATAGTTTCTGAGATAGGCACACTCTTGAGTTAAGTGATTTGTGTTGTTGCAAATGGTGCATCTTGAAGAATTTTTGATAACACAAGTTTTGTTAATGTCATAGGCTTTTAAAAGAAACAATCTGCAGCCACATGATTTCTTTTTTCACAAAATTCACAAAACAAGTTTTTAATCTTTACTCTTCTTTTCCTATCAGACTTTTTATCAGCAGTGGTTGTAACCTCTGCTGGTACATCTTTGATAGGGATCACCAGTGCTTTTGGGGCTTTAATACCATCAGAGGTTGTAAAGTCCATTGGCTTAAAGTTTTCTAAAATATCACATTCATCTGACCAGATCGGTTTAAACTGATATTTTTCAATTTCTTTATCTTTTGTTGAAACCTCTGATTTTTCCAAAAAAAATTGTTTCCAGATTTATCTGTGATCTTTATTTCTTCACCAGCCAAATTTGTTGGGACAATTTCAACCAATTTCAGCAACATTTTTCTCATTTTGGTCATAGGTTCTAAAACCTACACCAAACTTAATGTTGCTCTTGATCTGAGTATCAAGCATAATCTCATAACCTTTACAGGACTCAACCCATTTTTCTCAAGTGATTTGGGTTTCTTCTAACTCCTTTTTACACACTTGGTATTTTTCTACCATAGTTTGGAGTTGGTCCTTGGTTATGCTTGATTCAAGTCTCAGGCTACTCATTTCAGAATCTTTTTCACTTAACTTTGATTTTAACTCTTTAATCGGTTTTTCAAAATTAAGTTCATCTTCTAAAATTTTGTTCATCAGGTTTTCATTCACCTGCTTAATGTTTGCAAAAGCAATGATGCATTTGTCAGAACATAGATCTTTAAGGATCTGAGGTGATACCTTTGTAGGAGCCATGAGAGCACAATCACACTCATCTTCACACACATCAACATTCCATGGGTCAGCAGGAGAGTTCTTTTCCTTATCAGCAGCATTTTTCTTTTCTTCACTTGAAACCACTGTTTCATCACAAACTAGAACTTCATCAATTTTTATACTAACTCCACAGATTCAACACCTTTGGCAATTGTCTCTAAGGCCATTAAACAAAATTCTTGTTCAACATCATTTTTTGCCATTAAAGCAAAGTTCTCATCAGTCAAATCCTCAGGCAAGCTACTCCAGTCAACATAACTTTGTGTGAAAAAACTCTGTTGACTAACCTCTGCTGGACTAGCAGTGGTTTGAGCAGGTTGTGTGACAATGGGTGCTTGTTGTACATGCACTTGAGGATGTGATGGTGCCTGAACATATTGAATTTATGGAGCAGTGGATTGAACATAATGCACTGGAACAGTAGTAGCAGGATGTGCAAAGTGGGCAGTGTTTTGAACATGATTGAGCAGGGGTATATTGGGAATTATGAACAGTGTTTTGTGTGTACTGAGGTCTAGGGCCAGGATGAGTCACTATTGGTCCAGAATTTTGAGACCTGCATTCTCTGGCAAAGTGTCCTAACCTATTACACTTATAACACTTGACTTTTGATTTATCCAGCCCAACCTTCAATCCCCCATGCAATCCTGGGAATTTCCTGTTCTCTTATAGAATTTACTAGCCCTAACACTCAATAAGGCAGTTGGTGCAAAATATCCATTTCTTCAAGATCAGAAGGTTCAAAATGTTGCAAGTCATTCAGCTCAAAGGATAGATTATCAGAGGTTTGGCTTTCCCCACTAGCAGTGAAAGCATAGTTGGGTGCATATGTTTCAGATCCAAAGTTCCCACCATAACTTTGGTCCTTACTGCTGTCAGATCCCTCTTCTTGGCCAAAAAGAGTTGTGTTACCCAATGAGTAATCATCAGTCATTTTGCCAGAATCTTGCAACTTCTTTTTCTGGTTTAACTCTCTCTCATAAGTGAGGATTATCCCATGAAGTTGTGTCAATGATATTTCTTTAAACCCAACTGACTTTCGTGTTACATAAGCTACAGTCTCCTACTTATCTGGTAACGATCTAAGGAAACGACTATTGACAGTCGAATTAGGAAAAACTACGTTAACCAGTCTAAGTTCACTGATGAGACAGCTGTAACGTTCGAACTGTTGTGTTAGAGACTTTCCAATACTGCTGATTTAGAACTTCTCTGTTACTTTCAATCACTTCCTCAGTCCCACCGAATTGCTCTTTCAGTGCATCCCATAACTCCTTTGCACTATTGCAATTGAGTAGACCAGCATAAATCTCATTGGGTAAGGCCGAAGCAACTATGCTAAAAGCCTTAGCATCCAATTCAATTTTCTGGGAATCCTGCTCCGAAAAGTTTTCAGGATTTTTTGGCACTTGTTTAGTTGAATCCTCTGTGCTTGGAACCATCGGAACGTGAGGTCCCATAAGCAACAGATCTCCGGCAACCGGTGTTTTTCTGAGCAAGGATATGACCCATTCGTCGTTGCCAAATGAAATATTCATCTCTTTTGAGCATCGGCGGTTTGAACAAGGATCCAGAGTTGGCATCCTATGTGTTTTGAGACATTTTCAGTTGATATTTCAAAGATTTCTGTTTTAAAAACTTTGAACGTAATAAAACTCCGTTTATCAAGCAAAAACAACCAAACTAAATAGCAGAGAGCTGATCTGTTCAAATCAAATCGATTGTTAGATCGAATTTGATGAATCAAGCTCTGATAGCAATGGTTAGGATCTGAGTTTGAATTACTTGTAGTTTTTGTTTCAAAAATGGAAAATGATTGAGTTTTAAAAGAGATTTATAGCGGAAATAGATGGAAAACTTTTACTACGAGCAATGGTCATTTGTTTTCATCATCATGCTTTCAAGTTGGTAAACTCACATGTGATTCACAAACTCCCCCTCAGCCTTTGCAATTGAAGTTTGGTAGTAAGAAAATGCAGAGAAGATGATATGCGAAAGTTGATCTTTTGATAGACAAGTTAAACTGTTACACAAGTTACCTATTTATACTAAACTATCTAACCACTGAGCATCTTTAATGACGTCAGGGTTGATAGTGACAGGAAACTATATGTAACTAACTACAAACACTGCTAATACTAACTATCAGTGCTTAGCATTGTTAATTGATTAACTATCTAATGACTAAGCTCTAATCTCTATCCTCTGGTCCTTGTAACTCTGGCAGACCATTGCAACTTTGTGAAGTCAGATGATAGGAGAGCAGTCTTTAGGGAAAGCAGTGTATGTACAACAGAGGTTGTAATCTCTAATAGTTTAACCAAAGCTCGGATAGTGTTATTTGGCTTTGTATCATCTGTTCCTTTCATAGGGTTCAATCCTAAAAGTAAGGATTTGGAATGTATCTTCTTGGCAAGTTCACACAAGAAACGAAGATGAGCATTTTAAAGATGAATGTATGCTCGATAAAGGCTCAAAGCTCACTTATTGTGGGAATGGGTTTGTAATGTGATCAAGTATATATAATCAAATTTTAAAAAGATTTATCATGCCCTTTGTTTTGGTCAAAAATCTGATTAAGGATAATGTAACTAAATCTGATTTTGTGAGGTTGAGTGCTTGTGTGACAAATAATAGTATGAACAAGTTGTGAATATGATCAACGAAGAACACGGAGATTTATACGAGGAAAAGCCCTTGATCACTAGTAGATCGCCGGCATAAAAACCTTGGATAGTGAAAACTATCACTATCGACTATATTGAATAAGAAAGATTACAACTTTGGATGTTGATCAAGTGTGTACAATTGAATTCTAAGTGAGAGCTCTACAACGAATGTGAGTGTGTGTGTTTTTTCTCTGGTTCGTGAATGTGAATCTCTCTCTAAAACACTTGATCAACCCCTGAATAAATAAGTTAACAATAGCTCCTATTTTCTAGGGAGACCATGTCCATGTTCACATGACTGTTACTTGGCCACCAAGTAGCATCTTAAACAGAATATTCCTGCGATATTCCAGCTTGACCTAGCCCACTTCGTCCATTCCTGCATATAAACACAAAAAACGTGAGAAACAATTGTTAGAGTTAAATAAGCAATAAGGATCCTTGATCCTCCGAGTTCCTGCACCATCCACTAAGGATAAGTGATCCAGGCAATTCTTCAGGATACAGGATCCATACTTATAAAAATCTATGCCCTAACAATTGCCCCCAAATATGGCAGATAAGATGTAAATCAAGTCTGTCATATTTATGTTGGATGCGAACTAGCCGTTGCCGCATGTAACTAGCTGTTACACTGCCTGACGCCACTGATAAGACCTGCTATAATCATCATTGTGAAATATAGGGTTAGAGATAACTCCCTTTTCTTTAAGGATCAGAAAATCCTTCTGTTTGTGGAGTTTTGCTCTTAACCTTCCTACACTTAAAACAATTAGTAACACCCTGTATCATCCCAAGTGAATGGGCCACGGATTGCTGGCGAAGCTCGGGTTGAGCATTTTAGTAACCTTAGTAGGGTTTTTAATAGAAATTTAACCTGTTGACTATACTTGGTGTTGTTCATTTGTTTGGCAAAGTTTACTTGATATGCTTGTGTTTCCACATTCAAATATATTATTTGTGGAAATCATAAGTTTGACCTTATAAGAATTTAGAAAAAATCATGTTGTTAAAAATTTGCAATTCTTGTATATGATAATCTTAGATAAAATCTGATTAGATACAAGTAAATAAGTCATCTACCCTTAATTGCAAGGTTTAGGGTGAAGTCAATAAGATAAAAAAGTATGAGAATAAAGCATGGGGCGTGACCAGTCAACACGGCCCGTGGTCAATAACCTGTTTCAGAATTTTTTTTCTACAGAATTTGGGCACGGGGCGTGTTGAACTGAGCACGACCCCGTGCTGCACATGCTGTAAAGATGCGAAAGTTGTCGGAATGCATTGTTTTCATGCATGGGGTGCGGTTTTGACGTCCCTTGGGCATTTTTCATCTTTTCTCGTGTGTTAAGCCATTATTTAAGATCTAAACACCACACAGTAACTTAAACCATCATATATTAGAGTGGAGATACAAAAGGTCCTATAAATCAATCCTAAAAATTAAAATTACAAAGTTCCTAAATTTAGATAGACGCAAGAGATCTAAGACATAATGAAGTTCCACCCTATATGGTTATATGTTTTAAGAACGACAAAAACCCGAAATCTATTTTTCGGTAGATAGGGGCTTCTAGGAACTTCAACCCGGAGGGTGCACCTCCTCAAAAGTCATTGAGCATTTCCTCAATCTCCCGAGGGAGGAAGAGGGGAGGTTCTTCTTCCGTATTTTCATACGGGGGAGGAGTGGGAGGTGAGACCATTGTTGGGACCTCATACAATACGTCTAGAGCAGGTTCCGGAGGAAGGTCATCCCATCTTGTTGTTTTAACGATCTCTTGAGCAAGGTTCCAAGCTTCTTGGGGGAAGATTGGTTCCATGGGAGGTAGTGCAAGAATGTTCAACCTTTGGTGCAAAAGGTTGATTTCTTGCAAGCAATTCTCCAACCCTACCGTCAAATAGTTAAAACGATCGACAAGGGCCTCTTCCACTGATGCCATTTCGTCGATGGCTTCCCTTAAAGCATACATGCCGCGAACTAGGGTAGCATCAATTGATGGTCATCTTCTTCCTTGGTTGTTTCTTAATGTTGACGACGTTCCACTGTTCTGGGTCGACATACTAAGAAAACAAGAGTCAATTTTTAAAGAAACGAGAGTTTAAAAGCTCACCACGGCCCTGTGTCCAGCGGACACGGGCCCGTGCTCGTCCTCATGCAATGTTTTGAACTAAAAAATCTCATTGTTTTAATTTATTTTTCTCAGGTTTTAAACATTTTGTGAACAGAAATAACTTAAAGCAAAGTGATAAACATGTTGTTTATTGAGAATATTGGGTTAAAACATATGTTTTGCAAAAATATAGCTTGAAGCTATGGACCTTCAAGCTTTAATGGAGGATTTGAGTTCAAATAAGAAGGAGGAAATGATAAAAGTGGCAAAGACAAGAGGATAGAGGAAACTTCTTTAAGAACATACCATTTAAGGTATATGTGAGAAATCTCTGTCTTTGGAATGAGGCCAAACATGCAGCAACAAGGCTGACTTTATAGAAAGTGACAGCACACTGACCACGGCCCCGTGCCCGCTGAGCACGGCCTCGTGGTCAGACAATGTTCTGACACGTTCGTCTGTATTAGGAACACGGGGCGTGTTGGCCAGGACGCGACCCCGTGGTGAATTTTTCGGTGGCCACGGGGCGTGTTGGAGTGAGCACGGCCCTGTGGTTGGAGTTTTTATGATGTGTCGTCTTTATTTAAAGGATTTCCAGTAATCGGGAGGTTCTTTACTGGAGGGAACAACACCGAAGTGTCTAAGGTACCGGAGTTGCTCTTGGTTTATGCATGAACGCAAGAGGTTATCGGAAAGGGTAAAAACTAATCTACTTACCGGTGGGCGAAACCAACCTTTATTCCTCTTATCCGGGCTCTCGTTAAAGAAGGTGTATGTCGAATCGCTCAGGGCTATGAGCGCATCGGTGGGGGCCGATGGAGAGTCCTTCATGGCACAATCGACACAGGGACGACTATCGTTAATGTTAATGCAATAGACTAAGGTACTATTTACGGCTTCGACGTTGCTAGATTCCAAATGTAAACTCACCGATTCTTCTTGGCTTTGGGCTTGTGATGAGTACCTCTCTCTCATCATAAGTTCTATTTCTTTTATTTTTCGGAGAATCCTTTCATCCAGTTGACATAATTCGGAAGAGGTAATGTTGTATGGAGAAGTTTGAGTGCATTTGGTTGGGTGATATGGATCATTTTTACCTTCGCCAATCTTAAGGTGATTTCCAACGGAAAGCGATGGGTCTGCTAAATAGTGGGGTCCAAAATTTCGAATGTAGCATTCTAAATCTTGATGGAATCCTCCACATAGTTGACACCACTTGCCGTAAGATTGGCGAAATAAAAATAATCAATATCATCCATGTGCTGTCAGATGTTATTAATTGTCGGGATCAAACAATCCTGTTTTCAGTAGCTGGACGTTGGACACGGCCCGTGTTGGATTGACATGGCTCGTGTTCAGCTACTGTCTGACTTATAACAGATGGTGTTGCTATTGTTATTGGGCACGGGGGCGTGTTGGTTTGAAAACTAAACAAACTGAACATGATAAATAGATGTATTTTGGTGTGTGCTGAGCGTACTATATTTTTTGTTATTATTTTAAGTTCATTTTACGCATTAGTCAAGTTTTAAATTTATAAAACACGATATTATACTAACACTAAACACACACTTGGGCAAGTGCACACATCGTGAGCGTAGTATAGCGTTGGTAAGATACCGAGATCGTCCAAGGACACAAGAGCTTTTAATACTGGTTTATCGTCAACGTCTAATCAATCTAAATTTTTGATAAAAGTTTCAATATAAAAACTAAAAGTAAAAAATAAAAATAAGAAGATAAATAAAATAAAAAGAAAAGATAGACAAGATAGAATCACTTGGATCCAACTTATCTTTAATGTATCCTTTGATGATTTTCGCACTTTCGGACTTTTTAAAAGATTATCTTAGTTATAGTAGTAGGGCCCTCTTTTGAAGGTGACGTTACCCTCAACCCAGTGGTTTGAGTCAGCAGGGATACAATCCCAAAGGGTCGGAATATTGCAAGACAATTAAGTGAGTTATTAATGCGAAAAGTGGTAGGCCCCTCTTTTGAAGGTGATGTTACCCTCTGCTAAGTGGTTTGAGTCAGCAAGGAAACAATCCCAAGTAGCCGGTTTAAAATATCAAGTAGTTTACATATGAGGGGTTCAACCCGTTCGCACCCCCGCCATCCAATACCTTTAGGGTTATGAAGGAGGTCCTAATAAGCTCGAACCAAGTCCTCGCAGGATCTATACACTGAACAAGACAAGAATTTTACCAAGCCACCATTCTAACCCCCTACCAGGTTAGTTAACGCGCTTTATATAGACCCTAAAGACACGAATGAGCAAATCAATGACATCATGAAGAAATGGTAGGAAAATTCACTTTCAACATAAGAAACTAGCTATTAAAGTCATTAATACAAACCCAAACAAAAAGTGCCGAAATATTAAAAATAAAAAATAATACATTAAAGACTTGTCTTCACCAAGTGATGTAAGAGATTAGCCAAGCATGGCCTTTGATTGACAAAAACCCTTACAATCAATCTTGGATCCCGGGACTACTACACACTCTAAAGATGAAAGATGGGTGATGGTGGTGGGTGTTTGTGTTGTAGTGGTGGTGGAGTGATAGCAAAGTGAGAGAGAAGTGGTTTGCCGAGGGATGCCTTTGAAAGGACCCAAGCACCCCTATTTATAGTCAAAACGGAGGCCCGGCCATGGCCCCGTGTCCAGTGGGCACGGCCCGTGGCCATCATCCTTCTCTTTCTTCATTAATTGCATCTGACAACAGAGGGCCCCACACAGCCCCGTGGCCTCTGGGCACGGCCCCGTGGTCAACTGTTCGCTGTACTATCTGGATCCTGCAAATCTTATAGTTGACCACGCCCCATGTTGGCCTGGGCACGGCCCCGTGATGGGCGTAGAAGCTTCTGTAGATTTTGTCTTGAAGTGTAGGGTCTGACCACGCCCCGTGTTGGATGGACACGGCCCGTGGTCGTCTTCTGTAAACTTGTTTTTGTCTTTTGAGGTGTTGCTGAGGGGTCGGGCATGGTTCGTTATTCCTTCTTTTCGTATTTATGTTGGTTTTGGCTGCTTATTTGCTTCTTTCGTTCTTTTATGCTCATTTTATCCTTAAAATACAAAAGGAACAAAGAAACGTGTTTTTTCCAACATTAGTACTAAAAAGGGTTAGTTTTATACCTCAATTGATGTAATTTATATGTTGTATTTTGCACACATCATATTTCACAATACATCATTGGTTGTTGACTTGAAGTGAAGTGGTAGAGGGATGCGGAGGAAATTTGTTGTTTTTACACCCGTGTGTCTGTTCAGAGAGGGATAGAGATGTGAGTTATATGCGCATGTGTTGCTATGGTGTGGTGGGATTGATGGTGGTTGTATGGTGGAGGGGGTGGTTGTGATTAAGACATGGTGGTTCTGTTCAAGAGAAAGAGGGAAAAGGGGTGGGGTGGAGTGGTGGTGGGCCCCACTTAAATTATATATATTAACTCTTTTTATTTTAATGGTTTAATTGTTATTTTTTATTGATAAGGGTGTCTTAGTCATTTCACATCAACTTAACTGAGAAAACTAACCTCCATCCGTTTCAGGGACCATCCGAGAACGAATGTGCAAAAGTTAGGACTATAATTGTAATTTTAGAAGTGTAAGAACTATAGGTGAAAACAGAGCAAACTATAAGGATTATCCGGGCACTTTTCTCCTTCATTTATATAAAAGTTTTTAGCTGAACTTCAAATCTCTTAGATTATTAATAACTTCAAAATCTCTTGTAAAATTCTGTACAAAAACATTAACCACTATCATTATTATAGCATACTAAAACAAATAATCTTCATTAGGAAATTTAATGGAGCCAATATTTGGTTAAGCAGCCATTTGTTTGACACGTCTTTACAGTGTTCCGGAGTTAACTTAAGGAGGTAAAAGAAAGCATTTCACTTTTTCTTTTCTTTTCATTTCCTTCCAAATTAGAATGATGAATTTTAGTAGGAGTGTGCACTGTTCGATTCGGTTCGGTTTTAGGTAAACCCAAAACCGTAACCAAAAGTTCGGTTTTCAGTTTTTGAAACCCGATCAGTTTTAATTATTTCAGTTTTAGTAATGATTCAGTTCGGTTTTTCAGTGTATGAAACAAATTACGCAAAAAAAAAATATAATTCAAAGTTTAAGAATTTTTCTTAAATGTTTACATTTAAGTTAATATATTTAGTCTTTTTTAATTAATATTGTTGACATAAACTTAACATTTTAATCAATTTTAATGTTTCTCTAAAGTTTTTATTAAGACGTTTTCTTTTATAATATTTTAAAGATAATTTAATTTTTATGTTAAATTTTGTTATTTCTTGTAACAATTGATAAATCATTTCAATGATTATGTTCTTATTTTACATATATAACAATAAAAAATAAAATTAACAATTTTTAGTAGTATGGGTTAAACACATAAACAACTTAAACTTAAACATAAAAGGAATAATGGATTTTAATAATCTCAACTATTGTCCGTTGGCAAGCAACGGTCCCAACTTTAAAAATTCCCACTTGCGGTCCCATCTTTTCACATACTGGTCTTTAATGGACCCTGATTAACAAAACCCTAACGCCGTTAGTCTTCGGTCATCGGAAAACCGTTTTGGGCAGGAAAACTCCTTTTTGGCTAGAAAACTCAACCTTTTCGTCTCAAACCTGCTTGTAACCTTATTACGCCTATAGGAACCTTTTCTAGTAAAGAGCGCCAATTATTAATGTCGCCGGAAAAACTCCTTTTTCGCCGAAAAACTTTTTTTAACCGGAAAACTCAAAGTTTTTGTCCCAAGCCTATTTGCAACCATATGATTGGACCTTTAGGAAGCTTTTCCCGACCAAAAACGTTTTTCCGGCGACTGAAGACGCAGTGTTAGAATTCTGTTAGTCAGGGCCATTAAAGGCCAACATGTGAAAAGATGGGACCGCCAGTGGGAATTTTTAAAGTTGGGAACGTTACGGCCAATGGCGAATAGTTAGGATTATTAAAATCCATTGTTCCAACATAAAAATATATGGATTTAGCTTACCATTATAACTTAATCGGTTCGGTTTGGTTATTTCAGTTGTTGAAACTGGTTATCCGAAAACTAACTGAAATTTCCGGTTATTATCCGAAAACAGAACCGTCAGTTTTTTCCGTACGATTCGGTTATTTCGGTTTCTACTCACCCCCAAATTTTATGCCAAAAACTTGTTTTATTCCCTTCTTTTTTCTCGTTTAACAACCAATGTCTCATCGCATGTCTATAGCAAACAAACTCCTGCTGATAACATAATAATAACGACTTAGTTGCAATATCTAACATGGTGTAAAAAGTAGATAGCAATAACGCATCAACTTTTAGACCTCTTAGGTTACTAGGTATGGGTGATGACCCTTCTTGGAGGATGACCCTCCACGTCAGCGCACGTAGGATGGGTGTGAGGATGGGCCTAAAAGGGATAGACCTAGAGAATGGAGGATGTAGCTACATATATTATATATATATATATATATATATATATATATATATATATAGGATCTGGTACAAGGGAGAACCACTCCCAGTTACGAGAACCGTAGGAACTACTTTTAACCAATAATATATTGACACCTCATTCAAACACATATTAATTCAAAAGGACAATTTAGTCTTTTACTCTTCATGTCATATGATTTCTCTCTCTACCTTTTTAAACTAAATAAATCAATCTTTTCTTTCTTTTTCTCTTTCTTCCTTTTTTAAACTAAATCATATTATTTCTCTCTCTTTCTTTTTTTAACTAAATCAATGATTTTTTGTTAGAAATTTTAAAATAAAAGTGTGACATGTATTTTTGATCTGTATAGTTTCTATTTTTGAATGAAATGTATATTTATGTACATCTACATGCTATACCTAAGTTCAAGATATGTATTTAGTCGTGCTGATTGTTTATCAAACTAGCTTTTAACATATTCACATGAAGACTAATTAGTATGTTTAGAAACAGTTTTTTTAAAATGCATATGGTATGTTTAGTCGTTTTGTCATGCGGTAGTCGGTTTTTAGTGGACGAATGTTGAAGGCGGTTTCAAGCCCATTGGTTTTTTTTAAATCGTCACGTAAAAAAATTTTAAACCGGCGCGTAAAAAAACTTTCATACCGGCGCGTAAAAAAAATCTATACCGGCGCGTAAAAAAACTTCTAAACCGGCATGTAAAAAATGTTCTAAACAGGCGCGTAAAAAAGTTGAAACCGGCACGTAAAAAGAGTTGAAAACCGGCACGTAAAAAAAGTTTTAAAACACGCGTAAAAAAGTGTAAAACTGGCGCGTAAAAAAAGTTTAATACCGGCGTGTAAAAAAGTTTAAAACGCGTGTAAAAAGTTTTAGTGGTGCGTAAAAAAAATTTTAAACCGCGCGTAAAAAAGTTTTAAACCGGCCCTAAAAAGTGTAAAACCGCGCGTAAAAATTAAACGCTCATAAAAAGTTTTACACCGGCGCGTAAAAAAAATTTATACAAAAACTTTAAAACCGCGCGTAAAAATAGTTTTTACACCGGCCGCGTAAAAAAATTTAAATGCGCGCAAAAAAAAGTTTTGATTAAACCGCGCGTAAATTTTTTTACTGTAAATTGCATTAATTAAATTATATTAATTTTTGACTAATTAAATTTTACTGTAAATATTAAATCAAAATTATTTTGATGAGTTTATGGTAAAAAAATTTCTATAAATCAAATTAATTCAATTATATTAATTTTTTTATTTATTAAATTTTAATTAAAAAATTAAATCAAAGTTTTTTGAAGAATTAATGTAAAAATTTTAGTAAATTATATTAAATTAATCACGTTAAATAAATCATATTAATAACACCAATCATTAATTTAATGACACCAATCATTAATGGATATAGTAAAAGACCTAATTGCCCTTTTCTCACTAAAAAACAAAATCTTATTAATTAAAACACAATCATTATTTTACTTTATTATCTTTTAATCCTATCCATCCAAACAGATTTGATCAATGGTTTATTGGTTCTTATGGTTCTCACAACTCAAGGTGTTCTTATTTTACCATCCAATATATATATATATATATATATATATTCGTATGTATGTATGTATAGGTGTGTGTGTATAGAGAAGAAGAGAGGATAGATTGTTTGTCTTCTTGTGCCCGTCTACCTCCCGACGTCCAAAACGCTGCCGCCCCTCCGAAAATGGTGTTGGGGGTGTCGTCGGGCCTGGACGACCCCCCACACCGGGTAGCCTTAAGATTATGCTACACTAAGTTAAGTTATTGGAAGGACCAAAGTTTTTTCTTTCGGATCCAGGGAAAAACCCATATATTTTTGTCATTTTAGAAGATACATTAGCGAAATAATTAAACTGTTGATATTGGAAGACACAACAGCTTCTTCTAACGTCATTTCTAGGTCCAGTGGAATTAATGGATATAAAAACCCTACCAAATAAAGATTTTCTTTCATTTATATTTTGGTTATTAATACGACATATAACCACCAGTAGCGGACCACTACTCTAAAGAATATCACATCCTTGAAAGTGAAACATTGATTGTCTATTGACCTCTATTGATTGTGTGAAAGTAAGTACTTCAAATTAAGAAATCAAAAGGTTTTAAGGAATATCACCCTTGAAAGAGAAACATAGATTGTCTGTTGACCTCTTTTGATTGTGTGAAAGTAAGATACTTCAAATTAAGAAATCAAAAAGTTTTCTAAAATGTTCTTGGAAGAAAATAAAAATGTGAATAAAAACTAAGAAACCAAAAAGTTTTCTATAATGTTCTTGGTAGGAAAAAAAATGTGAATAAAGATTCCACTTGTTGCAAGAATACAAGAAACAAGATTCTTTTATGTCACATAACTCTTGTATGTATACAAGTTTATCCTTCAACCTATATGAAGTTTTAGAACCACTTTCATCGATTCTCCTCACCCATCCTTTTTTTTTTTTTTTTGAAAATTAAAATTCATTAATAACATCCCTCACCTAAAAGGGCAAAGGACCAAACATATAAACGCAATTGACCTAAACAGGCAAAAGACAAATAATTACAACATATACAAAGGAGATTTACACTATTCCTCTCATCTAAGAGATCTATAGAAAGACCTATTTTTTAACGAAACGAAACCTCTAGACTTCATTTCACCAAAGCTTCTTGCGGACTACATTTTTTCTTTCGAAAAATAACCTCGTTCTTTCCTTTCCGAATGCATCATAAAATAATTATTATGATACGCTGATTATTTTCGCTTTCTAAACTTTTGTTTTTTTCCCAAAATAAAGGTATGGCTCATAATTGTAAAATTTTATTAACTCTAGGGTTTCTCTCGGATTTGGAAGCAATTACTTGGTATGTTTCCATACCAAGTCAATTAAGTCCATAACGTATACCAAGTACCAATTTCGCAATATTTTGAGAGAATCTCATTGCGATCTCATTTCATTATACCTTTCATTTATACTAGAAGTCGAATAGACAAATGACGATTCCGGATATTTATCACAAACATAATGATAGATGTAACGGCTAATGAGTCTAGAAAGTCACATATAGCGTACACACTGGTCAAAAATCATTTGGATGCACAAAACTTAACATGCCCTCATTTGCTATACTTATGCACCATCCCTCTTCCAGTGCAAGTAGTACCTAAAAACCTAGGGTTTAAGATGATATTTGGCTGTTGTATGTACAGCTTTCCAAAAAGAGGTGAGATCAATAGATCATTAATACCAAACTGAGGTTAGATCAATAGATCATTACTACCAAACTGAGGTTAGATCAATAGATCATCACTACCAAACTGTTGGGTCATAACTCATAAGGAACTTGTTATCTCCATCTACAAAAGCTTTCTAGCATTTTCAACTGCTTTAACATGAAAGTATATTCTCCAGAGTGTTGAGTTGTCCTGCACATCATAACGAAGAATCGTAATTTGTTATTTGACTAAAATATAATTATAGAGTAAAATGCCATTTTCGTCCCTGGAGTTTGGCCAGTTTTGCGACATTCATCGAAAGGTTTGTTTTTCCGCATCTGAATCCAAAAGGTTTGAAATCTTGCCATTTTCATCTAGCTCGCTAACTCCATCCATTTTTCTCCGTTAAGTCAGGGTTATTTCCGCCTTTTTTGTCAACTTAAAGGGCCTTTTTTGTTAACTTGAAGGGCAATTCGGTTATTTTCATATGGCTTGTCAACTCCATCAATTTTTCTCTGTTAAGTAAGGGGTATATCCGTCTTTTTTGCTAATTTGAAGAGCAATGAAAAATAAACCTTTAGACGAAAGTCGCAAAACTAACCAAACCTGAGGGACGAAAATGGCATTTTACTGTATAACTTAAATAATATATCATTACCTCGTTTTGCAGATCGACGATGATATCATCCCTAGATTGTTTTTCAGGAGGCTTTCCCTGTTGTATAATTTCCACAATCCGGTCCAGATTTTCAGGATCCAGATTTTGAACCAGTCTCCTTAGTTGATGCTTTTCTACAAGGGACATTGCCCTAAAATAATTATCAATTTAGAATTAGACCGCTTCATCATTGATTATATAACATATATAACAAGAAGGCAATAAGCATATATAACATCAGCTCATCTATTGGTTAGATATGGAATATACCTGCAACTCGTAACAACAATATCAACAAGTTCTTCAAGTTTCTCCTTCATTCGTTCAAGCTGAAAACCACACATTTTTCATGAAATTTGAGCTAACAATTCAGTTCTTTATAAAAACCCGTATACACTAGAAAACTTTTGCGAATGGAGATGATGAAAGTTGAATATCTATTATTTAATACGGAGAGCCGTAAATGTGGTATATACATGTTGGGTGTTAAGTTGCTTTATATACAATTCATGATTTAGTTTATGATTTAATTGATGTTATGGATGATATTTTTAAGAATACTGGTTTTTGATTAATCAAATATGGTTTCTAAACTCAGATTAATATGAAGAAGACAGTGAGTAGAAATCATGTGCAACAAAGTGATTGTTGATGACAATTGAACTGATACAGATGTTGGTTTTGATTTTTGGTGTTCTTCACAACTCAATTGAAATTTTCATTTTTGATTGATTTTTACGTAGGTTTTTTCGTCCAATTTTTTTTTACAAAACCCTGATTCTGACCCGCATATACTTTTATTCATATTATAACCCGTTGTGACATGTACCAAAATAACCCATTTTTAAAACAAACCATTCTGACCCGAACCCATTCGGACCCGTCACCCTACCCAACCCTGGCGTTTTGCCAGCTCTGCTTAAAAGTCAAAATACGTACCGTAGCAGATATTTCAGCCGAATGATTCTCCAACTTTTCCACAAGCTTAGGACCTCTGTTTTCCAGAAGGACTTGTAAAGTATCATCCACCTGAAGAGAGAGAGAGAGAGAGCTGAATCACATACCAAAGTAAATAATAATAAAGCAATCATGCCCTTCCCGACATCGAAATTAAAAAAAAAAGTACCTCTCCATTCTCATTATCATTTTTTGAACTTGATCCCAAAAGCGACTCATTCATGCCATGTTTTGAACAATCCGCACACAAGGACTACAAAGATAAATAACTAAATTAATAACAATCAATGTCAAACAAGATCACGAGAACTTATAATTCAGTTACCTTAGTTTCATCAAAATTACGTTTTTCGGCTAACTTCCCACACCCCATTGTGTTACACCTTGTTAACGATTTACGTTTATCTGGTTCGAACTCAACCACTCCCTTCTTTTCACTTAATGAACCCTGTGTATTTAAATATTTTCAGAAACGAAATGGTAAACCATGACACAAAAAGGAAAAAGATCTAAAGGCTGTCGGTTATATTAGTAACCGTGTAAATCATATAACATAGCAATGTAATAAAAAAAGAGTAAAATGCCATTTTCATCACTGACGTTTGGCCAGTTTTGCAACTTTCGTCCAAAGGTTTGTTTTTCCGCATCTGGATCCAAATAGTTTGAATCTTGCCATTTTCATCTGGCTCGTTAAATTCATCCATTTTTCTCCGTTAATTCATGTGTATTTTTGTCTTTTTTGTTAACCTAAAGGGCAATTCAGTCTTTTTCAAGGGTATTCAATCTTTTTACATAAAGTGAAAAAGACATAATTGCCCCGTAAGTTAGCAAAAAAGACGGAAATACCTGTGACTTAACAAGAAATAACAAATGAAGTTAACAAGCCGGATGAAAATGGCAAGATTTCAAACCTTTTGGATCTAGACGCGGAAAAACAAACCTATGAACTAATATCTCAAAATTGGCCAAACCTCAGGGACGAAAATGTCATTTTACTCTCAAAGAAATTAAGAATGAAAAGCAATAACTTCGATGAATGCAACTATTGTTAAAATTTTGTCATTTTGTAACACTTATAAAGTAGCAATGCATGTCAAACAAAATGATTATAAATATAAATTTGTACAAACAATATACCTCCTCGGTGAGATTTCCAGAACTGGCATTCAAAGGTTCATTCCTCTTAAGCCTCTTGTGTTCACGTTCCTCAAACTCAATCTTGTCATTTGCATCCTCATCACTTGCACAATGCTTTTCAGGTGCCAAAAGACGTCTCAACCGAAGCATCGAAAGTACAGGATCCATCACCTGCTTTATGAACATGATCATGCAATTAATAACGTAATAATATCATAAATCAAATTATTAACCACATTTGCACAAGACATAACATTACTATTAACAAATACCTCATCAACTTCCCCGTTCAACGCAACAACACTTTGACGTAACAACGTCACCAACCTATCTTTCTGATAACCTGAAATCCCGTTCCCTACAGCATTACAAAACAAAGGACTAAAACCAACCGGCCGGTTTCTCTCGTTACATCCGCTATCCTCTTTCTCCACTTCACTGTTCCGAAATTTCCCACTTCCTATTTTAACCAATCGCGAATCCGTCATCGAAGATGGCGAGAAATCATCCCTAGACAACAACTCCCTTATACCATGAATGTAGTACTGGAGGAAATCAATTTTCATATCCATCTCACTCGATATATTCGTATCCCTTGAAATTTCAGACATGATACAGGTTCATCACTCCTGCTGCAATCATAACAAAAAATACTTATTATAGGGTTTTCAATCAATTATGTGTATATATATATAAATTATAATAAATCAAAACCATCTTAGGCCACCTAGCTTTCTCTTAAGCTATAATTGTCACGTGTCATTATTATACTCTTTATTGTTTTGCTTTAGGAGGGAAAACACAAGACTTTTGTTGCTCTTCTTTTCTCATAAATTTTAAAGTAGTTAGACTTTCCTTTTTGTGTTGATTATTTCCTTTTGAATTTGATTGCAAATCACAAATCTTAATAAATACACTTAATAAATACAATTACCTTTTAAAATATAATCTATAATTGCAACTAATATATAAACATGCTTGTAAAAAATTATAATATATATTTTTTGCAATCAATATAGTTTAAATTACCTTTTTTGTTTAAATAAATTAATACAATTATTATTATCTTTTGTGTATTTTTATTATTATTTTTTAATGAAATCTTGAATGATAACTAAACATCATTTCCATATTTAAAATGTTTGCATATCTTATAAATAAACAACAATTTAATGTTTAGCAATTGATTATTAATAAAAGTCAAACACAATCACTATCAAGGTTTGATTGTACTTAAAAGAATCGGTTTTTGCTCATGACAGTTGTACGTGACACTATCACCAATAAAAAGAAGACACAGAGTCAAGTTACTAATATTAGACAAAGATGAAAAATGTTACAAATAAGGCGACAAATGTGGCGTACAAAGAACTATTTAAGATTTATAGATTGCTTATATGTTTGTTACTTAACAATGACGTTGGTGACCCATTGACAAAGGCAAAAGCCTTCAAGTACACACTTGGTTTTAAATTGCGTGATGCGTTCCAATGTGTGTGGTCCAACAATCTAATGCGCGATGCGTGTTGCACGATGCGAGCGAATCACGTTGCGATGCGCTCTTTATAAAAATAAAATAAAAAATATTTATATATAACAACTTATAAAAACATACTTAAACTAGAATAACTAACGTAATAAGAAGATAAGAGTTGTGCTTTTTGGTTCAAATCAAGCGTACTAAAATGTTTCAAGAACCACAAAAAGTGTTTAGGAATCACAATGGTCCAAATCAAGCATACTAAGATATTTATTATTGAAAAAACTCAACCCATTTCATAAAATTTGGGAAAAAAAATAATAAACAATGATGCGTGCATCGCGAAATAAGCGCAATATTCTCGCATCATGTAATTGCAACGCAACAGCCGTTGCGATGCGCTCCCATCAGCGCATCAAGTGCATCACGCATTATGCGCGCATTTTAAAACCAAGGGTACACATAGATTGAAAGGTCTTAGATTCAAGACTTCAAGTCCCACATACAACAGAAATAATAAAGAACAAAAAAAAAAACTTTTATATTGTAATTTAACTTTTTCCCATTTTTAATGCATCATTTCGTTTTATTATAAAATGAAGTATATTATGTTATATATAAAGTAAAATATACTATATAAAACGACCTGTGGTTTTTTCGTATTTATTTGTTAATGAGAAGCAACTTCGTGTTAAAGAATAGGGGGTGTTCAAATATGTTAATAATAGTAGCAACAATTAAGACTTAAACACTAATAGTAGCAACAAGAGGAAAGATGAACGGTAGAATGAAGAAGAAAGTACTGATATCCGGAAAATCGGTGATATATTGGTCCAATAACGGTCAATATCGCCAACATTATCGGTACTGATATTCTGACCAATATTTTGCACTGATATCTCGGTAGGGGACCGATAACCGATATATCACTGATATATCGGTGATATATCAATGATATTAACTACATAGATTCGTAACACGGAAACCAATTGTGAGTATAGTAGCATCTACATTAATGTGTAACTTATCAAATCAATAGATTTATAAGAAATATTTTCTTTATACAGCTCATGTAACACATGAGATCTTAAACTAGTATATATGAATAGGAAGAGATGATGAACAGTGATCATACTTTATACCCAAACTAAAAAACAAAACAAAATACTAAAATTGAGCCAATTCGTACATAAAGGCCCAGGAGCAAATAAAAAGCGTGTTAAAAATATGCATCATTCAAAGCGACACTAAATATCTACGACCAAATTTCTTGAAAACAGACTTGTTTTCAAAATAGAGTTTTCACTTTGGTATCGAAAGCTATATTGAGTGTCGATACTGTACCGGTGACGTGAGGAACGAATCGATTCCGACCAAACAACATAAGTACCAGTACTGCCGTGCTAGCATTGTCGAAACCGTTACCATTACCAGTATTTTTTATGGTTTTCCATTAATGTAAAACACACGTGTCCATATCGCCATCCTCTTGGGCATATCACGACTTTTTATTTTGGGTTTCTCTTTCGGTTGCTATACCGTGTGCCAGTACCATACCGTAACGAACCAAAATGATACATACCCAAATCCCGCCGCAACGCAGGAAGATTCAACTAGTTAGGGCATGATTATTGATTCAGTTAAACAATAGCCAATAAGCAGATACACTAGTTAAACTATACAGATATTAAAATCATGCACAAACTACATTAAAACAGGAACCCTGAATTGAATCAAGCATAAAACATTAAGCCCTAACCATAAACCCTAGGTTAAAAATTAAATAATAAAAGTAGTGTAAAAGCAAGAGCAGGGACAACCTTGAGTGAAGGAAATGAAGGTTTTAGGGTTCCGGCAATGGCCGTATCGTCGTTTTCAGTTTTGCATTGCTGTATATTCTTCTTCTCCGGTGTGAGGGTTCTGCAACAATAGATTGTGCGTGATGTATTGATTGAATTTGGGGATCGATTGGTGAGGATATTGAATTTGGATGGTGAGTGGAATCCAGTTGGATCCTCAAGGTGACGTATGAATCATAGAGATTTTGTAGTTCATACGGAAATGATGGGGGATTTGGACGGTCGGAGTATGTCTATTTTGAATTTTGATCTTCCATCTGATTGATGAAAATTGGTTTTTGAATGTTAATATTGAAAGCAATCTTAGCTATTCAACAAATCGATCCACTGATTAACACTCGGGGCAATTTTGTAAAAAGAAAAAAATTACCAACACCATACGGTTGAGAGGGCCTGAAAAGTGGATGTTATTCGACACGTAGAGGACACGTCAACGTGCGTCAGAAACATGATGTGGTGCCAAAACGGGAGGTGCGACAAGGGGCGTGGAAGAGTGGAGTTATTCGCCCCGTGAAACTTTTTTTTATTGTTAAATTTCTATCTTACTTAAAGAACAAAGTCGGTGAAACCACCGATATTTGACTTTCAAAATTGCATAAAATTTTCCTTTTTTTATCCTCAACTTTTGTAACTTGCATTTTTTACCTAAACTTTGGTAATTTACGTTTTTGGCACATATGCTTTACCGACCCTCCAACTTTTAAACTTTGTTTTTTTTACATTTTGACGTAAATTTGTTATACGCTTTCGGGCTTTATTTTGTATGTTCCTACGTATGTATCGGGACACATATAATACGTTTTGACTTGGTCGTATAAATTCGAGTTAGTCGAATCGCATGTAATAAGTTATGATTGTACGGTATAAACTCGATTTGCTTTATATTTTAATTCAATTGCAACGCATCTATAGGTTACATTGAGTTCAGTCGGATACGTCAAAACGCACATTATTATATGATTAACACATCACATAACGCTTTGACTAATCCGTTCGACATTTGCGATGTACCCGCGCCGCAACGCGCGCAGATTTATTACTAGTTATATTTAAAAATCATATAAAATCTATTTAATTAAAAAACAATAACAGTAATTAAACTAATAACATTAAACTTAAACATACATAATTAAAAAACACAAAATAAAAACAGATTACATAACTTAACTTAAATCTAAAAATTAAAGGGATATTGGATTTTAATAATCCTAACTTTCACCAATTGGCCTGCATTAATCCCAACTTCAAAAATTCCCTCTGACAATCCCAACTTGTAAGAATTTGGTCCCCATCGATCCTTTTCTGACTGGGTTAGTTTTTTTTGTTGACGTGGCAGCTTACGTGGCACAAACCTAGTTATTTGATGATATGGATGCTGATGTGGTTGCTTATGTGGCACAAACTTAGTGTTTGGATTATAATAATCTCAATTTTCACCACCATCAACAACTACCACCACCACCATCACCCACCACTATTAGCCGCCACCCACCACCGCCGCAACCACCACCACCCGCCACTACCACCATCATCTGCCACCACCACCGCCACCACCATCAGCCGCCACCACCAAAAACTAGGTGGGTGGCAGGTGGTGGTGGTGGTGGTGTGGTTGGATGGCGGCTGATGATAGTGGGTGGTGGATGATGGTGGTGGGGGCGGCTGATGGTGGTGTTGGCGGATGTGGTGGTGGGTGGCGGCTGATGGTGGTGGTGGTTGGTGGCGGCTGATGGTGGTGGTTGATAGTGGTGGTGGCGGCGGCTGATGTGGTGGTGGCGGGGCTGATGGGGGTGGCGGCTGATGTTGGTGGCAGTGGTGGTGGCGGTGGCGGTGGTGGCGGACTAGCGGCTGATGGTGGTGGTGGCGGCTGATGGTGGCGGTGGTGGTAGTTGTTGATGGTGGTGAAAGTTGGGATTATTAGAATCCAAAAACTAAGTTGCCACATCAGCAGCCACATCATCAAATAACTAGGTTTGTGCCACGTAAGCTGCCACGTCAACAAAAAACTAACCCAGTTAGAAAAGGATCGATGGAGGCCAAATTCTTACAAGTTGGGATTGTCAGAGGGAATTTTTGAAGTTAGGATTAATGCCGACCAATTGGTGAAAGTTGGGATTATTAAAATCCAATATCCCAAAATTAAACATTACTGCATAAAAAACCTAATAATCTGCCACGCCGAAACGTGACGAAATTCACGGTTGTGGTCGTGCCTAAAGTTGATTAAGGCGACTTGTATCATATCGTCTTCAATAAGGTCACCACCTGCGTTTCCACCATGGTGTACACCGTTTGGAATCTTTCGCAATCCAAACGAATAGCCCTGAAACGAGATGAAAGCGCGTCAACGGTTTGGGTTGTCTCACCCCTATGGACGCAAAACGTTGGAGAACTATCCTCCAAAACGGATCGCCCGAGCAATTATGCGGGGTGTAGTGGCTTAAGGCTTCAACCCACGACTCGCATAAAACGATATCTTCTTCTTCGGTCCAAGGAATTGTAGCCATTTTTTGTTTTTGAAGTGAAAATCGGTAGAAGATGAAGTACAGTTTTGAGTGAAATTTGAGAGTTTGTAAAAAACCGAAGAAGTGTGTTGTTTATTTGGGAAAATATACTTTTTAAAAATTATAGTTTTTAAAAACTTAAAAACTTGTCGTTGGGGTCAAACTGCTAAAACCAATCTAACGTGCCACGTCAACACGAATTTCATCTCCACGCCTGTGGAGTTTTCCCCGCCAAAGGACCAACGCCGGCCTAAACATCGTGTACGGGGCCGGTGCACGGCGTTGTCAAGCATAAATGTCACTTTTAAATGCCCACATCGTGTGTTATAATAAACTAGGTTTAAAGAAGTTTGCGGCGAATTTATTTTGTTATTTAGTCTGTGTTTACATGTGTTTTGAAATAACTGCAGTCGCGTTGCGAACAGAACTGCTGACAAGAATAAAAAATAAATGTAGAAAAACAACTAAAAGATAACCGGAAGAAAATCAAACAAAAAAGTTGTATGGTAACGATGTTGTTCGTATGAAACCAGTGGTCAAAGATGAGCAAATGATTCTGGGACCGATACCGAATTTCCCGAACTGAAAGATCTTAAGTACCAATTCGGTACCGACTTTTGGTGTTCCTGGTACCAGTTTTTACCTTCATATACCGGTACCGTAACCGGTATTTTCGGTACCAATATCGATTCTGTATCGGTTGACACCAAGCTCATCTCTACCATTGAAACTAGAAAAGAATAATTAAAAGTTCAAGAAAAACAACAAAAAAGAGTTGTACGATAGTGTTGTTGTTCGTACGGTACCCGTGATCAGATATGAGCAAATGGTACCGGGTAGCAGCACCAAATGTCCAGAACTAAAAGATTTCCAATAACAATTTGACACCAACTTTTAGCGTTTTCTGTACAGGCTGGTACCGATTTTTACCTTCATGTACCGATACAGAATAGGACCATACCGATATTTTCGATACCGGTTGACACCAAGCTTATCCAAACCAGTGATGCTAAAAAAACCATTTATTAAATTAAAAAGTAAAGAAAATAACTATTATTATAATATTAAAATAATAAAAGTATTAAAAACTATATATAATATAAAAATAATAAAAATACTATATATATTTATTATAATATTAAATTAAAATTTTATTAAGATTAAAAAGTAAAGATAATAACTATTACTATAATATTAAAATAATAAAAGTATTAAAAGACTATATATATGTCACACCCCAACCGATGGCCGAAACATCGGGGCACGGCACTAGGCGAATCAGATTGCTCAAGAGAATCCATAACAACTATTTAAGCGATAATATTTAAACGTTCTTACAAATACCAAACAATCTCTTAAAACATATCCAATCCGATCTTCCCTAGATTTCTATTACATGAGTTTCTAAAGACAAAATCCTAAATCCATTGCAGCAAAAGTCATCAACCTGTCACATAAATTAAAATAAACGTCAATACAATTAAGTAAAGGTGAGCATACAGGTTTGCATACATAGTAGATATAGAAAGCGTTTAGCATACACCGCATGAACATACGTAAGAGATGTGAATTTACTACTGCATTGATACATGTAAACCAACAAACCGTGAGTGCGAGCACGCGAACAAGTGTCCACGTCCTAAAGAGAAAATAAATGAGAAATAAAAGTGCGAGCCTTAACAACCCCGGGCCTCCGGGTGGCGGGTCAACCTCTAGCAAGCTATCATGTTAAGGGTGGCATACAAACCAAGCAATACATACAATTCATCAATTCACGTATAATCATGTAAAGGCGGGTTTGCGAATAAGCGTTTTGAGTTGTGTGGTGTGTTTTGATCTAGGAACATATGTGACACCCAAAAGTGCGTTTAAGCGTAAAAAGGGTTCAAGTATACTCACTATTAGTGTTTGATAAACAAACCGAAGCAGTTCTGGATTGAAGGGAGTGCCAGTTCAGCCTGTAAACGCGAACAGAAGTGCATCAGTCTTTCGAAGTGTAGAAACGGTTGAAATGTGGAGGAGCAGTGGACAAGTTTAGGCGAAGTTATACCAAATCTCTTGGATTTGGTATAAGTTAGGGCGAACTTGCTTAAAATGTTCTGGAATGTACAAGTTTGGGCGCACTTGGTACCTTTTCTTAGAAAAAGGTACAAGTTCGGGCGAACTTGACTAATATCTTACAGTTAATACAAGTTCGGGCGAACTTGTCTGGTTTCCTTAGAAATTGTACAAGCTCGGGTGAACTTGACTGATTTTCTTGAGAATTGGACAAGTTCGAGCAAAGTTGGTCATCAATGTGATGACAACTTCGAGCGAACTTGCTCTTTTTGGAGCGAACTTGACTGTTTTGGTCACCAAATCGAGCGTTTTCGCGTCGTTTGTTGAGGAAATCAAGTGTCCATCCCTCCAACCTTAAGCTACTGAGCAAAACATAGGCTGGAGTGGTCTTTTGGAATGAGTTTTAACCACTTTACAGGAACTCGGGCTAATCCGGGCGAACTTGATGGTTCGTACGGGTTAGTCCAGTTCATGCAAGGTGACGATATCGTCCTTGTGCTTCCGGATCTGAGTTCTTGTTTGACAATGCCTCATTCCACCTCATAGTGAACGAAACATACGTCATTAGTCCGTATTCTTGTGTAAAAATCGCTACTTTAAAAGGTTTTTCTTAGATCTAGCACTTTGTGAGTTAAATCATCAAGATTTCTGGCTTGGAGAGCCAAAGCTAAGTCCAAATAACCCATTTATGTGTAGATCCAAGTGCAAATAAGAATTTTTGTAGAAAAAGATGAAGATTTTCATAAACAGAAGAGTTTGGATGAAAACGAAGGTAATCCTTGTGCAAAATCGTAGTAAAACGTTGTTGTTTGCATAAAAACGGGTTGATTCTTACTTGGAAATCAAAGGTTTTCGGTTCTGGAGCGAACTTGCAGCAAGGGTAGCATGAATGAAGATGCTGGGTATTTATAGGTGGAGGAGAAATTAGCTGGTGGAGACCAAGTTCGCCCGAACTTGTGCCAAGTTCGCATAACATAAACAAGTATAACACACATATAGCATTGTAATGAGATAGAGCGAGTTGCGTGAGCGTGTGAGCGTTTTAGAGAAAGTAACACATAACATAAACAAGTATAACACACATATAGCATAATCCCACATAAATAATTGTGTTTGCGATGCGATGCGATAAGCGATGTCGAAGGCACAAGTGGTTATTGTGCAACAACACACTTGGCTCTTAAGGTAACATAGTTATTCGTGATTGTGTTGAGTTAGCGTTGCGTTTAATAGGCGTTTAGATGTATTATAGTTGTGAAAAAATGTATTTAGTAAACATAAACCATTCCCTTAATCAAATCTCGGATTACAATTACAGATATAAACGAAATAAACGGAAACAAGATAACAACAAAATACGAGTTGTTACAGTCTCCCCTACTTTTAGGAAATTTCGTCCGAAATTTAAGTAGTGGCCGTAACAAAGAGATGTGGATATTTAGTTTTCATATCATTTTCCAGTTCCCAAGTGAACTCGGCACCGCATTTGCCTTCCCACCGGACTTTCACAATAGGAATGCGAGAGCGTCGAAGTTTCTTGGTCTCTCGGTCCATGATTTCTACTGGCTTTTCCAGGAAGTGTAGAGTCTCGTTTATTTGCAAATCTTCGAGTGGAACATGAAGATTTTCTTCAGCAAGGCATTTCTTGAGGTTTGAGATGTGGAAAGTCGGATGTACGTTGTTGAGTGCTTCCGGTAATTCGAGGATGGGCCACTTTGCTAATTCTTTACAGAATTTTAAAGGGACCCACGTATTGTGGCGCTAGTTTCCCTTTCTTTCCAAATCGGATCACTCCCTTCCAGGGCGCAACCTTTAAAAGTACATGATCTCCAATTTCGAACTGCAGGGGCTTGCGGCATTTATCGGCATAACTCTTTTAGCGACTCCGAGCTTTCAAGAGATTGTCTCTGATTTGGAGGATCGTGTCTGTCGTTTCTTGTATTAACTCGGGACCGGTGATTTGTGCTTCTCCGATCTCGTGCCATGCAATAGGCGATCGACATTTCCCTCCATACAGTGCCTCAAAAGGTGCCATTTGAATACTAGTATGATAACTGTTATGGTACGAAAATTCTACTAAAGGTAAATGCGTATCCCAACTACCACCAAAATCTATAATGCACACACGAAGCATGTCTTCGAGGATGCGGATCATGCACTCAGTCTGATCGTCGGTTTGAGGATGAAAAGCGGTACTGAGATTAAGCGTAGTACCGAGAGCGGATTGAAAAGTCTCCTAGAGACATGAGGTAAAGCGACCATCATGGTCAGAGATGATGTCACGAGGCGTCCCGTGTCGACAAATGACTTCGTCGGTATAGATTCGTGTTAATTGTTCAACCTTATAGTCTTCTCGTATGGCAATAAAGTGAGCATATTTAGTAAGACGATCAACGATAACCCAAATGCTATCGTGACTAGAGGAAGTGCGAGGGAGTTTCGTAACGAAGTCCATGGCTATACTCTCCTACTTCCACATCGGGATTTCGGGTTGTTCGAGCAAACCAGAGGGCCTTTGATGTTCGGCTTTAACTTTCGAGCAAGTTAAGCACTTTGAGACGTACAAAGCGATATCCTTTTTCATGCCCGGCCATCAATACTTAGGACGAAGGTCCTGGTACATCTTGTCGGCTCCAGGGTGAATGGAGTATCGAGATTTATGAGCTTCGGTCATCAGCAACTCCCGAAGATTGGCTAGGAATCCAAATATGATCGAGATAGTAATAAATACCATTAGGTTTAGCTACGAGTTAGGTTTCGGCTCACATTCCATTTCTTCTTGCAGGGTATTCTCATTAAAACAAGCGAACTGGGCGGCGCGAATCAAAATTTCGAGATTATTCAAAGTGAACTCGCTGGCGCATGTTCAGTTCCTTCTGATTAAAGATATGCTGTAAACTCTTATGGCCGGTGAAGACCGTACATTTGGTACCGTAAAGGTAGTGTCGCCATATCTTTAATGCGAAAACAACTGCACCGAGTTCAAGATCGTGGGTAGTGTAGTTCTTCTCGTGGATTTTGAGTTGTCGAGACGCATACGCGATAACCTTGTCTCGTTGCATAAGAACACAACCAAGACCAAGATTAGAGGCATCGCAATAAACAACTAAATCATCGTTTCCGTCGGGTAGAGCGAGTACAGGAGCGTTGCATAGCATACGCTTGAGAGTTTGAAAGGCTTACTCTGGTTTGGAATCCCAAACGAAAGGCTTGTCCTTATGAGTTAAAGCGGTAAGGGGTACGTCGATTTTAGAAAAGTCAGCGATGAATTGACGGTAGTAACCCGCCAATCCAAGAAAAGAACGGATTTCAGAAGCATTCTTCGGCGTAATCCGACTCTTTACAGCTTCTATCTTTGCAGGGTCGATGTGAATTCCTTGATTGTTAACGTATGACTAAGGAATTGGACTTCTTCGAGCCAGAATTCACACTTAGAGAGCTTGGCGGCGATTTCCTTGAAGAAGTTTGAGAACTAAACAGAGATGTCGTGCGTGTTCTGTCACACCCCAGCCGATGGCGGAATCATCGGGTGCGGCACTAAGCGGTTCAGATTGTTCGAGAGAATCCACAACGACTATTTTTAAATGACAATATTTAAGCGTCAATTTCTCATACAATAAACATACAATCATTTCATAATCATCACGAATTCAAATATTCTCAACAATTTCAAAGTCGATTACAAATTTATTAAATGTTTCTAAAGCAAAACCCTAAGTCCATTTGCTGCGATAATCATCCTCAACACATCACATACGTTAAAATATAAGTCAATACAATTAAGTAAAGGTGATCAAACAGGTTCACTAGCATAATAATAGTGATAAAAGCGATTACGCGTAACCAACATGTATAACGTAGAAAAAGTGAACATAAGTAAGCTAACAATAATGATACAAGTTAACCAACACGACTGCGAGTGAGTATGCGCGATACGTGTTCACAACAGCGAACACGCATGTAAAGTAAGTATGCGAACCTTAACAACTCCCGAACCAATCGGGTGCTGAGTCCAAACTATAGTACTATCATTGCTAAGGGTGGTCTACAAGTCCTCATTATTCAGCGATTCACGTATAACATGCGAGCGCGGTTAGCGTTAAAAGAGTTTAGCGATGTGTGTGGTGTGTTTTGATATAGAGACATATGTAACAACCAAAAGTGTGATAAAGCGAAAAAGGGTTCAAGTATACTCACAGTTAGTGTTTGATAAACAAACACGAAGCGGTTTCTGGATTAAAGGGAGCGCCACTTCAGCCTGTAAACGCGAGCAGAAGTGCATCAGACTTTCGAAATGCTGAAACGGTCAAAGTGTGAAGGAGCAGGAGACAAGTTCGAGCGAAGTTCTACCAATTCCTTGGGATTTGTACAAGTTCAGGCGAACTTGCTTGAATTCTTCAGGATTATACAAGTTCACGCAAACTTGGTACTTTTTCCTTGGAAATAGGTACAAGTTCGGGCGAACTTGATTGGTTTTCTTGAAGATTGAATAAGTACAGCCGAAGTTGGTCACCAATCTGGTGACAACTTCGAGCGAACTTGCTCTTTTTTAAGCGAACTTGACTATTTTGGTCACCAAATCGTGCGTTTTCGCGTCGTTTGCTGAGGAAATCGAGTGTCCATCCCTCCAACCTTGAGCTACTGAGCAAAACATAGGCTGGAGAGATCTTTTGGAGCGAGTTTAGCCATTTTACAGAAACTCGGGCTAATCCAGGCGAACTTGATGGTTCGTACGGGTTAGTCCAGTTTGTGCAAAGTGACGATTTTGTCCTTGTGCTTCCGGATCTGAGATCTTGCTTGACAACGCCTCGTTCCACTTCATAGTGAACGAAACATACGTCATTTGTCCGTATTCTTGTGTAAAAATCGATACTTTAAAAGGTTTTTCTTAGATCTAGCACTTAGTGAGTTGAAATCATCAAGATTTCTAGTTTGGAGAGCCAAACTAAGTCCAATTAACCCATTTATGTGTAGATCTAAGTGAAAAGAAAAAGTTTTTGTAGAAAAAGATGAAGATTTTCATAAACAGAAGAGTTTGGATGAAAACGAAGGTAATCCTTGTGCAAAATCGTAGTAGAAACGTTGTTGTTTGCATAAAAGCAGGTTGATTCTTACTTGGAAAACAAAGGTTTTTGGTTTTGGGAACTCTGGGGCGAACTTGCAGCAAGGAAAGCATGAATGGAGGTGCTGGGTATTTATAGGTGAGGGGAAATCAAGGGGTCAGACACCTAGTTCGGTGAACTTGGCATAAGTTCGAGCGAACTTGGCACAAGTTCGGGTGAACTTGGCCAGTTTGCTTGAACTTATGCAAGTTCGAGCAAACTTGCTATTTGTTTTGGTGTTTTTTTGCCTGAACAAGTTCCGGCGAAGTTGGGGTACCAACTTCGGCCGAACTTGGCCTGGTGGCTAAGTTTTGTTCGTTATTTTCACGTTAGGTGTTCGTTCAGTGGTTCGGTTCGTATTAGATAGTTGTGTTAAGCGTTTTGACATAATAAAATAATGCGATTGAGCGATTTGTGCGAGTGAGAGTGTTGCGATAGCGAGTACAACCATTATCATAAAGCACACATACACATAAATAACATAATGTAACATAATTATCCGCGATTTGAGTTTGCGTTGAGAGTTGCGAGTATTAAGCGATTTAACTGCGATAAATAAGAGATATAATATGTGTTTCACATTAATCAAAACCATTATAATAAATCTCAGAGTACAAAATGATATGGAGACAGGAATAACGGTAATAATAAGGATTCGGATAACAATCTGAAAGATCGGGTTGTTACAGTCTCCCCTATTTAGGGAATTTCGTCCAGAAATTTAAGTAGTGCCCGTAACAAAGAAATGAGGATACTTAGCCTTCATATCACTTTCGAGTTGCCAAGTGAACTCGGGCCGCGTTTGCCTTCCCATCGGACTTTCACAATAGGAATGCGAGAGCGTCGAAGTTTCTTGATCTCTCGATCCATGATTTCTACTGGCTTTTCCACGAAGTGTAGAGTTTCATTTATTTGCAAATCTTCAAGTGGCACATGAAGATTTCCTTCAGCTAAACACTTTTTGAGATTTGAGACGTGGAAAGTCGGATGTACGTTGCTGAGTTCTTCCGGTAGTTCGAGTCGGTAGGCCACTTTGCCAATTCTTTCTAGAATCTTAAAGGGACCCACGTATCGTGGCGCTAGTTTCCCTTTCTTTCCGAAACGGACCACTCCTTTCCAAGGTGAAACCTTTAAGAGAACGTGATCTCCCACTTCGAATTGTAGGGGTTTGCGGCGTTTATCGGCATAACTCTTTTGACGACTCCGAGCTTTCAAGAGATTATCTCTGATTTGGAGAATCTTGTCTGTCGTTTCTTGTATTAACTTGGGACCAGTGATCTGAGCGTCTCCGATCTCGTGCCATACAATAGGCGATCGACATTTCCTACCGTATAATGCCTCAAAAGGTGCCATTTGAATACTAGTATATAACTGTTATTGTACCAAAATTCTATTAAAGGTAAATGCGTATCCCAATTACCACCGAAATCTATAACACACGATCGAAGCATGTCTTCAAGGGTGCGAATCGTGTGCTCGGTCTGACGGTCGGGCTGAGGATGGCACGCAGTACTACGGTTAAGCTTAGTACCTAGTGCAGATTGGAAAGTCTCCCAGATACGTGATGTAAAGCGACCGTCGCGATCAGAGATGATGTCACGAGGCGTCCCGTGTCGACAAATGACTTCGTCGGTATAGATTCGTGCTAATCGTTCTACCTTATAGTCTTCTCGTATGGCAATAAAGTGAGCACATTTTGTAAGACGATCGACGATAACCCAAATGCTATTGCGACCAGAAGAGGTGCGAGGGAGTTTTGTAATAAAATCCATCGCTATACTCTCCCATTTCCACACCGGGATGTCGGGCTGTTCGAGTAAGCCAGAGGGGCGTTGATGTTCGGCTTTAACTTTCGCACAAGTTAAGCATTTTGACACGTATAGAGCGATATCATTTTTCATGCCCGGCCACCAATACCTGGAGCGAAGGTCCTGGTACATCTTGTAGGCACCGGGGTGAATGGAATATCGAGACTTATGGGCTTCGGTCATTAGTAACTCTCGAAGGTTATTGCGGCTAGGGATCCAAATGTGATTCAGAAAGTAATAGATTCCGTTAGACTTATTCTCCAACTGAGTTTCGGCACCACATTTCATTTCCTCGAACAAAGTGTTCTCAATGAAACATGCGTGCTGGGTTTCGCGAATCAAGGTTTCGAGTTTATTCTGGGCTTGAACATCGGGAATGCTATACACATAGATTCGTCGGCTGAGAGCATCGGCTACGACGTTTGCTTTGTCGGGATGGTAGCGTATCTCACAATCATAGTCGTTGAGAAGTTCAACCCATCTGCGTTGGTGCATGTTTAGTTCTTTTTGGTTAAAGATGTGTTGTAAGCTCTTATGGTCGGTGAAGACCGTACACTTGGTACTGTAAAGGTAGTGTCGCCATATCTTTAATGCAAAAATAACTGCACCGAGTTCGAGATCGTGAGTAGTGTAGTTCTTCTCGTGGATTTTGAGTTGTCGAGACGCATACGCGATAACTTTGTCTCGTTGCATGAGAACACAACTGAGACCTAGTTTAGAGGCATCGCAATAAACTACGAAATCGTCGTCTCCGTCGGGAAGTGCGAGAGCGGGAGCGTCGCAAAGCATACGCTTGAGAGTTTGAAAGGCTTCCTCTGGTTCGGAACCCCAACAAAAGGTCTATCCTTATGAGTCAAAGAGGTGAGAGGAACGACGATTTTTGAAAAGTCGGCGATGAATCGGTGGTAGTAACCCGCCAATCCGAGGAAAGAACGGATTTCGGACGGATTCTTCGGAGTATTCCAACTTTTTATAGCATCAATTTAGCGGGATCGACGTGGATTCCTTGGTTGTTGACGACGTGACCAAGAAATTGAACTTCACTAAGCCAAAATTCACACTTGGAGAATTTGGCGTAGAGACGGTTTCCTTGGAGAAGTTCGAGAACTAAACGAAGATGTCACGCGTGTTCGGCTCTCGACTTCGAGTAATGAGGATATCATCGATAAACACAATGACGAAACGATCCAAGAAGGCTTTGCACACACGGTTCATCAAATCCATGAAGACCACGGGTGCATTTGTAAGTCCAAAAGGCATGACCACGAATTCAAAATGGCCATAGCGGGTACGAAAGGCAGTTTTCGGATCGTCTTGCTCATGAACACGTTGCTGGTGGTATCCGAAACGTAAATCAATCTTGAAAAAACAAGTAGCACCTGGAAGTTGATCAAACAAATCATCGATTCGAGGAAGAGGGTAGCGGTTCTTTATCGTGAGTTTGCTAAGTTCACGATAATCGATACACATTCGGAATGTCCCATCTTTCTTTTTCACAAAAAGAACAGGTGTGCCCCAAGGTGAAGTGCTTGGAGTATGAAGGCTTTATCAAGAAGCTCTTGAAGCTGGTTGGATAGCTCGTGCATTTCGGATGGTGTAAGGCGATAGGGAGCTTTAGCTACGTGTGTAGCACCGGGGATGAGATCAATACGGAATTCGACATCACGAGTAGGGGGTAAACCGGGTAAATCGTCGGGAAAGACTTTAGGAAATTCACAAACAACGGGTATGTCCTTCAAGGTTTTCTTTTCCTTCTCCGGGTTCATGATGTGCGCTAGGAAAGCTATGCACTGCTTGCGCAGACATTTGTTCGCTTGGGTACATGACAAAAGCATCAACTTCTTTGAGGGAGTTTCCCGTAAACGTGGAGTTGATCACCGTTTGAAAGGGGAAAACCAATCATTTTATCGAAACAAATGACTTCAACATGATTTTCGCGAAGAAAATCCATGCCTACTATGACATCAAAGCTACCTAATTGCATAGGTATGAGATTTATCGAGAAGCTGTGACTGTTGAGTTCGAGAGTACAATTACGTAGAACGGAGTTAATGGTAACGGTTCTTCCGGTGGCGATTTCGACGTCGAAGGTACTTGGGAGATTAGTGCATTTTAAAAGCTTTTCGAATTCTAATGATACAAGACAGTTATCGGCGCCAGTATCAAATAAGAAAGAAGCATAAATACCATTAATGAGGAACTACCATTGACAACATTGTTGTCGTTCTAAGCCTGGCGGTGATTGTTGTTGAAAGCCCTTCCACGCACAACCTGTGGTTGTAGCTGCTGCGACGCCTGTGGCTGTTGCTGTGGTTCTTGTTTCACGACACGGTTTGGGCAGACATTACTGAAATGATTCGGGTCATCACATGTGTAGCAAGCACGTGCCTGAACTGCTGGTGCTTGCGGTGCCTGGTTAAGAGGAGCAATGTTGAGAGGAGCTGGTAGAGTTGCGAGCGCGGGAGGAGCTTGCTGACATGGACCAGTACGGCAGTGCGCCGTGAAGTGCCCGTAGATGTTGCAATTGACACAAAAGCGGCAGTTTCCTCCAACCGCATAATGGTATGTGCACTTAGAGCACAGAGGGTGAGCTCCAGTGCACGCACGCTTAGCAACTGGCAAGACTGGGAGTTCGGAGCTGGAACCATTCCGCAGTTTTTGTTGTTACCCTTTCGCTTGCGGTTCTGGTTACTTGACTTGGAGGCTTGAGGTGGAGCGGTATCGGCGCTTGGCTCGGTAGTAGCTTGGCTGAGATTCTTGGTCGAGGTTTTGAAGTAACCAGCTTGGACTCGTTTGTCGTTGATCTCTGCGGCTATCTGGTAAGTCTCATCGATGGTAGTGGTCGAGCTGCTTGAATAAAGTCGGCTACGCAATCCGGTAAGGCATGGAGATACTTCTTGATTGCCTTTTGGGTAGTATCCACCTGACCTGGGCAGATAAGGCTGAGTTGCTTGAAACGAGCGGTGAGACCAGCATTGTCACCACCATTTTGTTTGATACCCCAAAATTTCGTTCTCCAACTTTGAATTTCGTGAGGTGGGCAGAATTCTTTGATCATGAGCTCCTTAAATTATTCCCACGCGAGAGAGTAAGCTTCGTCGTTACCACGCCAGTTGCGCTCGGCGGTCCACCAATCAAGTGCCCTTGAATGAAAGACTCCAGTGGCATTAACAGTGCGGAGATTTTCAGGGCATCCGCTTTGTCTGAAGGTGACTTCAATCGAGTCGAACCAATGAAACTACTTGGTTGGTCCATCTTCGCTGATGAATGTTGTAGGACCGCAGGCTTTAAACTGCTTGAAACTAAAGCGAGATTTCGGAGTATCGTTCTTGGAATCAACTGACGAGTTGATGCTGACTGCTTGAATTTCGCTGACGATTTGCGAGATCACCTTAGCCATTTCCTTGGCTACAAGAGAGGCGATGCGTTTGTCGGCGTTGTTGCGTTGAGCGGTATGGCAAGTGTGAGATCCCATTGATGCCATTGCGAAAGAGAGATTCTGTAATAACACCACGTAGGGAGCTTAGATGAGATTTGATTATAATGGGTTTTTGTTTAAATACTTATTATTATTATTATTCACATAAGGCACAAAGCACGTAAGCACGTAAGCACTTATGGCACGTAAGCGCACATAAGCACATAATCACGTAAGCACATAATCACGTAAGCACATATTTTGCACGTATTCACCTTAACTAAAATTTGCGTAGCGCGATATGAGATGCGAGTAGTATAAGCGTAATAAGCGAGATAAGCGAGTAGCACCGCGTATGAGGACATTCGCGTAAAACGATTGAGCGTTTTAGTTTGGTTTGTGATCAATTAGCGTTATAGATTACGGGAGCTGTGCGTATTTTCGTAAAGCGAAAAGCGATAAAGCGAGAAATCTATAAAACGAGAAATCGATAAAGCGTAAAATTCACAAAATTTAAACACAAAAATAATAATAAAACTCGATGACGCGTAAATCGACGATTGCAGCTTAAATCAATTTTGGAGCGTCCTGGGTTTTGGGACAGCGACTACCCAAAGTGAATCGAAAATTCTCTGAGTTCGGGCACATGATTTGGCCTAATAGAAAAATGCTCTCGCCGTACAACGGTTAACGACATTTATCCTTCCAGTTACGTCGTGCCCTGAGTCATTGAAATAATCGAGACTTTGGTGAGATTGAAAATCGAGGAGTGGAATTGGTTATTAAGATGCGGGTTTCACCCCTAACTTAACAACTTCATTCCAGGTTTGTGGTTTTCACCGAACGTGTCGGGAGTTCCACGGAGATAGATGTGGAGATTTTCGTCAAGATGTGGATTTCACTCCTAGCTTAACGAAAGAATCTCGTGCAGTAAATAGTATGCATAGTGAGTGACCTTATCGGGAGTTCTTGGTTTTCACACCTAATCCCGACACAGTCACTCGTTTGTGTTATACGAGCGTTTTCAAGCGTGTACATTGTGTTAGCCTTAGGAAAGGCATGTAAGCATTTATGGCAAGTAGTTTAAGCATTTAAGTCGAAGATCGGTCAAATTGGGTACTTAAACTATAGACTAGGTCGAACATGGAACTTCTACCTAATTCCCTACAGTTATGGCTCTGATACCAATCTGTCACACCCCAACCGATGGCGGAATCATTGGGGTACGGCACTAAGCGGTTCAGATTGTTTGAGAGAATCCACAACGACTATTTTTAAATGACAATATTTAAGCGTCAATTTCCCATACAATCAACATACAATCATTTCATAATCATCACGAATTCAAATATTCTCAACAATTTCAAAGTCGATTACAAATTTATTATATGTTTCTAAAGCAAAAACCCTAAGTCCATTTGCTGCGAAAATCTTCCTCAACCTGTCACATACGTTAAAATACAAGTCAACACAATTAAGTAAAGGTGAGCATACAGGTTTACTAGCATAATAATAGGGATAAAAGTGATTACGCATAACCAACATGTATAACGTAGAGAAAGTGAACATAAGTAAGCTAACAATAATGATACAAGTTAACCAACACGACTGCGATGTGAGTATGCGTGATGCGTGTTCATAACAGCGAAACGTAAAGTAAGTATGCGAGCCTTAACAACTCCCGAACCAATCGGGTGCTTAGTCCAAACTATAGTACTATCGTTGCTAAGGGTGGTCTACAAGTCCTCATTATTCACACATAGCAAACAAACATTCAGCGATTCACGTATAACATGCGAGAGCGGTTAGCGTTAAAAGAGTTTAGCGTTGTGTGTAGCGTGTTTTGATATAGAGACGTAGGTAACACCCAAAAGTGCGATAAAACGAATAAGGGTTCAAGTATACTTACAGTTAGTGTTTGATAAACAAACACGAAGCGGTTTCTGGATTGAAGGGAGCGCCGGTTCAGCCAGTAAACGCGAACAGAAGTGTATCAGTCTTCCGAAATGCTAAAACGGTCGAAGTGTGAAAGAGCAGGAGACAAGTTCGGGCGAAGTTGTACCAATTCCTTGGGATTGGTACAAGTTCGGGCGAACTTGCTTGAATTCTTCTGGATTACATAAGTTCTGGCGAACTTAGTACCTTTTCCTTGGAAATAGGTACAAGTTCGGGCGAACTTGACTGATTTTCTTGAGAATTGGACAAATTCGGGCGAAGTTGGTAATCAATCTGATGACAACTTCGAGCGAACTTTCTCTTTTTGGAGCGAACTTGACTGTTTTGGTTACCAAATCGTGCGTTTTCACCTCGTTTGTTGAGGAAATCGAGTGTCCATCCCTCCAACCTTAAGCGACTGAGCAAAACATAGGCTAGAGAGGTCTTTTGGAGCGAGTTTTAGCCACTTTACAGGAACGCGGGTGTTGGTGCATATGTCTGTTGCCTTCGTCATTACACGAGAACGAATCTGGAATAAACAAGAGTTTCTGAATACCGAACAAGACAAATTAGATATCCAAGAGGGAGTCTATTGGTGCATAACGTTTGTATATTAGCCTTGTATCGAGTCTGTATAGAATAGAATTGATTAGGTTAGCTATACGGAGTATTTATGTGAAATAGGGTCAAGTTCGCCATGAAGGACTTGGATTGTCAAGTTCGGGCGAACTCATACCTTCCATGAGCGGACTTGTACTACTATATATACCTAGCTTGTCTCATTCATTTGTAACTTTGTCAAATCAGAGGCGAAGCTCTGTCAGATCCGGATCTCGAATGTATTGAACTTTAGATCAATGAAAACGACAATTAAATGAGTAATTGTTGTTATTTGATTAACTTGTCATTAGTTTCCGTCTAATCGGACAATAGATAACAAATAAGGTTCCCGTGCTATTCGTGGACGTTCCTACAAGTGGTATCCGAGCCTGGATACCTGAATTTGTTGAAATCAAGATAAGAATCTCTCTATTTCATCTCCATTCTTCTATTTTTCTTAACTTTTGAACAAAAATGAAGAATTCACGGATAAATTCTGTTCAATTTTGAATATGACATGTTAAATACATCATAGATAAACCCCTGGGAGTTTGGAGACTAAAATCAAACGAATTGGTGTCGAAATGTTGCAAAAACCATGTTTTCAAACTCATTATCATCGAACTTGTTAGTCAAGTTCGACCGAACTTGAACTAAAAAGACACTTTTTGAATGAATTTTTAGCAAGTTCGCTTGAACTTGTGGTGATTTTTGAAAGAATATAGCTAAGTTCGCTCGAACTTATCAAAAGTTCATTGATTTTCTATCAAGTTCGACCAAACTTGATAAAAATCAAGAAATTTTGAGTTAAGTACGCCCGTACTTGTGGTTTTATTAAAATCTCATCTTACAAGTTCGACCGAAGTTCATTTAACTTTCTTAAAACATAATTGTCAAGTTCGACCTAAGTTCAAGGGATAGTTTTCAAATCTGAAATCATAAGTTCGACCGAACTTGTGATAATTTCTGAGAATTCTTCATTTTAACTACAAGTTGGACCGAACTTGTTGTAGAACTAATTGTTTTCAAAGTTTCAAGTGTTTTCAGCGTACGTGTCTCGATTTTCAAAATGGAAGATTTCCATAACGCGTTTGCATCTGGAGTAGCACAAGCCTCAAGGTCAAATTCGATTGCGGTTACCAAGATGAACCTCGATAACGAAATGGGTACTACTCAGAAACCGCCGAAGTTGATGAGTATGGACGAGTTCGAGGGATGGAAAGAAAAGTTTGTTAATTGGATTCAAGAGAATCAATTCAACAGTTGGGTTACGATTGAAGATGGTTATACATTGCCCAAAGACGAACGTGATCAAGATCTTTCACTGAACAAGTTTTCAGCGATTGACAAAGAGAAATATGTTACTGAAAAGAAGATGATCAGCTTGATACAACATCTGTCAAAGAAGATATCTTGATATTATTACCAGAATATGATTCTTCTCAAGAATTATGGAATTCTCTTTGTGAAAAATTCAAAGGAAGTGATGAAATGATCAAGAGCAAAAAGGCTCTGATTAAGAAAGAGTTTGAGATCTTCACGATGATCAAAGGAGAGACAATGAAGCAGATGATTGATAGATATTGTCACCTTATGGTCCAGATGCGAAGACATGATATCAAGAGAACTAACGAAGAGCAAATTGAAAAGCTGGCCGATGCACTTCCAGAAGGAGAATGGACTACGTATCTGATGATTCTAAAGAATAGTCCATCTTGGAGACATTTTAAGTTGTCATCTTTCATTGACAAACTTGAAGGTCATGAAATGGAATTGATGAAGATTGAAAAATCCAAAAACACTAAGATGTCGGAGTTTATTACAAAGGTGGTGTTCCAGATACTCTGATTCAAAGTCCAAAAATCCAAACGGCATTTAGTGCAAACATGAATACATCAGATCAGTCGTCACAAAATCAGTATTCTCCAAACACTGGTTATTCATATGTTGGTTCAAATTCTTCTTCTCAAAGTCAATCTCATCAGACAAGCCAATCCACTTCTAATTCAAATGTTTTCCAATGCAACATAGTAGTAGATTTAAAGAATGTGTTTCCTGAAAAAGTTGCGAAACAGCACATAGCACTTCTTGCTATAGTTCTGAAATCGTATGAAAGTCTTGTTGCTGGAAAGATCAGAAATCCTAAAATGACAGCTGAGGATTACGATCAGGTAGATGAGGAAGAGTTGGAACTGATGGACATCAAATGGTCCTTAGCATCGATTATCCGAAGAGTTTCAAAATTTGTAGCACTCACTGGAAGGGATATTGGTAATTCAAACAATAAACTTGGTTTCGACAAAACAAAGTTACTTGTTTCAGATGTCGACAAAAAGGTCACTTCAAACATGAATGCCATAACCGGTAAGGAATACTACAAGAAAACGCTGCAATACAAATCATATCCGAATAGAACACAAGTTGAAGTTGAAGATAAACCTGCAAAGAAAGCCGAACAAGCTCTTGTTGCCAATCATGAAGACGATGGTTTCGATTGGAACAAATACATCGGAAAGAAGATTGGTGTTGCTATGATGGCAGAAGATGTGAATGAATCTGAGATATCATTTGTGGATGCTGCTATCGAAAATGCTATTCAAGAAGCATTAATGTAGAGAGATGAGGAAGAAGCTGTCCTGGAGAATGCAGTTCTGGAAAGATACATGCAACAAACAGAGGAAGAAGGAATAGCTTACCTTGAGATGCAAAAGCAAGAAGAGTTGAAAGCAGAAGCTGAAAAGGTAAAAGCTGAGGTAAACATGTCTGAAAAGGAAGTTGTGAAAGTTGTGGAGGTTGAAAAACCTTGCACAAAGTGCGCAAGTCCTTGTGAACCTTGTTTAGATAAAGTCAAAGTCATAAGAGAATTGACTGAACATAACAAAAACTTTCGTTATGATTACAAAACCATAAAAGAAGCTTATGACAAAATATCAGGCAAATATAAACATGTTGAAAGAGCTAACAGTGAACTCAACGCTAATGTCACCATGTTAAATGCCACAGTTATTGAAAAAAAAGGCAATTAACATGTACATTAATACAATTGCTGAGACAAAGCGTGAGTTTCATGAAATGAAAATAGGAACAGAAAGAGTCAGACAATTGTTAAAAAGTTACACCACAAACGCATATGTCATTGGTCACATTCTTCCTACGATCAAGTCGGAGGAAAATGTTGATATTCAAAGCATAAAGCGTGTAGAAATGTTCCTCCACTATTTCTTGCAAGTTACTACTGCAAGAAAGATGATGATATTGAAAAGGCATTTAATCTTTTAATTCTTTCAGAAAAGAAAGATAGTTTGCCTGAAAACATTGACGTAGACTTTACGAAATCAAACGATGACAATGAATCGGTGGTAAAAGATGTGGTAATGAATGCTTTGGGAAATGATTCTGATGACGGTAGCTTTAAAAGCGCCAACTCGAGTTCAAATAGTTCTGGTTCACAATCTGAAAGTGACGATACATCATCAGAAAATGATCTAAGTGATGATCCTAATGTTGTCATGTACAAGGTTAAGGAATCTGATAGATTATATTTCAATGATAGCTTTCCGATTCAGAATGTGAAAGAAGATCAAATCGATAAACTGTTTAAACTTGTGGAAGTTTCATTAGATGATCTCGAGAAAAATGAAAAGAAGTTTTATTCTAAACCGAAACGGAATTCTAACAATTACCGTAGAAACGGTGGTGATTTTCCTGAGAACAGGAGAGCAGGTTTAGGTTTGGAAGAAGCTGAAGATGAACCGAAAAAGAATCAGAAGTCAACATTCCAGGAATAGAAAGGTAAGAACATAAAGTTCGTATACGGAACGAGCACGGTTCGAGAAGAAAGCTTGATCGGTAAGAAGTCAAATGATGATTTCAAGAAAGAAAAGGAACTTTGGGATAAGGCTAAATCCACAAGTGGAGTAAAACCCACTAGTGGAAATGTTCATGACACTCGGACTTGCTTCAAATGCAATGAAGTTGGTCACATTGCTCGCAAGTGTCCTAAGTCTAAGCCTGTGTATCCCCGAAGAAAAGAAATTTCAAGAGAGGTAAAACAAAAACAATCTGATAATGGTCAAATCAGAATTGTAAAAAGAAACGTTGACATCAAAGAAATGAAACGTAATGTTGAATCCAATCTTGAAATAAAACTAAAAATGAATCAAAATTTTGAAAATTCAGTTTTTCAAAAAGGTGAGACTTCAAAGTCAAACAATGATTTTAGGTTTTATATCAAGAAAGCTAGAGTTAATTCTCAAGCATGGATTGCTAAAAAGAAATCACCTGAAAAAGTGAAGGTTGTTTGTAATAAAACCGAAAATGTCAAATCAATCAAAAAAGATAAAAGTAAAGTTGATTGTGAGTTTGAAGTTTGTAATGTTGAATATGCTTATCAAAGAGCATATGAAAGTGATTACGAAGAGGTGTATGAGGAGTTATATCTAAAACCCAAGACCAAGAAGGCTTGGGTTGAATTCTTTAACTAAATCCTTTCATGTGCAGGAGTTCCAAGATCCAGATTATCAAAGTTGATTTGGGATTGAGGAGCTTCATAATTTTTAACTTATCTAGAATGTTAAAATCTTTGTCATTTTGAGGGGAGTAGTTAAGAAGATATTTTTTGAAAAAAGTCAAAATTATGAAAATCCACATCGTTGAACAGAGAAACTGATTTCAAAGTTCTTACAAGTTCAAACTGCTTTTACAAGTGGTAAGTGAGTTTAATGATTGTTTGTTAAACAAATGCAGATACATGATTGAGAAAAAGGATCGGACGACGAGTTCTCGGGATCCTCATTGGTTTGTTACATTTTTAGAAGAATTTTTTTTAAATCTAAAATCCAAAAATATGTTTTTGATTTTAGGGGGAGTAAGAAAATTTTAAAAATTGTTGAAAAATAAAAAACATATGAAAAAGTTGAAAATTAAAAAACATTGAAAAAATTCAAAAAGTGCAAAAACATTGAAAAGGACAAAAAGAATTTGTTGTAAAAAAGGAAATGATAGTACATCAGTGGACTATCACAGTATGCTAAAGAATTGTAAAGTTTAAAAGTGATAAACAAGTCTTACTGTGGATGTGTCGATAGGCTTTACACGTTCAGTAGATTGTTTTAGGGATATAAACTAAATTTTACAACTGCTTAATCTTGTGGTTTAACACAACTTGGATATATGGACTTAGTACTCTGAAATTTCGATTGAAGGGTTGCATTATTCTGAGATACGAGGTCTTTATAGATGATTGATATCTGGGGTATTATACAAGTTCTTCTGATTTTGCGGAAGCAATAGCCTAGAACTTCTATAATGCTTTTGCTAAAAACCCCAAATAGCATGCAAACTTGAAAAAATCAAATGATCTAATCATTTGCAATGCTGAAAAGATTCCTTAAGTGGAACACACCTGAAAGACAAGCCTTCATCTCTTTATCTGTACGGTAGTACTAAACTGAGCTTTCAAGGCCTCGCATAACCCAAATACAAATATCAATTACGCTATACTCACCTGTAAGATGAAATCTAGGAAATCTGGATTCAGGAGTATATTCAAGATATGGGAACCATAGATAAGTCAAGTTTCATAATTCTTACCTAACATATCTTGGAACAATTGAGAAACGTGATGAAGTTTAAGAGGACAAACATATCGACAATCTAGGTAATCAAGTTTAGAACTTAAAGTCTTCAAAAAGGTCAACGGTACTGGTGATATGTCTCAATAAAACTGATATGATACTTAGACGCAAATTCACAAAAAATAGTCTGTAAATATGTTTGTACATAGTTTACTTTACTTGTTAAAAATTCTGTAAATACTTTACTTACTTTTAAAAAAATCCAAAAAGATTTTCAACGAGCCAATGTGGGAGAACGGATCATCAAAGTCTGGTAAGAAAAAGTTTATTAATTTGAAACTTTAAAATTGAAGATAATACCAGGAGTTCACAACTGGTTTAGCCAAGATCATTAACTTGGACTTGGTTGACATATTTGGTTAATCAATATCATTAACTTGGACTTGGTTGACATATTTGGTTAATCAAGGTCATTAACTTGGACTTGATCAACTAAGTAGATTTTCACAAATCAAATAATAAAAATGTGAAAGTTGAAGGTTTTAAACGTAAAATGTTTCAAGGTCATTAATTTGAACTTGAAATAACTAAAAAATGAAGATTTGAAGTACAAGTTTTGTACATGTGGTATGTAATACATGTGGTACAAAATTTCAAAGTTAGATCTGAAATGTTTATGTGAATTTCCAAGTACTTTGAAACAGGAAGTAAAGTTTTAGGGGGAGCAGGATGAAACGTGATTAAAGATAAAGCTCAAAGCTAAGGAGAGCACAGCTCACAGCAAGGGGGAGCTTGGAGATTAAAGTTTTATCAAGTTAATTGAAGAAAAGAGAACGTTTGAAGATCATAAAGTTTAATGCTTATTCAAGGAAAAAGATAAAGACTCAGGAATTTATTTGAAGTCTGGTGATTACAAGGCATTCAAAGAAGACTATGACACTTGAAGACTGACGAGGATGATTATTGTCAAAGATGTCTATGAAAGAAGATGACTACGGCAACATCCAAGGGGGAGTCTGTTGGTGCATATGTTTGTTGCCTTTGTCATTACACGAGAACGAGTCTGGAATAAACAAGAGTTTCTGAAGACCGAACAAGACAAAGTAGATATCCAATAGGGAGTCTATTGGTGCATAACGTTTGTATATTAGCCTTGTATCAAGTTTGTATAGAATAGAATTGATTAGGCTAGCTATACGGAGTATTTATGTGAAATAGGGTCAAGTTCGCCCATGAAGGACTTGGATTGTCAAGTTCGGCCGAACTTGCTAAGGCAAGTTCGGGCGAACTCATACCTTCCATGACGACTTGTACTACTATATATACCTAGCTTGTCTCATTCATTTGTAACTTTGTCAAATCAGAGGCGAAGCTCTGTCATATCCGGATCTCGAATGTATTGAACTTTAGATCAATGAAAACAACTATTAAACGAGTAATTCTTGTTATTTGGTTAACTTGTCATTAGTTTCTGCCTAATCGGACAATAGATAACAAATTTAGGTTCCCGTGCTAATCGTGGACGTTCCTACAGCGGGCTAATCCGGGCGAACTTGATGGTTCGTATGGGTTAGTCCAGTTCGTTCATGGTGACGATATCGTCCTTGTGCTTCCGGATCTGAGTTCTTGCTTGACAATGCCTCGTTCCACTTCATAGTGAACGAAACATACGTCATTAGTCCGTATTCTTGTGTAAAATCGATACTTTAAAAGGTTTTTCTTAGATCTAGCACTTAGTGAGTTGAAATCATCAAGATTTCTAGTTTGGAGAGCCAAAGCTAAGTCCAATTAACCCATTTATGTGTAGATCTAAGTGAAAAGGAGAAGTTTTTGTAGAAAAATATGAAGATTTCATAAACAGAAGAGTTTGGATGAAAATGAAGGTAATCCTTGTGCAAAATCGTAGTAGAAACGTTGTTGTTTGCATAAAAACAGGTTGATTCTTACTTGGAAAGAAAAAGGTTTTCGGTTTTGAGAGCTTTGGGGCGAATTTGCAGCAAGGAGAGCATGAATGGAGGTGCTGGGTATTTATAGGTGAGGGGAAATCAAGGGGTCAGACACCAAGTTCGGTCGAACTTGGCAGAAGTTCGGGCGAACTTGGCAGAAGTTCGGGCGAACTTGGCTAGTTTCTTTGAACTTATGCAAGTTCGAGTGAACTTGCTATTTGTTTTGGTGTTTTTGTTGCCTGAACAAGTTCGGGCGAAGTTGGGGTACTAACTTCGGCCGAACTTGGCCTGGTGGCTAAGTTTTGTTCGTTATTTTCGCGTTAGGTGTTCGTTCGGTGGTTCGGTTCGTATTAGATAGTTGTGTTAAGCATTTTGAAATAATAAAATAATGCGATTGAGCGATTTGTGCGAGTGAGAGTGTTGCGATAACGAGTACAACCATAATCATAAAGCACACATACACATAAATAACATAATGTAACATAATTATCCGCGATTTGAGTTTGCGTTGAGAGTTGAGAGTTGCGAGTATTAAGTGATTTAACTGCGATAAATAAACGATATAATATGCGTTTCACATTAATCCAAACCATTATAATAAATCTCGGAGTACAAAATTATACGGAAACAAGAATAACAATCCGAAAGATCGGGTTGTTACATGTTCGGCTCTCGACTTCGAGTAGATAAGGATGTCATGAATAAACAAAATGACGAAACGATCAATAAGGCTTTACACACACGGTTCATCAAATCCATGAAGACCACGGGTGCATTTGTGAGACTGAAAGGCATGACCTCGAATTCAAAATGATCATAACCAGTACGAAAAGCGGTTTTCGGAATGTCTTCTTCTAACACGCGTAACTGATGATAACCCGAACGAAGATCGATCTTAGAAAAACAAATAGCACCTTGAAGTTGATCAAACAAATCGTCGATTCGAGGGAGCGGGTAGCGGTTCTTCATCGTGAGTTTGTTAAGTTCACGATAATCAATGCACATCTGGAACGTTACATCTTTCTTTTTCACAAAAAGAACGGGTGCGCCCCATGGTGAAGTGCTCGGGCGTATAAATCCTTTATCAAGTAACTCTTGAAGCTGGCTAGATAGATCGCGCATTTCGGATGGTGCAAGACATTAGGGAGCTTTAACAATGGGAGTAGCGCTGGGGATTTAAATAAATACGGAATTCGACATCACAAGTAGGGGGTAAACCGGGTAAATCGTCGGGAAAAACTTTAGGAAATTCACAAACAACGGGTACGTCTTTCAAGGTTTTCTTTTCCTTCTCCGGGTTCACGATGTGGGCTAGGAATGCAACACATTGCCTTTGTAAACACTTGCTTGCTTGGGTACATGACAGAAGCATCAACTTCTTTAAGGGTGTTTCACCATAAACATGTAGTTGATCACCGTTTGAGAGGGGAAAACGAATCATCTTATCGTAACAAATGACTTCAACACGATCACGAAGGAAATCCATGCCTACTATGACATCGAAGCTACCTAATTGCATATGTATGAGATGGATCGAGAAGATGTGGTTGTTGAGATCGAGAGTACAACCACGTAAGACGGAATTAACAGTAACGGTTCTTCCGGTGGCGACTTCAACATTGAAAGACTTTGGGAATTTAGCGCGTTTACATTTTAAAAGTTTTTGAATTCTAATGACACAAAACAGTTATCGGCACCAGTATCAAATAAACAAGAATCATAAATACCATTAACAAGGAACGTACCATTGACAACATTGTTGTCGTTCTGAGCCTGGCGGTGATTAAGATTAAAGGCTCTTCCACGCACAGCCTGTGGTTGCTGCTGCTGTGGCTGTGGTGGCTATGGCTGAGGCTGCTGCTGCGGTTCTTGCTTCACGACTTTGTTTGGGCAGACATTGCTAAAATGGTTTGGATCACCGCAAGTGTAGCAAGCACGTACTTTTGGGACTGGTGCTTGCTGCTGGGGCTGCTGCTGGTTGGTTTGAGGAGCACGGGGTGGAGCTGGTAGTGGTGCTGGTGCTTGAGGAGATTGCTGACGAGGACCAGTACGGCATTGACAGTGAAGTGGCCGTAGATATTGCAGTTGGTACAGAAACGACAGTTGCCTCCAACTGGTGATGGTAGGTACACTTTGAGCATAGCGGGTGAGGCTCAGTGTACGCACGCTTTGCAGGCGGTGCGTTTGGTGTAACAGCTTGAAGTGACTGAGAGTTCAACGGTGCACAATTCTTGCTTGGGTTCCCTCATTTGCGGCCTCGGTGATTGGTCTTTGATTCTTGAGACGGCTTGGTAGCAGCGCTTGGTTTGGTGGTAGCCTGATTCACGACTTTGTTGTAGTTCTTGAATTATCCAGCCTAGACACGTTTGTCGTTGATTTCGGCTGCAAGCTGAAAAGTCTCTTCGATGGTAGTGGTACGCGCTGCTTGGACGAAATCAGCAACGCAGGCAGGTGAAGATACTTTTTGATCGTTTTTTCTGTGGTGTCCACCTGACCGGGACAAATGATACTTAGCTGCTTGAAGCGGGCAGTGAGACCTGCGTTGCCAGGTCCATCTTGCTTGATATCCAAAATTCATTCTCTAGTTTCTGAATCTCATGGGGAGGACATAACTCTTTCACCATAACTGCCTTGAGTTCCTCCCATGTGAGCCCGTAAGCTTCATTATTCCCGCGCCTGTAGCGCTCTGCGGTCCATCAATCAAGTGCCCTTGATTGGAACACACCAGTAGTGTTGGTGGGGCGGAGAGATTCGGGGCATCCGCTTTGGCGAAAGGTGACCTCAATGGAATCGAACCAATGGAACATCGTGCTTGGTCCGTCTGTGCCAGTGAAAGTGAGAGGTCCCACGCTTTGAATTGTTTGAAGCTGAACGAGGACTTTGGCGTGTCGGTTTTGGAATCCACCGATGAGTTGCTACTGACAGCCTGAATCTCACTGACAATCTAGGGAATGACCTTAGCCATCTGCTTGCTACTAGTGAGGCGATACGCTTGTCAGCGTTGTTGCGCTGGATGTTCCTCCTAGTGTGAGACCCGTGGAAGACATCTACATGAAGGATTTGATTGGGTGAGATTTGGTTATAGTAGTTTATGTTCAAAAGTTTAGCATTTGATTACTATTATTATTATTATTATTATTATTATTATTATTATTATTATTATTATTATTATTATTATTATTATTATTATTATTATTCAAATAAGGCACAAAATCACATATTCACGTAAGCAAGTAAACACGTAGGTACATTGGCACATAAGCACATAGCACGTAAGCACGTAGTCACCTAAGTCACGTAAGCACCTATTTTGCACGTATTCTCATTCTCATAAGTAAAGCGTAGCGCGTATGAGATAGGTGTAGTATAAGCGTAATAAGCGAGCAAGGCTGCGTATGAGGATATTCGCGTAAGAGAGTGAGCATTTTAGTTTGGTTTGTGACTAATTAGCGTTTTAGATTACGAGAGTTGTGTGAGTAGTGCATATATCGATAGAATGTAAAAGCGATAAGTCGAGAAACCGTTAAAGCGAGAAATCGAATAAGCGTAAAATCCACAAAATTTTAAACACATAATTTAAAATAAAACTCGATGATGCGTAAAATCGGCGATTGCAGGCTTAAATCAATTTGGAAGTGTCATGGGTTTTGAGACAGCGACTACCCAAAGTGGTTCGAAAATTCTCTGAGTTCGGGCACACGATTTGGCCTAATAGACAAATGCTCTCGTCGTACAACGATTAACGGCATTCATCCTTCCAGTTACGTCGTGCCCGAGTCATCGAAATAGTCGAGACTTTGGTGATATTGAAAATCGAGGAGTGGAACGAGTTATTAAGATGCGGGTTTCACCCTTAACTTAACAACCTCATTCCTAGTTGTGGTTAGGCTCACCGATCAAATCGGGAGTTCCACTAGATAGAAATGGAGATTTTCGTCGAGGTTTGGATATCACTCCTAACTCAACGAAGGTATCTCGTGCGATAGAGGACGCCCAGAGCGAATGATCTCATTAAGAGTTCTTGGTTTTCACACCTAATCTCGACTTGATCACTCGTGGTGTGATACGAGCGTTCTTCACGTGTATTGTGGCAGCTTTAGGGAAAGCATGCGTAGTTTAAAAAGTCCGTTTCAAAGAAGTATGCTCAAGTTCGGGCGAAGTAGCCTAACTTCGAGCGAACTTGACCATCGTCGAGCGAACTTGTTGAGTCTTGAGGGGACTAGACCAACTTCGGGCGAACTTGGTCAGGTTCGGGCGAACTTGGTCACGTTCGAGCGAAGTTGTCAGTTCATGCTTGTTTTGGACGTTTAATCGATGCGTAACAGTCTGATTTGGTATCCTAACTATAAACTAGGTCAAACATGGCAGTTCTACCTAATTTTCCCTACAATTATGGCTCTGATACCAATCTGTCACACCCCAACCGATGGCGAAAACATCGGGGCGCGGCACTAGGCGAATCAGATTGCTCAAGAGAATCCATAACAACTATTTAAGCGATAATATTTAAACGTTCAATATCCCATATATTAAACATAAAATCCTCAAATAATCATTACAAATACCAAACAATCTCTTAAAACATATCCAATCCGATCTTCCCTAAATTTCTATTACATGAGTTTCTAAAGACAAAATCCTAAATCCATTGCAGCAAAAGTCATCAATCTGTCACATACGTTAAAATAAACGTCAATACAATTAAGTAAAGGTGAGCATACAGGTTTGCATACATAGTAGATATAGAAAGCGTTTAGCATACACCGCATGAACATACGTAAGGGATGTGAATTATACTACTGCATTGATACATGTAAACCAATAAACTGCGAGTGCGAGCACGCGAACAAGTGTCCAAGTCCTAAAGAGAAAATAAATGAGAAATAAAAGTGCGAGCCTTAACAACCCCGGGCCTCCGGGTGGCGGGTCAACCTCTAGCAAGCTGTCATGTTAAGGGTGGCATAGAAACCAAGCAATACATACAATTCATCGATTCACGTATAATCATGTAAAGGCGGGTTGCGAATAAGCGTTTTGAATTGTGTGATGTGTTTTGATATAGGAACATATGTGACACCCAAAAGTGCGTTTAAGCGTAAAACAGGTTCAAGTATACTCACTGTTAGTGTTTGATAAACAAACACGAAGTGGTTCTGGATTGAAGGGAGCGCCGGTTCAGCCTGTAAAGGCGAACAGAAGTGCATCAGTCTTCCGAAGTGCTGAAACGGTCGAAACGTGGAGGAGCAGTGGTCAAGTTCGGGCGAACTTGCTTAAAATGTTCTGGAATGTACAAGTTCGGGTGAACTTGACTGATATCTTATAGTTAATACAAGTTCGGGCGAACTTGTGTGGTTTCCTTAGAAACTGTACAAGTTCGGGCGAACTTGACTGATTTTCTTGAGAATTGGACAAGTTCGGGCGAAGTTGGTCGTCAATCTGAGGACAACTTCGAGCGAACTTTCTCTTTTTGGAGCGAACTTGACTGTTTTGGTCACCAAATCGTGCGTTTTCGCGTTGTTTATTGAGGAAGTCGAGTGTTCATTCCTCCAACCTTAAGCTACTGAGCAAAGCATAGGCTCGAAAGGTCTTTTGGAGTGAGTTTTAACCACTTTACAGGAACTCGGGCTAATCCGGGCGAACTTGATGGTTCGTACGGGTTAGTCCAGTTCGTGCAAGGTGACGATATCGTCCTTGTGCTTCTGGATCTGAGTTCTTGCTTGGCAATGCCTCGTTCCACTTCATAGTGAACGAAACATACGTCATTAGTCCGTATTCTTGTGTAAAAATCGATACTTTAAAAGGTTTTTCTTAGATCTAGCACTTAGTGAGTTGAAATCATCAGATTTCTAGCTTGGAGAGCCAAAGCTAAGTCCAAATAACCCATTTATGTGTAGATCTAAGTGAATAGAAGAAGTTTTGTAGAAAAAGATGAAGATTTTCATAAACAGAAGAGTTTGGATGAAAACGAAGGTAATCCTTGTGCAAAATCGTAGTAAAACGTTGTTGTTTGCATAAAAACGGGTTGATTCTTACTTGGAAATCAAAGGTTTTCAGTTTTGGGAGTTCTGGAGCGAACTTGCAGCAAGGGTAGCATGAATGAAGGTGCTGGGTATTTATAGGTGGAGGAGAAATGAGCTGGTGGAGACCAAGTTCGGGTGAACTTGGCCAGTTCTGCTGGAATTTGTGCAACTTCGAGCGAACTTTTTGGTTTTAGAGATTTCTTGAGGTCTGGTCAAGTTCGGGCGAACTTGGCCTTTGGCTAAGTTTTTGTTCATTATTTTCGCGTTATGTGATCGTTCGGTGATTTACGAGTTGTTACAATATAATATTAAAATTACTATTCATTCATTAGCTTTTATAACTGATATATAAAATGTATAATATATATATATATATATATATATATATATATATATATGTATATATATGTGTGTGGAAGGTAAAAACTAAAAAGGAGAATTTGTTTTGTATTTTTTTTAAGAAAGATGTTAGATTTAACAAACTATTCAAAATTTCAATAGGCTTTATATATTTTATTGTTATACTTTAGTAGGGTTAGGTTAAGCGCTATTTTACCATTGTAATGAGAGAGAGCGAGTTGCGTGAGCGTGTGAGCGTTTTAGAGAAAGTAACACATAACATAAACAAGTATAACATACATATAGCATCATTCCACATAAATAACTGTGTTTGCGATGCGATGCAATAAGCGATGTCGAAGGCACAAATGGTTATTGTGCAACAACACACTTAGCTCTTAATGTAACATAGTTATTCGTGATTGTGTTATGTTAGAGTTGCGTTTAATAGGCGTTTAGATGTAATATAGTCGTGACATAATGTATTTAGTAAACATAAAGCATTCCCTAAATCAAATCTCGGATTACAATGACAGATATAAACGAAATAAACAGAAACAAGATAACAAAGAAAATACGAGTTGTTACAATATAATATTAAAATTACTATTCATTCATTAGCTTTTATAACTGATATATAAAATGTATAATATATATATATATATATATGTGTGTGTGTGTGGAAGGTAAAAACTAAAAAGGAGAATTTGTTTTGTATTTTTTTTAAGAAAGATGTTAGATTTAACAAACTATTCAAAATTTCAATAGGCTTTATATATTTTATTGTTATACTTTAGTAGGGTTAGGTTAAAATGAGAAACACCTTCAGTTGTGAGAAATAAGAACTAGGTCATTCAAAGGTTTTTCAAAAAAAAAATTCTCAAAAATCGTAAAAAGATTACTTGTTTCAGCAAAAAAATAAAAATTAAAAGTCGCATACACAAATTTACATGAGTTGTAAAAAAATTATCATCGTAACAAAATTTACATCTCGTTTGTGCAAAAAATTGTGGCCAACTCGCACGGAAAGTAAGAGTTCTTATGGTCACAACTCGTGGTGGTTCTCATTTGAACCGAAACCATACTTTAGTATTTTATAAATATAAATATATATATATATATATATATATATAAATATATATATATATGTGTGTGTATATATATATGTGTGTGTATATATATGCATATCCAAGTCTGGAAAGGGTTTTTTTATCACTTTAAAAGCATCTACAACGATGCTCATGTGTTTGAACATGCGGTAGAAGTTTCGGACGGGGTATCGGTTAGAGGAGTGATCCATACCTGGAGTATCCGGAGTCCCAGACTTGTTCGCGCAACACTAAGAGGGGGGGGGGGGGCACACCTATATCGTTACCTAAACTTGAATAAGAGCATTCTTATTGGTTCTCCTATAAAATATGTAAGTTATTTATATTTACAAGGAATAGTTGTTAGTGGTTTTGAGTGGTTGTGAATGGAAGAAAGAGAAAATATATGGGAATATTACCGATAATCTGTAAATATATGGATAACACTGTTCACCTCTTATAATTTTTTTAATACTTTTAGAAATGGTTGTTTTTTCATAATATTTATGTACTTAAGTGTTGGGTATTTTATGTATTTTTTTCATCCAATTCTTATTTAATTTATTTTATATTTACAAAATATACAAAAAAAATTATTTATCATAAAAAAAAGGAAATTGGATATAGATTAAATAAAGGGTAAAATAGATTATGAAGTAGAGGTTTAAAATGATTTGAATTGAAGAAAAATTAAAGTTTTTGTTGTTGTTGTTTTGAAATCTGATATGACAATTGAGATGACAGTCCAAAGTGACTATCATTGAATTGAAGATGTTTTAAGTATATTGTAACTATCCTTTTTTTAGCTATAAAATTATTTTACATTTTACATTATATATGGTAAGAGTTCTTCCATGTGACAAGTAATTAATCATTATTATTTAATTTATTACACATGCAAATTTAGTATAGTACATGTACTTGGTATAATAACCGAAAGTGAAACTTAAAAATAAAGTTGTGATATGACCAAAAGAACATAAACACGTGTTTTACGTCAGTTGAAAACTATAAAGACGAGTATTGGTATCGGTTTCGATAACGTTGATGTCGCTATTACTTCGGTTCGTCAGAGTACCGCTAACCCATATACTACATATAATATACACCTTTAATCTATTTGATTTTTTTTACTAATTTGGTTTTTCTTTAACAACATGCTTTTGTTACCTTAAAAAACAACTTAATACACAGTTATTGAAAACGCGTTTTTCTTCGATGTAGGGTACTTGTTTTTTTTCTCTAGACGTCACGGTATAAAATTTTGTTGAAAACGCAGTTCTCTTTGACATAGGGTATTTGTTTTGTTTTGTGGGCTATATTGAGTGCCGGTGTAGTACCAGTACCGTGCTAAACAAAATCGATACCGAGCAAACAATGTTGATACCAATAACAATATTATCAGAACCTGTATCGTTATTCGCTGTTATGGTTTCGATCAATATAAAATATGACTTTATTTTTTAGTTACAAGAGACAACTTTTGTGTAATAAAAGCCACTATAAATAAACATTTTTCGTATCGTATGAGTTGCATTCTAAATAAGGTATATTTTTGTGTCGTAAACTACATCGATTATCGATACCGTTCCGATAACGAAACATGCCAAATCGACATCAACCGAATAACGTCATACCAATATTTATTTTATCACATCTCGATATCATTGGATTGTTACAACGAATACTGGTATCGGTACGAATCGAATTGATACCAACTGAATTCAGTTATCGCGAGAAATTTCACTAAGACCATATGTAGTGGAGCTTGAACTTCAAGCCCCTCTATTAGGCAGTATTTGACATGCGACTCCTAGTCAGCAAAAAAGTTTGAAGTTAAAAAGAGATGTAGTTTTATAATACCCATTGCAATGATTAGATATTAAAATTAAAAATAAAAATAAATAAAATAAAAAACCATAAAAAATGTTTCTTTAGTGATTCTCTCTTCAATCAGTCGTATTTAAGAAACTAAAAAAACCATCAATCTACATACATTCAACACGTATTCTGCTCGCTGCTACCACGTATCCTTTGAGTCACCCCCACCGTTTTTCTCTGGCGAACAGTTGTCTATCTCACAGACTCACACGAAGCAAACTCGGCTATCACTTCCTCAAAAAGATTTCTCACCTTCGACCTCAACAGTTAACAATAAAATACATTTTTTAGGCGATCCAAAACCAAACTAAAACACCAAAACATATAACTAATCTCCACTTTGTTAGCAACATTTGGTCATTTAACAGTCTATCAGAAGGCCACATAAGATTTTCCGGCGAAAGTATTGTTTTCCGGCGAGTTTATTAGTTCTACCTAGAGATGGGCATAATCGGGTTTTATTATTACCCGGAACCGGTTTCCCAACCCGGAACCGGTTCTGCTTGGATGTCATTGGAACAGGTTATGGTGTGGAACCGGGTCCGGTTCCTACCCGGGTTCACACCAAGAATATGGAAACCGTGTAATACCGGGTACGGGTATTATGGAACCGGGTATGGTGTGGAACCGGGTATGTTGCGCCGGAACGCGTTCCTGACAGTAAAAACCTGACTTTTACTGTTCAGAACCGGTTCTGAACAGTAAAAACCTGACTTTTACTGTTCAGAACCGGTTCCTGATAAAATGTTACCGTTGGAACCGGTTCTTGATTAAAAAATCGTTTTTTTATATAAACCCCTTCCTACTTACCGGTTCCTGATAAATGCTATCGTTGGTGTTTTAATAAAGTTTGTGTAAGTATCTTTCTATTGTGTTTGTTATGTTTGATTTTTATTATTAGTTACATTGATAAATAAAAATAGTAACAATAATCGGTTAAAATTAAAAAACAAATTAATCGGTTACAATATATAAAAAAAATTAACCGGTTACAAAAAAAATAAAAAATTACTCAGAACCGGTTCTAGTAAGATTTTATTTCTTTGATCGTTTACTAACGGCAGGTGCAACACTTTCCGATGAGTTTCTCTTAGCTGCGGGTACCTCGGTACAATCGTCGTCCGAATCGTTAGTCTCCACTTCTTCGTCCTCCTCTTCGTCAACAATTTTATGCTCTAACTCAACTTCATCTTCTAGACTAGTTTTATGTTGAACACGATCAACGGCATCCAAATGGTCCTTTAAGCATATTGCCATCTCTAGCGATTCCGGAGTTAGTCTTGTTCTTCTAATTGACAAAACCATGCCACTAAGAGAAAACACACTTTCCGAAGCTACCGTGGAAGCTTGGACCGTTAGTGTATCACGAGCCATGGTGGCTAGAATCGGGTATTCGGATTCTTTCGATTTCCACCATGCCAAAACATCAAATTTCCTATACTCCTCGGTGGTCATAGTAAGCGAATACTGATTTTTTTTATATCTCCCAAGTTCACTTGTTGGTTCACTACCCCTTTGTTGTCTAGCGGTCTCGTCTCTAACGACATTCAACATGGTTATAAGTGGATCCCCGCTTGTTTCATCGTTAGAGGCCTTGGACCGAGACTCAAACAAATTTTATGATTTTTTTCACCATATTTTTTTAAATAATGATCATAAAGTTTGGCCATACACTCATTGAATATTTTTTTTGTTTTTGCTTTTAAAGTTGGATCCTCCTCATGCATATCCAACTTGTCATAAATTTCATCAATTAAAGCTTCAACACTCCGGTACGTTTAAAGCTGGATTTAAAGCAGCGGCACATAGAAAAACGGATGGTAATTCTAAAAAATATTTTTAAAATTTTTGAATCATTGGTCTCGTCATATTCCTTAACATGTCACTAGAATTTTCAAACTTTTTAAAATTAGTTGTTATCAAATAAATTGGTCCACAACTTTAGAACTAGTAGGATAATAAACACGGAAATCAAAGTCGTTGTAGTTTTAAAACTTGTAAAAAAGTACTTAGGTTATTAATATTTTCCCAAGCCGTGTCGGGAAAGGGGACGACAAGGTACTCATCACTTAAAGTTGTATGAAAAGATTTTAAAGTGCCCATTTGCTTTATATCCATTTCAAACATATGACAAGTTGAATTCCAACGAGTCGGTATATCCCAATTCGGTCCAATAATCTTTTGGTTGACATCTTTACAAAGTTTTTTATATTCTTGATATCTTTCTTTTCCACTTTTGAAAACATCTTGGAGCATAGCTCTAAATGCTATAATAAAATCCGAGACAAATTGATCTTTTAAACCGGTTTGCATACTAAGTTAATAATATGTGCAACACATCGTGTGTGAAAAAAAACACCATCAAGTATTGGTTTGTACTTCAACTTTAATTTTTCAATCGCCGTTGTGTTGTTTGAAGCGTTATCAAAGGATATTGAAAAATTTTTATCTTCTAAACCATATTTAATTATTGTGCCATTTATAATTTTATAAATATTTTCTCCCGTATGAGGAGAAGGAAACTTGTCAAACGCAATCGTACGCTTCATCATTTGCCATGTATCGGGATCAACCCAATGAGCGGTGACACATAGTACGATTCCGGTAAACCATGTGGAGCAGACCACACTAGTTAGGTTTACACTAGTTTTTAAATTCTTAAAAAAAAACAATTAAATCTTTTTTTGCATTTCCCATAAACTTAAACAAAGACGTTTTAAAGTGCGACGACTTACATGTTTATAGCGAGGTTGTAGCGTCTCCCGAATAAGATTTGTAAGATCGGGGTCGTCGAAGTGTCCAAACGGCAACGCTTTTTGTATCACCAACTTCGCCATCCGATCGCGAGCTAATTTTTGCTCATAACGAAAAATGGTACCATCTTTGGATAGTGGAACTTGACCGGATGTCATTTCCTTTAAAACTTTGCAATACTTATTAATATGCTTCGTTAACGTTGAGTTTGATTCCTTGGCTAATAACGATCCACAATGTTTACATTGAGCTTTTTGCGAGCCGTCACTCATCTCGACCAACTCCCAATTGCTCCAAACTTCCTTACTGCGATTATGAGACAATGTTCCAACCACATATGGAACCGATTGATCTTGAGGAACATTGTTAACGTGATTGGGAATTTGCGTTTTTGGAACTCTTTGAGGCCATTTGTTGATTAGAATGTGAAAAAGAACAAGAAAGAAATGTAACAAGAAGAATAGATATGAGAAATTGTGTGCTAAACAATAGATTTCTAAACAATATATATAGAATCGGTTCCAACGGTCAGGATCCGGTTCCAATGGTCAGGAACCGGTTCCAACGGTAACATTTTTAACGGCTATAACCGGTTCCAACGGTAACATTTTTAACGGCTATAACCGTTCCAACGGTAATATTATAACGGTCAGGAACCGGTTCCACGTAGGAACCGGGTACGGGTAGGAACCGGTTAACCTGCTCCGATTCAAATGGTAAAATTGTGGAACCGGGTTGGAACCAACGGGTATTTTGAACCGAAACCGGTTCTACTTAATGTCGGGTAGGAACTGGAACCGGTTCCAGTTCGGTTCTACCGGTTCGGGTTCGGAACCGGTTTTTTATGCCCATCTCTAGTTCTACCTCCGATCTCCCCACTTTCATCTTTATTTTATTTATTCAGGCTAAGCCCACAGACTGGCCCAATTTCAAGTTTGGTCCATTCAGCTTTTCTTTTCTTTATTCTCGTTAAAGTTGGTTTATAAATTCTGGGCTGAAAACAGTGGTGGGCTTTCACACTTGGTTTATAATCATTATAATTATAAACAACATTTTTGTGCATAAGGTGTTATATCTTATGTTTTTGGGGTGTTTCAAAAAAAAATTAAAATTTATATCTTTGACCCAAAAGTTTTTTATGTTTTATAATTTTAAACCATATAATTTTTTTTACTTTTAACTCAAAATTTTTCATTATTTTTAATTTTAACCTCACAACATGTTTACCTTCAATTTTGGTCATTTATACTTTTCATCTTTCGCAAATTTTCGTTTTAAGTTTCGTTCTAAATTTTGCGAGTTGACACGGCGCAACGTGCGTGTGTATTCAACGTTTTTTTGTTTCGCTCAAAATTCTACGAGTTAACACGACGCAACGTGCGTGTGTGGTTCAATGTTTTTATGTTTATTTTTTCGTTTAATAAGTTTGTCGCAACGCGCGGGTCCTTGATTGACTCAGTGTTGGTAGTCGCTGACAGTGGTGTGGCATTAGTGCTATTTGACATAGTTTTACGCCTCCGCCGCAACGCGGGTGAGCTTGATTCTAGTTACTTAAATAATTATCATCATATTCATTTAAACAACATTTAAGTTCTATCTTATTTAGGCTGAGTGGTGTGGTATAAAGCCGTTAGGGTTTTATAGTGCTACGTTAGCGCTACGTATGTACCACGTAAGCAAGGGGCTTTATCGGTATGGGATAAAACCCCTTTAAAGCCCCTATCAAACAAAATACAAACAAAGGAAATCAAAAAGGAAAAAATCTAATTGGTTGGAATCATTGGCCTCACCTGTACATTTCATTGGTGCTCGTTAAAGGGATGGAGCCCTCTCCATAGCACCCCATTTGGCGCTTAGGAAATGAGGATATGGGCGCTATGGAGGCTGATTTGACAGGGGTGCGAGACCACACCATCCAACCTTAGTAGATTACGATGATATATTACAAAGAGTTTATACGTTTGGAATTTTAGTTATTTCATTTAATTATTTAAATTTGAGTTTTGTTTAAATGAGTAGTATAAGAACATCAATAAAATATAAAAACATTAATCTAAAATGGTAAGAGCATAACACTAAAAACGATCTAGAATATGGACACACATGAACGTAATTAATATACCAACTGATCTCAAATGAATATATTCTCACCATGGAGGATTTGGAAATTACTATGTGTAAACGAGAAGTTCAACCAAAATAAAAAAAATTAAGGGGGACACCTCACCTACACTTGGGTGGGTACGCTCCTGATTCTCGAGGATACTACAATACTTAGGAAAGACTATAAAGGCATATATAGATGGTCTGAAACTTTCTTTTGATACACATTGTTTGACCTCTAGTATCATACTTGATTTTATATCCTACATCAAGTTTTTTTTAAAAAGCTTTTTGAACGTTGATAGCGTTTTGAAACTGTTTTACATAGGTTATTCAGAAAAAGGGTTTATAAATATGTTATATTTACATGTTCGCAAATTAAGGTATTGAAACTTTCTTTTGATTTCAAAAAGGTTTTAAACGTTGATAGCGTTATGGAAATGTTTTCAATAGGTTATTCGGAAAAGGGCTTGTGATATATGTTATTGACAAGTTTATATGTTTGCAAGTTATATGTTTTTTTTTGAATGTTTACGGTATTACATGCTTACGATTTTGCATGTTTACAAGTTATAATCTTATTTTTTACGAGTTTACAAATATGGTTTTATCTATTTATAATTGTATACTGTAATTATGTAACCCGTAATCCGGGTCGATCGTTTTTTGTTTTGTTTGTGAAGATGACCACAAGCACGTTGTTGTGGCACAAATTGGTGAATAAAATGGTGTGGCACCACCATAACGTCGTGGCAAAATTGTGAAAAGTGTGGCACACCCATAACGTGATTTGAGATCACATTTGAATATGTTAGCTAAATGAGCAATATGTCACCTTATATACAATATTGATGCGTACGATGAAACCACATGAAACGAGAATAATCATTCAAAACTACATAATACTGAATGTTGTCCACATAAGTACTAGTGTAAGATCCCATAAGTTACAATGTATAAAATCTAATGGGTGTAAGAACACTTGTCATTTATTTCAAATGGTAAACGATGTGCTTTAGAAAGTTGAGTTGACACGAAGAATAAACATTTTATTTAGGTAAACCAAAGGTAACGGAAAGACAACCTAGTTTATTCAAAAAAGAAATAGTATCTGGTGTTACATGACTTAGTTTAATGTGCCAAACTTCAAATGATGCCCGAGTCCCCAAAATAGAAATTGCCACCAAAGCTTTATGTCATTCCTGAAGAACATAAAGGTCTTTCTCACATTTGCCTCTTGCCCGTACATATTTCGTTACTATATCTTTAATATTATAAACGATTAAGAAAATAAAACATTCACTGGGTTGTCAGTTGTGAGTTTGCTACGACAAAATATTTTTGTAAGATTAGGAATAACAAAAACATCGCGTAACTGAAAATTACCTTTGGATGACCAGTATGTGAAATGGTTACCCAAATAAGGAAAGGCATTATTGACATGATCTGAAAGGTATTATTGACATGATCCAAAGAGAGTGTCATGTGAGTTGTAGCACCTGAGTCTATAAACCAATCAAGACCAACAAAATTAAATGACATCGAGCATGAATTGCCTCGGTTAAATAAGTATTAAAATTTAAAGCTTTAGTGGCATATGATGCTAAACTAGGGCAACCATTAGCATAACGGCCACCTTTGCGGCACAATTGGTTATTTGGTGGTCTACAACCCACCCCCTGAGTGAGTAACCACCAAGACCCCTATTGTTGGAGGGAATTCGAGTATGCTGCACATTAAAAGCAATACGCAGATCTACAAGGATTTTGGAAATAACTCGTGACTCTCTGCTTGGGATAACCAATCATGAAAATAAGGGGCGACTACCGAATAGAAGTGAAAAATGTCTCAAACAAGGTCCAAGTCCTCACAAATACAAATGAGTCTTATCTATATGATCTATCGATTGGCCAATAGCAAATAGTTATAACAAAAACATTTAAATTTTCGACCATGTTCCAAAATAGAGAGATTGCCTTTGGTTGTTTGACAAAGCTGATCACGTAAAGTGTGAACCCTTTCAACCAAAAAATTGTTGTAAACCAACTCAAGGGATGTCCAAATCTGTCTAGCTGAGGTTATATCGAGAACCCTTCTGCGCTTACTAGCTCAACATAGGCAACGGGTACCAATGCTAGGTTAGAATCCGATACTAAACTCTTAAAGGGAATCACGATGGCATACGGATAACCTTATCTTGATACCATAGCAAGTGTAAAGACCAGTCCCATCATGGCATGATAGGGCCATAAACTAGAGACGATTAAATAGCCCATGGCGATAACTTGGCCAACAAAGAACTTCTTATACTTTTGTCCGGCTGCTGTTCTACCTCAGCCACAGCTTATTCAATAAGAGAAGAATGGCGAAGATTTATGGCTCTTTGATCAAAATCAGACTAGGTGGCAAAAGTTAAATTCGGTACTTATTGGCGTCAACATTGAGTGTAGCAGGGGTGGAGAAGAAGAACCATCAACATGCCCAAATAATTCTAGAGTAAATTATTTTAACGGTCCATGTGCTTTGGTCAAAATTATAGATTTGGTCCCTTAAGATTTTTTTGTTGGATTTAGTCATAACAACTTCTCAGCATACCTTGCATCAATTTGTATGCTATAAAATAAACATCTTGAGAAACCATAAGAACTTTTCAACAAAGTTAAACAAATTATTATTGATCAAGAGATGTCAAAATTGTATCACATACAACTCAAGTTTCAACTACAAACTAACACACAATTTTCTTCCAACACTCTAGACCCTGCAAATTTTAGAAATTTGAACTCAATCTTCTAACATCGTTTCCTCCTTTCAGTAACAATTCCTCCATGAACAACAATTTTCCATATGTTAAGAATTTTACAGAAAAAGAAAATCTTTTTGGATTTTTATAGTTTCTAAAAGCAAATAAATAACACAAAATGAAATTAACAAAGAAAATAAACACTTTGTTTTTGCGAGAATCACCGGTAAGATCATATCAACATAATCAAACTGTTTTCACACCAGTAGTCAATTCTTTATTTCATTTTCGTGGAAAGCAGTCCAAGACGATTACCAGTATTGTTTGTCCACTTAAGCAAAACAAGTGAACATTTCAAGTTCCATTACCTTGTGATACGATTAAGGGTAATGTTATACTGTAGTACTAGCATGTCTCACTTCAGGACATACCCCCCGCGACTAAGGTATGCACAAAGCTTCCCCATAGTACGTGACTATGTTGAATTCATCCACTAGATTTACAACGTCAGACCATTGGTGAACAGGTATGTATCACCGTACCAAAGCGACCAATGTTAGTGTTTAGGGAAGGTTAGACAAATACCAAATTTTGGTACGATGTATGCTTTGTGCAGTGTTGAATGACTCTTTAGGAGAGTTTCTTCATTTTATGTGTTTTTGGCATTTTTAGCTCTTTTAAGATATTCAGGGTTGTGTCTAGGTCTGCATATATCTGGATGCAACAAAAGGACAACCCTGATATACTCGGATGAATAACAGTGTAAAGACCCAATACCTTGGATTTTGGCAATCTCTCAACGCAAGATTTAAGGTTCTAAAACCATATGCCTCTGATATGTTACCCACTTGGTATACAGTTCCTTAGGTTTATATCACATTGGTTAGTTGATTGTTTCATGTTTTTTGCCTACAGGTACATCACATGATGGATTTACTATCACACTTAAGCAATTTTAATTTCAATTTCAGTGTGACAGTCCTAACCCAATGATGTACTATCATTTCTTCTTTTTCACACAGTGACAACTCATTTTTTATTTTATATTTGTTTATTTTTATGGTTTTCTCTTTTGTTAATATTTTATTTTTGAGGAAAAACGAAACTGATTACAAAAATTCTTATGAAAAACTGGTTAATCAGGATTCCTCATCCCGTTGAGTTCGACTAATGTTCAAAACGAGCCCTGTCAAATGCTTTTGTGTAAAGATCTGCAAGGTTATCTAATGTGTCGACTCTATGAAGTTCAATCAATTTCTTTTATGCACAATCTCGTATAAAATGATGACGAAGGTCAATATGTTTTTGTTCTACTGTGCTTTACGTGATTGAAATAATGGCATTATTGTATATCATTATAGGGGTACGAGTGAAATTCAAACCATAATCGCGCAACTGCTGTTGTATCCAAAGAACCTGAGAGCAACAACTCCCAACTGTAATATATTCAGCTTCATACGAAGACGTAGACACAAAAGCCTGCTTCTTGCATTGCCAAGACACAAGCCTCCCCCTAAGAACCGACAACCACCCGTTGTTGACTTTCTGTTTGACTTACAACCTCCGAAATCTGTCAAACACTCTTAAATATTCCATTTCTCAACATTGGGTATAATACTCAAAGACCAAATCAGTGAGTTTTGGCTTTCTTCTTGCACTTTTCTTCTTGTTTTTCTTCTTCCCCATACTTGGAACACCTTTAGGAGTTTTGGCTTTCTTGTTGCACTTTTATCAAGCGAGAAGCTAGAATAGGTTCAAGTACTGGAAGCCTAAACAACCGAGATGCATCGTTTCAAAGACTACAGTGGATCCAGAAACTGGAAAGTACGTTGTTACTATAAAGTACAGAAGGCCTAGAGTTTTGAAGGTCATACCATTCCAAGAGATGGAACATGACATTTACGAATATTTCAAGTGGTGGTATTACGACGAAAAGACCGAGGAGGCAGTGATAGTACTCTGTGAAGGAGAGAAAAACTAGAGAACGTTTAGAGTTTATGACTCAATGTGGCTGGTCAATATGTCAAAGAATGACATTGAAGTTTATTCTTTAACAAGATTTTCTATGCAATGCAAGATAGAGAGCAAGCATTACAATATCAAAGACTTGTGAAAGTATGTTTTGCTTATGAAATACATTCGGGTAGAATGTGGGAGAGTAACGGGAGAAAGTTAGAGAAGATAGAGGAAAATAAAGAGAAGTAAAAGGAAGATCAAGAATAGGATGAAAGGATCGTCTATTTCAAGGTTTCAATACAGAAGACCTCCTAGATCAGACGTTGAAGAAGAGTTTAGAATAGCACCGAAAAGAGTACCGAAAAAAAGTTTTTGGAATGGATGATTGAAGACGTACAAAGGATAAGATTGGGACAATATCCAAGGGGGAGTCTATTAGTACACTATATGTCTAATGCATGCGTCTTTTGTACTGTCAGTATGAGTATGTATAGTAGCACGTTCGTTTAAGTTGAATTATTTTTTGTTTAAATATGAAAAGGACTCACACGTGCATATGAGTCCTACGCATGTATGAGTACAACATTAACGCATTAGTCCTGCGCACATAGGACTCAATCCTATATAAATTAGAAATATATAAATGTAGAGATGATTGTTATAAATATTACATTTTTACAAAGTAATTGTAGAACAGGTCCGTTCGAAAGAGTTTTATAGTTTGAGAATAAATGGTATGGATGTGCGTAAAATGCAATATATAAATTACGTTAAACAAGGCATAAAATCGACCCTTTTTCAGTACTAATGTTGGAAAAAACATGTTTCTTTGTTACTTTTAAATTACAGGATCCAAAGAGCTTAAACGAATAAAATAAACAAACTAATAGCAAAACCAACACAAATACGAATAAGAAGGATTGAACGACCTGCCGAACCCCCATCCACACCCAAAACAACAAAATAAACAAAGACAGAAGCTTAGGCAGGGGGCCGTGCCCAGTCAAGTTTCTCTGCAGAACAAGACAAAAACAAAAGACAAACCAACACGGGACTGTGCCAACCCAACACGGGCCGTGGTCAATGATGTATTGCAAAATACATCGGTTATTCGTGTATAGTTTGTATAATTTTTATTAGTTTTAGTTTTCATTTTCTATAGAATAGTTAGTCTTTTGATCCAATTGCGTTTTACAGGTCGTATGAGCTTAAAGCAGCTGAAAAGTGTAGAAATTGAGTAGAAATACGAATTGGTAATGTCCTGGAATGAGTTGGAGGGCTTGGGAGCTGAGTCGAATCGAAATACTGGAAAAAGGGCTTCTGGCGGGCCGCGACAAGGAAGAAGGTTGTCTTTCGCCACCCGCGAGGAGCCATTGACTTGCTGACATCATAAAAGCGGTCGCGGGCCGCGAGTACCTTGGTTGAGCCCTCTCGCGGCCGGCGAGAGGGTATGTTCTGCAGAGGAATTCGCAGCAGATGAGTTTTGAGCGGAGTTTTGGGTATAAAAGCAAAATTTATCATTAAGAAACCCTACTTGGTAATTAGGAGATATCTTGGGCGATTTTGGGGATTATCAGAGCAATTCGGAGTAGCTGAAGCATTCGGTTGAAGATCATCAAGTGTAGCAACTTCGGGTCGTCATTCTGTCATCCGGGTGTTCTCGTTTGTTGTGTTTGACTTTGATTATGTTTTGCATACTTTAAACTACTTTATTTGGTTTTGTTTCCATGACTTCAGTTGGCTAAATCTTATAAACTACCTAGATTAGATGAATGACTTAATAAAGTTTCGATTTTTACTTTGGATTTATGATTTGTGAGGATTGTTTATGAACTGTAAAAGACTTATTCTATCAATTGGATGTGTTTGCGTATTTGATCTTGTTTAGTTGTTGTTTATTGCTTTACATGAATCTTGGTGACGGTCTATATCACTGAATAGAGTCATGTTAGGTTTTAGCTTTTGGTGACTGTCTATATCACAGAAGAAATCTAGAGTCTTTAAGGTGAAACCGCGGAATTAAACCTTAAAGTAATAATTAGTAACTCTATAAAATCAGATATTCTACTAATCATCAATAGCTACAAGGTGCGAGGTTATTGCTAGGTCTAAGTCATTAAGCCGAAAGGTAGGAGCTTTCTAGGAAGTAAACCCATTGGCTATTGTCTAGCAAGTCCAATTGAGAAATTAGGTCTATCCTTGGTTTAGATCTCGACAGGGAGTGAGCCTCATAGGATACTTTCATAAACCCATTAGGTATCTGGCAAAAGAGTCTAATAACTGGTAATTTAGCAACTTTGAGGGAGCTATAGCGCGCTTTTGAGAAGGGTCAGAGGTCCTATTAGATATCCCGAGAGGTGAGAATATAAAGATCCCGGTTCCTCATTAATCAACTTCCAAGTAAAATCGTTGTTAAAATCAGTCAGGATTCGAGTCTAGGTAGTCCTTTCACCATCTGAGTAAAACCCAAGTCTAGTTCGTATTCTTGGTTAATTTAGTTTATGTTTTACTTGTTTTCTTAGGAATTGTTAGAAACCCCCTCCTCATCAAACAAACAAATATTATAGTTCGTGTCCATCAGAGTCTAAATAGAGTAGTTAACTTAATCAATAGAGTCTCGTGGGTTCGATATCCGGACTTACTTAACTTTACTAGAGTCGATCGGTTCACTTGCCAGTTAGTAGTTTAGTCGAGTTTAGATAGTCTAGAGTATTACTTTGAGTCTAGATTTAGGCTAATTTTAGTTGTTTTTATTAAACTACTTTTAGCACATCAAGTTTTTGGCGCCGTTGCCGAGGACTCTTGGCGATTGCGTTAATTACTTTGTTTTGACTTTCGTGATATCATACGTGCTATTTGTCGTGTTTGAGTCGTGGGAGTCTATTATAATATCATTTTTTTTTTTTTTGTCGAGTCGTTTTTAGAGTCTTCTTACTTGTTTGTTTTTGGTTTTTCAGTGGATGCCCCATACACGTTCGCAAGGACCTCCGCCGAGGCCACCTACGGACAAGTCATCCTTCTCGTCTTCTTCGTTTAAGGTTAGTACCCCATTACCACCATCTTCCACCCGTTCTGACTCTACACTCCACTCTAAACCACCGAACTTTGACTTCACACCGAAGTCTTCACCACACAACTCCCCACCACCTTCCCGTCCCCAAAGTCCCCCAACTGTTGTCCAAATGGCCAACCGAACCGTTTACCAACAAGCAAACACCGGCTTCACCGGTGCGAACTCACCCATCACCCTACCCGAAATCACCAACGAAAAATCTTGGCAAATACAGTCCTATATCATGACTGCTATTACTAACTCTTGTTAATTTCACGGTCGTGAGGATAAGGACGCGCCGACTCACATAAATCGCATCACCCGTCTCTGTGGCACTTTCTCCATTGAAGGTGTCAACCTTGATGCTCGTTACTACAGGTCTTCCCATTCTCGCTTGCTGGCCGCGCAATCGTCTGGTTCGATTCGCAGCCAGCAGGTTCTTTCACTACTTGGGCTGGTTTACGGGATGCTTTTTTAGCCAAGTATTACCCACCCGCCAAGGCATCTCGCATCCGCGATCAGATTCATTCCTTCCGAATGGAGCCTGATGAGCCGTACCACCTAGCCTGGGAGAGGTTCCAAACCCTACTTGCTCGTTGTTCGCAGTATGGCTTGTCAGATTGGGCGCTTGTAGAAAAGTTCTACAATGGTCTCACCCTGAGATTCGAGCCCGGTTTGACACTTCAGCTGGAGGGCAACTCATGGGCAAGAAAACGACAGCTGAGTGTAACGATCTGTTTGAGAGTTTTGCCCATTCCGATATGGACTATGCCGCCGACAGGAATTCCAATCCTGTTACTAGCACCTCTTCGACTACTCGAGGGTTGAACCAAGTTGGCTTGGACTCAACGGTGGTTGCTGCGTTAGATCGGATGGATAGAACTTTCACTAAAGAGCTTTATGAAATTAAGAAAAAGGTCGATAGGTGTGAGGTTTGTAGAGGGGGCCACGATACCATAGACTGTCCCACCATTACGTTAGAGCATGTAGAGTACATAGCCGGTCAGAATATGGGTCAGTTTAACAACAATTCCAATTATAACCCTAACTGGCGAAACAGTAATAATACCAACTTCCGCTCTTCCGGTAATCCCCCTGGTTTTCCATCTGGTCAGTATCAAAACAGGGGGCAGGGTTTGTTCACTAGTTCAGGTTCGGGGCAACAGGGTTAGTTTAGTAATTCGGGGTCGAATCAAGAGGGTCGGGGTAGTGACAAGGGTTTAGATATTAGTAGGATCGAGGAGATGTTTTCTCAAATCATGGTTAAGGACCAGGCCACTCAGAAAGCCTTAACTGATTTTAACGGTTTCATGAAGAGTCAAGATCAATTAAATAAAAATCAAGAACTTCACAATAAAAACCAACAGGCTGCACTCTTAGATCTTCAAAGATAATTAGGTGGTCTTTCCAAACAGTTGCAAGAATACCCTCCTGGCCAGTTCTCGAGTAATACCTACCAGAACCCAGCTAATCATTCAGCCAAGGCCATCACTACGCGGAGTGGTAGGAACTTAGGAGAGGTAGTTAAGGAGAGTGTAGATGTAGAAAGTAAGGAAGAGGTAGACGAGGAGATAGAGATGGAAACTCCTGGTAAGGTGCACGATAGGCTAGTCCCAGCAAGTACCGCACAAACCGAGGAGCCTCTAGTAGAAAAGAGAGTAGAGAAACAACCAGTAGGAGTTAACCCATCCCCTTTGGTTGATCATTCGCGCGTTCCGTATCCTGCCCGCCTTAAGCATCAGAAATATGCTAGGGAATATGTGCACTTCTTAGAGATGTTTAAGAAATTAAAGATAAATCTTCCTTTCATCGAGGCCTTGCAATCCATGCCTAAGTATGCGAAATTTCTCAAAGATCTTCTTAAGCGAAAAGATAGGCTAGGTGAGTTGTCTAACATTCCGTTGACCGGCGGTTGTTCGGTGATGGTTTTGAACAGGCTACCGGAGAAACTAACCGATCCGGGCACCTTCACCATTCCGTGTTTTTTCGAGGGCGCTGTTGCTCCCGCTCATGCTCTAGCCTATTTTGGAGCTAGCATTAACTTGATGCCATTCTTACTTTATGAGCGTTTAGGTCTAGGAGAGCTTACACCCACACGTATGTCGTTATCATTGGCCAATCGTTCGGTCAAGTATCCTAGGGGTATCATCGAGAATCTCTTAGTCAAGGTCGATAAGTTCGTTTTTCGGTTGATTTTGTTGTGCTCGACATGGAGGCCGATGAAAAGGTCCCAATCATTCTAGGCCGTCTATTCCTTCGAACCGCCAAGGCAATCATTGATGTCTATGACGGTAAGATCTCACTTCGTGCGGGTGACGAGATTGTCACATTCGAGATAGATAGAGCCATGCAACACCCTAGTGGTAGTGATGATCATAGCGGCACATGTCATTCCATTTACTTCTTTGATTCCTTCAAGTCATATGTTGATCAGTGTATCAGTTACATTAGTGGGGGTGATCTAGTAGGTAGAGATGAGATTGAGTTTGAGAGTGAGGATGAGGAAGTTGGAGAAGATCCGGAGTGGATTCCGGAAACGTTAGAGTTGTGTAAGGTTAGAGAAGAGGTAGAGAGTAAAGTAGTAAACCCTTGGAGTTGGCACCTTTAGAGCTTAAGGTTCTTCCATCCCATCTAGAGTATGCCTTTTTAGGAGAGGAGTCTAGTTTGCCCGTCATCATATCTTCTAAGTTGACGGAGGAAGAGAAAGGTAGGTTGGTTGAGGTGCTAAGAGAGCACAAAGATGCCATAGCTTGGAGATTGTCCGATATCAAGGGGATTAGCCCCACGTTTTGCATACACCGGATTCTCATGGAAGACGAATTCAAACAGGTAGTGCAACCTCAAAGGCGTCTAAATCCTAACATGAAAGAGGTTGTTAAGAAGGAGGTAATTAAGTTGATGGAGGCCGGGCTAATTTATCCTATATCCGATTCCTCGTGGGTTAGCCCCACCCAAGTCGTCCCAAAGAAGGGAGGGATGACCGTGACCATGGATGAGAAAAATGAGCTTATTCCTTCCCGTACGGTCACCGGTTGGCGTGTGTGTATTGACTACCGCAAGCTCAATGACGCCACCCGGAAGGACCATTTTCCTCTACCGTTCATCGATCAAATGCTCTAGCGTCTCGCGGGTCGTCAATTCTATTGTTTTCTAGATGGTTTTTCCAGGTATTTCCAAATCTCAATCACCCCAGAGGACTAAGAGAAAACTACTTTTACATGTCCTTATGGCACATATGCGTACCAACACATGCCCTTCGGATTATGTAATGCACCGGCTACTTTTCAGCGGTGCATGGTCGCGATCTTCCAAGACATGGTTGAGAGTTCTATGGAAGTCTTTATGGATGACTTCTCAATCTACGGTGATTCTTTTGACCATTGTTTAGGTAATTTGGAGCGGATGATGAAAAGGTGCATAGAGACGAAGTTGATGTTGAATTGGAAAAGTGTCACTTTATGGTGACGGAGGGGATTGTGCTGGGACACAAAATCTCGAGAGTAGGGATAGATGTTGATAGGGCCAAGATAGATACCATTAGTCATTTACCTCCACCTACTAATGTCAAGTCAATTAGGAGTTTTCTTGGTCATGCGGGTTTCTATAGGCGTTTCATTAAGGATTTCTCTAAGATCACACGCCCCATGACCCGTCTTTTGGAGAAAGACGTTCCTTTCGTCTTTGATGAGGAGTGTCTTAAAGCTTTACCTTTTTGAAGGTAAAGCTTGTTAGTGCCGCTATTCTTATCTCGCCCGACTGGAGCTTACCGTTCGAGCTCATGTACGATGCGAGTGACTATGTCGTAGGTGCGGTTTTAGGACAAAGAAGGGATAAGCACTTTCATCCAATTTACTATGCGAGCAAAACGCTAAATGATGCTCAAGAGAATTACACCACCACGGAGAAAGAACTCTTAGCCGTAGTGTTCGCTTTCGATAAATTCCGATCTTATCTCGTGCTTTCAAAACCGTCATTTTTACCGACCATTCCGCCTTGCGTTTTCTCTTTCAAAAGAAAGACGCTAAACCCCGACTTATCCGGTGGATACTATTGCTTTCCGAGTTTAACATTGAGATTAGAGACAAAAAGGGGCCGAGAATTTAGCCGCCGATCACTTGTAGCGGTTAGAGGATCCGAATAGAGAGGAGATTCATGAGGAGGCGATAGGAGATAGATTCCCTCATGAGACCATAGATATTGTAGAGGCAGAGAGAGATGGTTGCCTTGGTTTAGTGACCTAGCGAATTATGTGGCTATGTCATGGGGGATATGACTGCTCAACAGAAGAAGAAGTTGTTTAGGGACGCGAGAAAGTACATGTAGGATGATCCATTCCTTTTTAGGATAGGGAGTGATCGAGTCCTTAGGAGATGTGTCGCGAGAGAGGAAGGTAGAGAGATCCTTAGGCATGTTCATGAAGGATTGACCGGTGGTCATCATGGTGGGCATACTACCGCGCAAAAGGTTTTTGATTGCGGTTTTTATTGGCCCATGGTAGTAGACAATGCGGTAGAGTTTGTTAGGAATTGCGATGCTTGCCAACGTACCGGCAATATTTCATCCAGGAATGAAATGCCCCAACATCCAATCCAAATCCTAGAAATATTCTACGTTTGGGGCATTGACTTTATGGGACCTTTTCCTCCTTCTAGGGGAATCCGTACATCCACGTGGCAATTGACTACGTTTCGAAGTGGGTTGAAGCTCAAGCTTTGCCCACAAACGATACCCGAGTGGTGGTGAAATTTCTTAAGAAGTTATTCACTAGGTTTGGTACCCCCGAATCCCTTATTAGTGATCGGGGAACTCAATTTTGTAATGTCGTGATGGAGAAGGCATTGGAGCGTTATGGAGTTACTCACCGTTTTGCCACCGCATATCATCTGCAAACGAGTGGGCAAGTTGAGAATGCAAATAGGGGAGTGAAGAGAATCTTAGAAAAGACGGTTGGGAAGTCTAGGAAAGATTGGTCAGACAAGCTTGATGACGCTTTGTGGGCGTTTCGTACCGCCTACAAGACATCTTTAGGGACTACACCGTTTATGATCGTATATGGAAAAGCGTGTAACACCCCAAATCGCGTAAAACAACACGCGGCGGAAACACTTGGGGAGTCACGTTAACAGATTTTCTCAACAACACATGGTATTTGAATGTTTATTTTATTTGAATATTGAACATAGATTACATTGTCATAAATGTCTTAGAAATTTTAAAAAACGAAACAACAAGCATGCATAATTATTGTCTTTCTTGTTATTAAGGCACTAGGTCCAAGTCCGATCCTACATGAGCACGCATCAGTATCATCTAGCATCTATCCCTGAAACATATGTGAAAACGAGTCAGCAAAAATATGCCGGCGAATACATCGGTTTTTTGAACATGTCAAGTCCATGGCTTTGTATATATTGTAATATAAATAACCCGACTACTAGAGTCGTAAGTGAAACCTTATTTTGAAAGCATTTGATATTGCAATAGTTATTCAACTAAAACAAATTGTTAAAAGTTATAAAATCTAGTAGCCATGAACCTTGACTCGAAAACATTTGTTTTGGAAATCCAACTTGTAAATCGTCTTGAAATAACTTGTATGGTTTATATCTTTAATCGAAAATTGTTGTGTGACATTGTTTGAAATCATTTGTTCGTCGTTCATCGTTCCTCGTAATAAACCATTTGTTCATCGTTCATCGTTCATTGTTCATTGTTCATCGTTCTTTGTTTCTTGTTATAAACCAATCGCTCCTTTTTATAATTGTGAAAACTTTTGGTCGTTCTTTAATGAGTACATTCAAACCTTTGTTGACTCGACTATACCCCAAGGGTATCTTTATAGATCCTAAAAGATCTATTTAACAAGACTAGCAAATCAACGAATGATTTGTTAGTCATAAACAGTTTCTTTCGTTCCCCAAACTGCCCACCAAATCCAGTGAATAGCTTAGTAATGGGATTGTCAATCCTATGGTACCATAACTTACTACTGGTGGCATAACAATGTTAATGAATGTCATTCATATCTTGGATAAACACCAACAAGTTGTATCACATTATTGAAACCATATTGTTATATAAACCATAGTATTTGTACTGTGAAAACTTGAAAACAATTAGCACATATGAATCACCCCAAAACATTTGTAAAAATAAAAGAGGGGAGCGATGTACTCGCCTGGGATTTGCGGATAAGCCTTGTACAAGTGTATGATCAACGTCCGAAGATCAAGGATTCAAGTGTGTGTCCTAAAAATGGATAATAATGTAAACATCGAAACTTGAATTCGGAGGATTTGGATAGAATGATACCTTATAAACCAAATGAGTATTGGAACTCATATGACATGGTTTAATAAGTTAACATTCTGAGTTGGAAAGATTTTTGTGTGCTTTTGACCAGTTAAGGTAGTTTAAGCCACTTTAACGCGTCATTTGCGTAACTACGCATTCGGATGGTTAGATATATGTTATGATAAGTCTTTAATGCCTAAATATGTTTGAAAATGTTATTTGATCAGAATACTTGTCAAAATTTATGTTCCATATACTTAAAGTTGATTTATTTGCGCAAAGGTCATTTTGGTCATTATTGAAGAACATAATAACTAATTATCATAACACTATCCGAATGACATGACCAATAGGTATAACCTCAGAGGGTTATTCCCTTTATACTTATGGTCACAAATATATATTTGGTCGGGTCCGAAGATCCACCAAATGGGTCAGATTCGAAAGACAAAGCGGTGGTCAAACCGTTCAACTTACGACTCTAAACAAGCACTAAAATGAGAGTGACGATTTAGACATGTTTTAGCATGTCTAATTAAGTTTATAAAAGAGTTTTGGCATCAAAACAAACTGTTTTGATACCCAAGATTGATTCCGTCATGAAATGCGCATTTATCGTATTTTGACCGAAGGACTAGAAAAGATGGAAATCAGTAGGTATGATCACTAAGGATCATAACCATCATGTTTACCATCATAATACAAGGTTCAATTAGATTTTAAGTTGATCATTTCATGATCAATATTGGAAGTCAAACAAAAGTCAAACTTTGTGACTTTTAATCCAATTAAACTACATAAATTGAACAAAGCATGATAGAGAACACTTACAACACCAAAGGCATGTCAAGAAAACTCAGAGATTGATCATCAAGGTGTTGCAACTTCAGTTGATAGCAGAATGAGTGATCAAAAGTTTCAAAATTGAAGAACACATGGGTATTTATAGAATTCTTGATGATTTAGGAGCAAGACAAGTGTCCATGAGTCACCATAGAGTTGGATTAGTGTCCCCTTACATGTCAAATGCAGAAACAAGGGTGGCAAGTTCGTTTGGTGAGTCAAAAATGAAGTTATTCAGCTGCTGCCACATTTCTGGTGAGCTGGGCACCCCTTACGGACCGTAAGGGCTTTGGGCTTACGGTCCGTAAGCCCTTTAGCTGGCAGAAACTTTCAAAAACTGGCAAAACAGGCCCCTGAACTTGTTTTTGACATGTTTTGGCACTTTTAACACCCGTTAACCTTATTTCAAAGCTTTATAAGGACAATAAAGTATAGGGAACTTGAAATATGTCCAAAAATGTTCCAAGGGCAGTTCGTTTGGTCGTACGGTTGTGGTTTTCGGTTAATTACGACGAAAAGCGTAACGAACGCATGTATGATAGTAAATGCGTAATGAATTACATTTTTTCATCCAATCACTAAAATATGATATTTTAATGATTACAATTTTTTTGGATGTCTGAATATGTTCCGGATTGTGTTATACGCAAAAAGGCATAGTTTCACTGAATTTGCAAAATAGTCCATGTGATCGAATAAACTTGTTTTTGACATACCAAACCCTTCAAAACTTATTTCTAAGTTATGCAAAGGTTATTTAAGGTATGTTTAGCTTACATAACTATTCCGGAACATACGTTGTATTAAATTGGTTTCGTTTTGCGTGATAGCTTATGTATAACCTCCAGAAAAGCCTAGAGGAGTTGAAATTGTACATGGACTAAAATGTATAAATGTCACATGTAATTACACAATTCTCAGGAATGAAACACAAGATTTCATTAGATTCAGAATTGTTCGGTATTGTTTGATGCTTGACGAGGCTCAGATATCACAAAGCGTGCCATCTTCCCGTAGAGGTGGAACATAGGGCTCTTTGGGCCCTTAAGACCGTAAACTTAGATTTGACCGAAGCGGCTAGGCGTAGGTATTTTCAAATCCATGAGTTGGAAGCGCTTCGAGATGCGGCTTATGAAAGATCATGGAGTATTAAGGAAAGTCGAACGCTTTGCATGATCGAAGGTTGAAGGGGTTGAAGGAATTCTCGGTCGGCGACAAGGTACTTCTTTATAATTCGAGATTGAAATTGTTTCCCGGGAAGTTGAAATCGAAGTGGACGGGACCATACTGTGAAAGAGGTATTTCCGCATGGAGTGATAGAAGTGTTTGACTAGGGCACACAAGCTCATGGAAGGTAAATGGTCATCGGTTTAAAGCACTATCTAGGTGGTCCGATAGATCACGCTGAGAGGGAGGTAACGCCTCTAGAGGACATGCCCGATATTACCACTTAGTATCTTGAGTGAAAGCTAAAGTGTAGAGTTTGTACCGTTTGTAATTTCCGTATTTTTTATTATTTCTCGTAGTTAATAGTTGTCCGTGGTAGTTGGTTGGTCTTTGTTTGTGTTTCCGAGTCATTTTGCAGGGATTCCATACCAAGGAAAAGAAGGGATTAATGAGAAAAACAAGTTCCAGAGATAGAAAAATTTGGGGTTTTGGTTTGGGGGGTTTGGTTACGTGTTAAAAAAATTTCTAAGGCATGAATGGGCAAAATTTCGAAACTTTCTGTTGAAATTGACTACTCGCGGGGCGCGACTACCTTTTAGCATCTTACTCGCGACCCGCGAGCACCTCAAAAACGCTGACGTCACAAACACGCTCGCGGGGCGCGAGCCTATTGACCATATCCTCTCGCGGCCCGCGAGTCCCAATATCTGCAGCCAGTGACTTTTTAACCCTAGTTTTTCACATTTTGGCCTCACTTCTTCTCCACCAAGCGCCGAAAACCACCAAACCCTACCATATATCTCCGAATTTCAGCCAATTCCACTCATATCAGCCACCCCCATTCACCCATAACCATTATTCCACATATTTCAACCATCAATCTGCCACCTTCCACCATCCATTTGGGACTTTCACGAGGGTTTCAAGTTTCAACCAGATTTCTCTTAGTTCTTCTTCTCTAATTCGATTCCGAGGTATGTTTTCTTGTAATTTCTGTACCATGAGTTTGTTATTTCAGTGTTTAGTGGGAATAAAGTAGATTTAGTGTTGGGTCTTGGTTTGGTCTTATGTTTGGTCATGGGTAGTGCAAGGATGCAGGTTGCGGAAGGCTTGGTTTGGGTTGATTGGTTTGTGTTTTGCGGCTGCCATAGGTTTGGGAGTAGTAACATTGAGTGTGGGGATTCGGCTTGGTAATTTTTGAGATAAACTTGCGTCTATGACTTAATTTTGACCCGTTTCACTGCTTACGAAATAAAGTTTTGAACTTTACTGGATTTAACACTCAATGTTGGTTTGTTTTGGCACTTGAGATTTATTTGAGGACAATTAAAGTGCCGGAAGGGGGTGGTGTACATTGAGTCGTTTATATTGAGTCTAATAGTTTTAGTTCTAGTTGGTCATGGGTTTACTTATTCGCATGTACAGGTACAAAACGCCTTGCCCGTACTTAATCTCCATTCGGGCGAGGTTGTTTATGACTTATGCTTTTGTAAACGATAACCCGGATTTTCGTTAAATGTTTAGTTTTTCGGTTTCAACCGCAAAAGAAATGCTATACGGTTGTTCAAATTTAAAAAAAAAATCAAATACCAAAAATAGTTTGTGACTTCTAATGATCTGCTTTGCTTTGTCTTGTCAAATTTGAATTGTTTTGCAGATGTCAGGTGAAGGTTCGTCGAGTAAGAGGGGCAGGAAACGGGGCCCAACGGCTCGCCCTCAAGGTGTTCCGGTGGAGCCGGCTCAACAAGAAGAGTATGTTTACTATAGGGAGGTAGATTACATGGGGCCGGGAGTCCCACATGGCAAGAGCACAAGACTTGTGGACAGTCCATTGTTGCAATTTGAGTTGAATTCGGGGGAGTATGACAGGCTGAGTTCTCTGATTTCAGTCGATTTGTTGAAGTTTAGAAGGATTGATTGGGATTTGTTGGATTGTTTGGGGGCGAGGGCCTGGGTTGAGCAGTTTTTAGGACCAAGGTTTAGGAGGGTCTTGGATTGTGATGCTAGACAGTATAAGGAAATTATCCTTGAGTTTCACTCCACTTTCGATTACAAACAAGGGAATTTCTATGAGAAGGATGCGGTGTTCTTTGCTCTAGGTCGACAATCTTATGAGATGACCATTCCACAATTTGTTGTGGCATTGCAGTTCTACACGGAAGAAGAGGTTCAGACAGTTGTTTTTATTACGAGTCTTCAGGGGGTTTTTAAGAAAGATCATGATTACAGTGTTCGGTCGACTGAGTTGGCTAGGTTTTGGGGTACTATCTTGAGGGTTGCTTACTCGAAAAACATGGTTTCAAGTGACATCACCGACCCGGTTCTCCGTTTTATCCACAAGATTTTAGCAGCTACACTGGTTGGAAGAGGTCAAGGTGATAACAAGGTTAATCAGGTTAGTTTGTTTTGCTTGATATGTATGGTGGAGCAAAGGCCCGCCAATCTGGCGACTATCTTTGCATGGTCGATGAGGAGACCGTAGAGGGGCGGTTCTGGTGCGAGGATATATTGTGGTCCTTACATTACTTTGTTGTCGGAGAGTTTAGGTGTGTTTGGTAGGTATCCGGCCGATAAGATGAGAGAGGGGCTGAAACCGGGGTTTATGAAGGTTAAGGATCTACAGGTTGCGGGTATTCTGACTTATTCCAACCCGCCAGAGTGGGACTACGTGAGTCAAGGACCACAGGTTCCACCACCACCTGGGTCGGCTGCAGCTGCATCACTTCAGGGAGCCATCCCGCCACGTTATCAGCAGAGGACTCGTCAGCAGATACCAGCTCCTCAGTACCCCAGGAGACAGCCACCTCCAGACCCACTTACTTTAGCATCGCTTTATGAGAGGATGGACCAAGGTTTTGGTAGGATTGATTATCGGCAGGATAGACAGGATGGGGCTCTTATATGATGGGACAAATGAGTATGCGGGTCCCAGATTTCTTTCAGCCTACTATTGATCCAGTCCAGTTTCCGATGCCGGGGTACTATGATCCGGGTCAGGCAGGGAGCTCCGGTCAGGGTGGTTATATGGACCCTACTCCAGAATTTCAGGTTTATGGGCAGACAGAGGAGGAGGAGAGCGAAGAGGAAGAAGGTGACGAGTGATGGTGGATAGCAGCAGTAGTTTAATCTAGTATCTTTTATTTTTATGTTGTTTTTATCTAATTTGGTCTGTACCCCTAATTTTGGATATTTTGGTATTTGGTCGGTTGGGTTGGGGTAGTTGATTTGGTTGATACTGGATGTTTTAGATGGTATGTTGGAGACACTATTATCTATCGTATGCTATGTTTGTGTTTTTATGATTATTTGATAGGTTTGGTGTGTATTTTTGCCGCTTCCGTTTGCGTGTCCGAGAGTTAGGAATTGTTTGCTGAGCGTGTTCGGAGTGGAGGGCATATGTGGAATTGACTGGCACATTGACAGTCTCATATATATATTCAGCTAAGTCGTTTCACTTGTATTTTTGTATATAGTATTACTTTTATTTTATTCCTAGGTAGTTAGTAGAGTCGTGTCTCGTCTTTGCATTAGGGACAATGCAATCTTTAAGTGTGAGGATGGGATACATGGTGTAAATAGGAGTCGTAGTCGTAGAGTTAATTGAGTCTGCGTACAAAATAGAAAATGGGAAAAATTGAAAAAAATTGAAAAATGAGAAAATGTCTTTTGAAATAAGAAGTTTGCAAAATAAATGGAAAATGATAGAAAAGATGGGTTTCTATTCGGGTTCAAATAATGATAATATGATAATAAAGTAGTCGAGCTTGTGTCTAGTTTGGGATATGCGGGTAGGCTCGACTTGGTCTACGTTCCTTTGATCTAAATATACCTTAATTGTTGATTTTCTAGTGGGTGCTCATCTAGGAAAAATGAGACATTCAAACCCCCAATAATAGTATAAGTGTTGGGATTGAACCCTATACAAAGCCAAATAACACTATCCGAGCTTCGGTTAAACTATCAGAGGTTACAACCTCTGTCGTACATACACTACTTTCCCTAAAGACTGCTCTCCTATCATCTGACTTCAAAAAGTTGCAAAGGTCTGCCAGAGCTACAAGGATCAGAGGATAGAGATCAGAGCTTAGTCATTAGTTAGAAAATCAATGTAACAGTGCTAAGCACTGATAGTTAGTATTAGCAGTGTTTGTAGTTAGTTACATATAGTTTCCTGTCACTATCAACCCTGACGCCATCAAAAGATGCTCAGTGGTTAGATAGTTTAGTATAAATAGGTAACTTGTGTAACAGTTTAACTTTGTCTAAAAAATGATCAACTTTCGCATATCATCTTCTCTGCATTTTCTTACTACCAAACTTCAATTGCAAAGGCTGAGGGGGAGTTTGTGAATCACATGTGAGTTTACCAACTTGAAAGCATGATGATGATGAAAACGAACAACCATTGCTTGTAGTAAAAGTTTTCCATTAATTTCCGCTGAAAATCTCTTTTAAAACTCAATCATTTTCCATTTTTGAAACAAAAACTACAAGTAATTCAAACTCAGATCTTAACAATTGGTATCAGAGCTTGATTCATCAAATTTGATCTAACAATCAATTTGATTCAAACAGATTAGTTCTCTGCTATTTAGTTTGGTTGTTTTTGCTTGATAATCAGAGTATTATTACGTTCAAAGTTTTTAAACAGAGATCTGTGTAAAATCAACTGAAAATGTCTCAAAACACACAGGATGCCAACTCTGGATCCTTATTCAAACCGCCGATCCTCATAAGAAATGAATATTTCATTTGGCAATGACAGATGGGTCATATCCTTGCCCAACAAAACACCGGTTGCTGGAGATCTGTTGCTTATGGACCTCACGTTCCGATGGTTCCAAGCACAGAGGATCCAACTAAACAAGTGCCAAAAAATCCTGAAAACTTTTCGGAGCAGGATTTCCAGAAAATTGGATTGGATGCTAAGGCTTTTAGCATAGTTGCTTCGGCCTTACCCAACGAGATTTATGCTGGTCTACTCCATTGCAATAGTGCAAAGGAGTTATGGATGCACTAAAAGTGCAATTCGGTGGGATTGAGGAAGTGATAGAAAGTAACAGAGAAGTTCTAAGTCAGCAATATGAAACGTTTTGTCACTTGAAAGGAGAGTCTCTAACACAACAGTTCGAACCTTACAGCTGTATCATCAGTGAACTTAGACTGGTTAACGTGGTTTTTCCTAATTCGACTGTCAATAGTCGTTTCCTTAGATCGTTACCAGATAAGTGGGAGACTGTAGCTTATGTAACATGAAAATCTGTTGGGTTTAAAGAAATGCCGTTGACATAACTTCATGGGATACTCTTTACTTATGAGAGAGAGTTAAACCAGAAAAAGAAGTTGCAAGATTCTGGCAAAATGACTGATGATTACTCATTGGGTAACACAACTCTTTTTGGCAAGAAGAGGAATCTGGCAGCAGTAAGGACCAAAGTTATGATCACTGTATAGATATTACTTCTGGTGGGAACTTTGGATCTGAAACATATGCACCCAACTATGCTTTCACTGCTAGTGGGGAAAGCCAAACCTTTGACAATCTATCCTTTGAGCTGAATGACTTGCAACACTTTGAACCTTCTGATCTAGAAGAAATGGATATTTTGAACCAACTGGCCCTATTGAGTGTTAGGGTTAGTAAATTCTATAAGAGAACTGGTAGGAAATTTTCAGGATTGCATGGGGGGTTGAAGGTTGGGCTGGATAAATCAAAAGTCAAGTGTTATAAGTGTAATAGGTTAGGACACTTTGCCAAAGAATGCAGATCTCAAAATTATGGACCAATAGTAACTCATCCTGGCCCTAGACCTCAACACACACAAAACACTGCTCATTATTCCCAATATGCCCCTACTCAACATGTTCAAAACACTGCCCACTTTGCTCATCTTGCTACTACTATTCCAATGCATTATGTTCAATCCACTGCTCCACAAATTCAATATGTTCAGGCACCATCACATCCTCAAGTGCATGTACAACAAGCACCCATTATCACACAACCTGCTCAAACCACTGCTAGGCCAGCAGAGGTAGGACAACAGAGTTTTTTCACACAAAGTTATGTTGACTGGAGTAGCTTGCCCGAGGATTTGACTGATGAGAACTTCGCTTTAATGGCTAAAAATGATGTTGAACAAGAATTTTGTTTAATGGCCTTAGAGACAATTGCTGAAGGTGTTGAATCTGTGGAGATATTGTCAAAAACTGATGAAGTTCAAGTTTGTGATGAACAGTGGTTTCAAGTGAAGAAAAAGAAAATACTGCTGATAAGCAAAAGAACTCTCATGCTGACCCATGGAATGTTGATGTGTGTGAAGATGAGTGTGATTGTGCTCTCATGGCTGCTACAAAGGTATCACCTCAGATCCTTAAAGATCTATGTTCTGACAAATGCATCATTGCTTTTGCAAACATTAAGCAGGTGAATGAAAACCTGAGAAATAAAATTTTAGAAGATGAACTTAATTTTGAAAAACTGATTAAAGAGTTAAAATCAAATTAAGTGAAAAAGATTCTGAAATGAGTAGCCTGAGACATGAATCAAGCATAACCAAGGACCAACTCCAAACTATGGTAGAAAAATACCAAGTGTGTAAAAAGGAGTTATAAGAAACTCAAATCACTTGTGAAAAATGGGTGGAGTCCTGTAAAGGTTATGAGATTATGCTTGATGCTCAGATCAATAGCAACATTAAGTTTGGTGTAGGTTTTAGAACTTATGACCAAAATAAGAAAAATGTTGCTGAAATTGATTCTGAGTTGGTTGAAATAGTCCCAACAAATTTGGCTGGTGAAGAGATAAAAATCACAGATAAATCTGGAAACAAAATTGTTTTGGAAAAATTAGAGGTTTCAACAAAAGATAAAGAAATTGAAAAATATCAGTTTAAACCAACCTGGTCAGATGAATGTGATATTTTAGAAAACTTCATGCCAATGGACTTTACAACCTCTGATGGTATTAAAGCCCCAAAAGCACTGGTGATCCCAATCAAAGATGTACCAGCAGAGGTTTCAACCATTGCTGATAAAAGGTCTGATATGAAAAGAAGAGTAAAGATTAAAAACTTGTTTTGTGAATTATGTGAAAAAAGAAATCATGTGGCTGCAGATTGTTTTCTTTTAAAAGCCTAAGACATTAACAAAACTTGTGTTATCAAAAATTCTTCAAGATGCACCATCTGCAACAAAACAAATCACTTAACTCAAAAGTGTGCCTATCTCAAAAACTATGAGCAAAAGGTAAAAGAGATCAAGGCAAAAGCACTAGAAAGAGAAGGTTCAAGTTCTGCTGGAAATAAATCTAAGCAGAGTTTTGAACCAACTGAAACATCTGTTACAAAAGCTTTAAACAAAACCTCTATTCCTAGAGAGGTGCAAGTGACAGATGCCCCACCATCAAACTCATTTCCAAGAGGGCATGGCCAACCAGCCTATAAAAGGGTTCCTCTTACTTATGAAGGATACAAAAAGACTTCAAAGCAAAGAGTGAATAAACATCCCTATGGATACAATCATCTGATAGGAAATGGTCAAGAGCAGATGTTACAAGAAAAAATCCAAACCACTGACCATTGTCCTAGACTTGAGACTGGACCATCCGTGACCCCATCCAAAGCCATTTTGGCTTTGGAGACCTATCTTAACTGTAACATTTGTAAAAACCGGGTCTCCAAAACCCGCTCCGCTTTGTAATCAAATACCAAGTTATGAAAATACATTAATTATTTATGGTTATTTTGAGTTTAAACGTTACATAATTAATAAATAAACTAAACTATAAAAATTAAATTGGATAAAAAGTTAAAATAAAATAAATAAAAATCAATTGTAGCTGCCGGGACTCGAACCCGGGTCAGCTGTCGCCAAAGACTTATCATCCGGTCCCTTAACCACTCCGCCATCAAGTGTTTTCTGTTAACCTTAGGAAAACAATTAGATCTTATACGCAAACTCAATCAACCGTTAATGCCATCTATATAACGGAAAATCGGTAAGCCGATCGCCAAATCGCTTCGATTTCATCTGGCCAACTTATAACTGATGTATATCGGTTTCTAATTAAGTCCAAATTGAATGAACTTAAAGTTTCGGTTTTTGAAACCGAAAAGTTATCAAACTCCGAATAATTCAAGTTCCAATCATTTGTGCGATTCAGAACTGTCACAACAACACTCCATTTCCTTTTCGTCGCGTTTTCAAATCATTTGAACACCTAAAACTGTTCGTCGGAATTCTCTGCAGAACTTGCCGGAAAACCGTGTTCAACACAAACCGGTAAGATATTCCTTCTTTGCGATTACAATCTATTGTTAGAGCTTTACTAACATTAATCCATCACTCAAAATCAGCCACAGACGACTTTTCTGGATTTTTGTGTTCGCCGGAGAAGTTCTGGAATTTGCCGGAAACTCGATAGTTAACGGTAAGCACATTCAAACGTGCTAATAATCAATGCACCCTGGTTCAATTTCAAATCTAATTCCTTAATTCTGTTGCTAGACCCTCTCAGCCGAAGGTTCAAAAACAGAGCTGTCTGTTTCTCGCCGGACTCCCTAAGGAAGACGACCTGTCCGGTATTTTCTTTCCCCAAACTGTTCGGTTTTGTACATTCAAGCTAGTCGTCATGTTTAGTAATTAGTTAAATCATGAACCAGATGTTTGAGTAAAGTCGGTAATTGTAATGAAGAAGACGAACTTAAAAACGGGATAAGAGTAATTAAAATTCGGATAATAAACGGGTTAGACACACAGTCCAGCGGTGGACTGTGTGCAAAGTTTATATACAAGTCCCGAGTTCGATCCTTACTACACACACGCTTTACGTAATAACATTTCTTTTTATTCATGAACTAACCGGGTTAGAGCGAGTAGTTGTTAAGTATAATATAAATCAACTACGTGCACGTGAACTTAAGGTCACCGGTTCGAATCCCGCTTGGCGCAAACATTTACCGCTGACCGAACCGGTCAACGGTCAACGGTCAAACAGTAAAATAATAATATTTTTTTTATATATTTATTTGTTTATTTAATTTAAAAATCAATTAAAAATACTTAAAAATAACATTTTTAAGGATAGAAAATAGCCATAAACTCACAAAAATATATCTAAAAATTTCATTAAAATCTTTAATAAAATCCATTCATTTAATATATTGTTCCATTATTATTTAGGTTAGTGATTCCTCGTTGACTCGTTTCGTCTAAATCGTGCGCATCTCACCATCTCAAATTCAATACACCCAATGTGAGTGAACCCTTCAAATTCCTCGTTTTAATCACGTTTTTGGGGTGTATCATGTGTCTTGTTCATTTACATATTATAACCAAGTTATTGTGCATATATCATATCATGACATGTGTATTAGTTTGTTGCTGTTAAGTAGTTATTATTGTATGCAAATTATTATTTCAATACATGCAATTGCCGTGGCCGTGGCTCCCCATCCATCGAGGTTGAGTTGGATCCCCATTTAATTATGCGGTTGATCTTGGCGTGCCCGCACGATCGGCTCCGTTTGATCGAGCCTTGATCGGTCATTTCATTTTACATTTCAATACATGCAATACGCTCGGCTCCGTTTGATTGAGCCTTGAGTGCACAGTTCAATTTACATTTTCCAGTTCATGCAATACGTTCGGCTCCGTTTGATTGAGCCTTGAGCGCACAGTTCAATTTACATTTCCAGTTCATGCAATACGATCGGCTCCGTTTGATTGAGCCTTGATCGTACAGTTCATTTATGTTAATTTGATGTTGGTATGTTCATGTATGCTATCGATTGTTAATGTATGTTATAATTGTAACTGATGTTTGCAAATGTTTGATTTCACACATGTGCTCTTTTATGATTATGCACAATATTTTATTAATAAACTAACCAGAAAATCATTATCAAATGTTTATCTATAAGGTTCACTCGCCAACTTATGTTGACCCAAAAACCTCCTATTTTACACATGATACAGGTGAACCAGCAGCAGCTAGGAACACATAGGACCTGGATTAGAAGAAATAAAACGATTTAGTATTTGGATTATTATGTTTGGTTATTTTCCCTTGTAATGAATGAACATGTTTGGATGTTTGAGAAATGTAACTTTGACTTCATTTAATTATGAAACATAATAGTAAATGTCATGTGCTTTGGTGATAACCCAATTATGCCCCGACTCTTATTTCCGCTGCGGGTTGGGGTGTGACAGATTGGTATCAGAGCCATGACTATAGGGATATAGGATAGGTTATTAGACCCTTAGAGCCTATACTATAGTCGATTAGAAACTTATAAGAATTTTGTGTGTTATATGCCAAATTTCATGATGTTTATATGTTTATGTTAAATGTTACATTTGATATTGTTCAAGCATGTTCATAAGTATGTATTATCAAATAATGCCTATCATGAAATCGTATGATCATAACATATCACATCCATGCAAGCACACACCACATCATATTGATTTTACAATGTTTTTCGTGTTTTAAATCTCATCAAAGTGAGTTCTCATGACGGGCATGTAGTAACTGGAAGGGTACTAGTACCGGTAGTCGGAACGTCCTGTCTAGGCTGGCATTCGTATAAATCCAAAATAAAGGACCAGTTTGCCTACCTGGGGACTAACGATGAGAGTACGAAATACCTATTAGGCCAAAGCATGCTATACCAAACGTCGGGAGAGCTAATCCCACTTTGAGTTGTCATTGTGTCTACACCTGGACACGTTCCGACCAAACATCTCATGAACATATTTTGTGGTTTGCATTCGGGGGATGCGAGTGTTAAATTGCCAATACTAATGTGAATCCTACCAAGCCAATAGCCATGGGGGCCCACATGACTATGTAGGTGAAGGTATGGGGGACATTTGAGGCCCAACATGAGCGAACCCAAGACATCCTTTGGATGTAGTTGCATTATTGATATTTATGTTAATTTCATTTTTCCTAAAGACACATGACACCTAAAAAGACACCATGAACTCACAATTTTCTCATTTTATGATCCTGTAGATGTCGTCTAGACAGCATCGAAGGAGTAGGAATTCGGAAAAGTCTCGGGAACGTTTGGCCACTCATATCGCGAATCAAATGGCCACGATATTGCCTGACATCGTAGTACAAGTACAACAAGCCCTTGCTGCAAATCCTACTAACCCTCCTCAACAACAGGACCAGAACATCAACAACCCTCCTACCATCAAATGCTCCTACAAACATTTTAAGTCCTGTGATCCTCCGAAATTCGAAGGGACCGAGGGAGTCACTGCTCTCCTACATTGGTTCGAGGAGATGGAAAACGTTTTCTTAAACTGCGATTGTCCTGAGGATCGCAAAGTTCGTTATGCCACCGGGAGACTACTTGGGGTAGCTCTCACTTGGTGGAATACTGAGAAAGGAAAGAGGGGAACGGATGATGCGATGGCCTTAACTTGGGAGGAGTTAAGGGAAATCATGACTAGGCGATTCTGTCCTAGAAGTGAAATTAAGAAATTGGAAGATGAATTTCATGCTTTGAAGCAAAAAGATGGTGATCACTCTACTTACAACAAAAGGTTCTTGGAGTTGAATCAAATGGTTCCAAACTTATTCACTCCAACCTACCGTCTGATCGAACATTACATTCGAGGACTTCCCTCGAAAATCCAAGATTCGGTCCTCAGAGTTTCACCGGTAACACTAGAAGCTGCCATGGAGTTGGCAACAGAACTGACCGAAAACCGAATTCGCAATGGGAAATTCAAGGACGAAAAGATGAAAACCCCTGCTGAGGGACAAACCTCAAACCACCACACTCCTTCCTCTAAATTTGCTAACAAGAGGAAGCGTAACACCAGGAACTTTGCAGTCACCCAAACCAACACCCCTGTTCCTGCTGCACCCATCACTCAAGCCACTCCTCCACCCACGCCATACAAAAGACCCTACACAGGCCCATTACCAAAATGTAACCGTTGTCAGTATCACCACTCCCCTGATTATCCTTGCCAATACTGTACCGGCTGCGGTCGCGCTGGACACACTGTTCAAAACTGCCGCACGCTTCAACGAACAAACCGCCACCAACCTATAACCCAAACCCACCAACAATTAATGGGTCAAGCCCAACAACAGCTACCATTTCCACCCACTCAACAGTTAGCCCAAACCTACTATCAACCCAATTACCCTATGGGCCAGCCTATGCGGGCTTGTTTCAACTGCGGCGACCCAAGTCATTTCAGAAACACGTGTCCAAGGCTGGTCAATATTATTCATGCTCAGGCCCAAGCCAACCCTGTGAATCAAGCGAACCAAGCTCCTCCACCTGCTAGGGGAAGAGCTTTCAATATTAACGCAAACCAGGCCAGAGCTGACGGCAATGTGGTCAACGGTACGTTTTTTATAAATGGTAGATATGCCTCTATGTTATTTGATACTGGTGCGGATAGAAGGTTCGTGTCATTAGAGTTTCCTATCTTAAGTAAAAATCGAGATAAGCTCGCGGAATCCATAACGGTAGAAGTTGCGGACGGAAAACCTGTTTCATTAGAATCTATTTTACGCAACTGTACACTCACCTTAAACGACCATGAATTCTCAGTCGATCTTATTCCTATGAAGCTGGGAAGTTTCGACATCATAATCGGTATGGATTGGCTCAGTCTACATCATGCGGAAGTTGTATGTCGTGAGAAATTTATTCGTATTCCTCTTTCAAACGGTCAGACTCTTCGAATCTTTGGAGAAACCTCGTCGAAAGGGCTCAACTTAATGTCTTGTCTTCAGGCTCAAAAATGCCTTCGCAAGAATTATGTTGCGTTTTTAGCCCATATCATCAAGAAGGGGACCGCAGAGAAGAAACTTGAAGATATCCCTGTTGTAAAAGATTTTCCACAAGTTTTTCCTGACGACATTTCAGGACTTCCTCCAATCAGAGATGTCGAATTCCGTATCGATCTTATACCTGGTGCTACACCAGTGGCAAAATCTCCATATAGGTTAGCCCCCTCTGAAATGCAAGAGCTAGCCAGCCAATTGCAAGAGTTGACTGACAAGGGATTTATACGCCCCAGCTCATCGCCTTGGGGTGCACCTGTACTTTTTGTAAAGAAGAAGGATGGATCTTTTCGCATGTGCATCGACTACAGAGAGCTCAACAAGTTAACTATCAAAAATCGATATCCTTTACCTCGCATAGATGATCTTCTTGACCAATTACAAGGTGCCAGTTGCTTTTCGAAAATCGACCTTCGATCTGGCTATCATCAGCTTAGAGTGCATGAAGAAGACGTCCCTAAAACTGCTTTTCGAACTCGATATGGTCACTATGAATTCATGGTTATGCCGTTTGGATTAACCAACGCACCAGCTGTTTTCATGGACCTAATGAATAGAATCTGCAAACCTTACCTTGATCGATTTGTTATTGTATTCATCGACGATATTCTTATCTATTCAAAATCTAAAGCTGATCATGAGCGTCATCTGCGACTTGTTCTTGCACTTCTAGAAAAGGAAAAGCTTTATGCCAAGTTCTCTAAATGTGAATTCTGGTTAAAAGAGGTGCAATTTCTCGGGCATGTAGTCAATGACAAAGGAATACATGTGGACCCATCAAAGATCAAAGCAGTTCAAGAATGGCAAGCTCCACGAACACCAACGGAAGTAAGGTCTTTTCTTGGACTAGCTGGCTATTATCGTCGGTTCATTTCAAACTTCTCACGCATTGCGGTGCCACTCACGGCTTTAACCCATAAAGGGAAACCATTTGTATGGGGACCCAAGCAAGAAGAAGCTTTTCAAATTCTCAAGCAAAAACTTTGTGATGCACCAATCCTCACTCTTCCTGAAGGTTGTGATGATTTTGTAGTCTATTGCGACGCATCAGGGCAAGGATTAGGTTGCGTTCTCATGCAAAGAGGAAAAGTCATAGCTTATGCCTCAAGGCAACTCAAGACACACGAAAAGAACTACACCACTCATGACCTTGAACTTGGAGCTGTTGTATTTGCTCTTAAGATATGGAGACATTATCTCTATGGTACGAAGTGTGAAATCTACACTGACCACAAGAGTCTTCAACATATCTTCAATCAGAAAGAGTTAAATATGAGGCAACGAAGATGGGTCGAACTCCTAAATGATTACGACTGTGAAATCAGATACCACCCTGGTAAAGCAAATGTGGTGGCTGATGCACTTAGTCGAAAGGGTTATGCGAACTCCATTCATCTTCTATGTTCGCAAATTATAACCAATGTTAAGGATCAAATTCGAGAAGCTCAACACGTTTCAATAACAGAGGAAGATGTACAAAAAGAGATGTCCTGTGGAGCCGAGCTAAAACTTGAAACTAAATCTGATGGTATTTTGTAATACCTGGATCGTATATGGATTCCTAACCACATCAATCTTCGTGAATCACTCATGCATGAAGCTCATAAGACGCGATATTCTATACACCCAGGAGCCGATAAGATGTATCAAGACCTACGGTACACCTATTGGTGGCCTGGAATGAAGAAAGATATTGCCGTTTTCGTTTCCAAGTGTCTCACATGTTCTAAGGTGAAGGCTGAACACCAAAGACCCTCAGGACTTCTAGTCCAACCAGAAATACCTGTATGGAAGTGGGAAAATATAACCATGGATTTCATTACCGGGTTACCTCGCACTTCTAGTGGGTATGACACTATATGGGTGGTTATAGACCGACTTACAAAATCAGCTCACTTTATCCCTATTCGAGAAGATTTCAAGAACGATAAGCTTGCTCGTATTTATATCAACGAAATCGTAAGCCGGCACGGGGTACCAATAAGTATTATTTCTGATCGTGATGGTCGTTTCACCTCACGAACATGGCAAGCAGTACAATCCGCTATGGGCACTCGATTAGATCTCAGTACCGCCTACCATCCTCAAACTGATGGACAGTCTGAGCGCACCATTCAAACCCTTGAGGATATGCTTAGAGCATGTGTCATAGACTTCAAGGGAAATTGGGACGCCCATCTACCGTTAGTTGAATTTTCGTACAACAACAGTTATCATTCTAGCATCGGCATGGCACCTTTTGAAGCTTTATATGGTCGAAAGTGCCGATCTCCTGTTTGTTGGCACGAAATTGGGGAAGCACAAATTACTGGTCCAGAATTGATCCAAGAAACCACAGATAAGATTCATCAAATCCGAAACAATCTTTTAGCGGCTCAAAGTCGTCAAAAGAGTTACGCAGATAAACGACGGAAGCCCTTGGAGTTTAGCATTGGTGATAATGTACTTTTAAAAGTATCACCGTGGAAGGGAGTAGTTCGTTTTGGTCAAAAGGGAAAGCTAGCACCACGTTACGTAGGACCTTTCAAGATACTCGAAAGAGTAGGTCCTGTAGCATACAAGCTTGACCTACCGGAAGAACTCGACAGGATTCATCCCACATTCCACGTGTCGAACTTGAAGAAGTGCCTCGCTGATGAGAATCTTCATATTCCACTGGAGGATATTCAGATTGATGAATCCATGCATTTTATTGAAAGACCAGTGGAGATTATGGACTATGGAGAAAAGCGTCTACGAGGAAGTCGCATTCCTATTGTTAGGGTACGCTGGGAGTCGAAACGGGGACCTGAGTTTACTTGGGAAAGTGAAGACTCAATGCGTGAAAAATACCCTCATCTTTTCCCTACTACTTCAACTGTTTAAATTTCGGGACGAAATTCCTAAAAGTAGGGGATACTGTAACATTTGTAAAAACCGGGTCTCCAAAACCCGCTCCGCTTTGTAATCAAATACCAAGTTATGAAAATACATTAATTATTTATGGTTATTTTGAGTTTAAACGTTACATAATTAATAAATAAACTAAACTATAAAAATTAAATTGGATAAAAAGTTAAAATAAAATAAATAAAAATCAATTGTAGCTGCCGGGACTCGAACCCGGGTCAGCTGTCGCCAAAGACTTATCATCCGGTCCCTTAACCACTCCGCCATCAAGTGTTTTCTGTTAACCTTAGGAAAACAATTAGATCTTATACGCAAACTCAATCAACCGTTAATGCCATCTATATAACGGAAAATCGGTAAGCCGATCGCCAAATCGCTTCGATTTCATCTGGCCAACTTATAACTGATGTATATCGGTTTCTAATTAAGTCCAAATTGAATGAACTTAAAGTTTCGGTTTTTGAAACCGAAAAGTTATCAAACTCCGAATAATTCAAGTTCCAATCATTTGTGCGATTCAGAACTGTCACAACAACACTCCATTTCCTTTTCGTCGCGTTTTCAAATCATTTGAACACCTAAAACTGTTCGTCGGAATTCTCTGCAGAACTTGCCGGAAAACCGTGTTCAACACAAACCGGTAAGATATTCCTTCTTTGCGATTACAATCTATTGTTAGAGCTTTACTAACATTAATCCATCACTCAAAATCAGCCACAGACGACTTTTCTGGATTTTTGTGTTCGCCGAAGGTTCAAAACAGAGCTGTCTGTTTCTCGCCGGACTCCCTAAGGAAGACGACCTGTCCGGTATTTTCTTTCCCCAAACTGTTCGGTTTTGTACATTCAAACTAGTCGTCATGTTTAGTAATTAGTTAAATCATGAACCAGATGTTTGAGTAAAGTCGGTAATTGTAATGAAGAAGACGAACTTAAAAACGGGATAAGAGTAATTAAAATTCGGATAATAAACGGGTTAGACACGCAGTCCAGCGGTGGACCGTGTGCAAAGTTTATATACAAGTCCCGAGTTCGATCCTTACTACACACACGCTTTACGTAATAACATTTCTTTTTATTCATGAACTAACCGGGTTAGAGCGAGTAGTTGTTAAGTATAATATAAATCAAGAATATAACCGGGTTAGACACACAGTCCAGCGGTGGACTGTGTGCAAAATAAACTTCATAACACGCGTTCGAACCCCGTCCCAAGCACCGGTCAATTTAATTAAAATGTTTTTGCAAATAAAGGTATTTTCGGTTAAGTCGAATAAATATATAAATATAATTAAAACTGAGTTTCTAACGGGTTAGTCACGTAGCTCAGTTGGTAGAGCTACGTGCACGTGAACTGAAGGGCACCGGTTGAATCCCGCTTGGCGCAAACATTTACCGCTGACCGAACCGGTCAACGGTCAAACAGTAAAATAATAATATTTTTTTATATATTTATTTGTTTATTTTAATTTAAAAATCAATTAAAAATACTTAAAAATAACATTTTTAAGGATAGAAAATAGCCATAAACTCACAAAAATATATCTAAAAATTTCATTAAAATCTTTAATAAAATCCATTCATTTAATATATTGTTCCATTATTATTTAGGTTAGTGATTCCTCGTTGACTCGTTTCGTCTAAATCGTGCGCATCTCACCATCTCAAATTCAACGCACCCAATGTGAGTGAACCCTTCAAATTCCCCGATTTAATCACGTTTTTGGGGTGTATCATGTGTCTTGTTCATTTACATATTAAAACCAAGTTATTGTGCATATATCATATCATGACATGTGTATTAGTTTGTTGCTGTTAAGTAGTTATTATTGTATGCAAATTATTATTTCAATACATGCAATTGCCGAGGCCGTGGCTCCCCATCCATCGAGGTTGAGTTGGATCCCCATTTAATTATGCGGTTGATCTTGGCGTGCCCGCACGATCAGCTCCGTTTGATTGAGCCTTGATCGGTCATTTCATTTTACATTTCAATACATGCAATACGCTCGGCTCCGTTTGATTGAGCCTTGAGTGCACAGTTCAATTTACATTTTCCAGTTCATGCAATACGTTCGGCTCCGTTTGATTGAGCCTTGAGCGCACAGTTCAATTTACATTTCCAGTTCATGCAATACGATCGGCTCCGTTTGATTGAGCCTTGATCGTACAGTTCATTTATGTTAATTTGATGTTGGTATGTTCATGTATGCTATCGATTGTTAATGTATGTTAGAATTGTAACTGATGTTTGCAAATGTTTGATTTCATACATGTGCTCTTTTATGATTATGCACAATATTTTATTGATAAACTAACCAGAAAATCATTATCAAATGTTTATCTATAAGGTTCACTCGCCAACTTATGTTGACCCAAAAACCTCCTATTTTACACATGATACAGGTGAACCAGCAGCAGCTAGGAACACATAGGACCTGGATTAGAAGAAATAAAACGATTTAGTATTTGGATTATTATGTTTGGTTATTTTCCCTTGTAATGAATGAACATGTTTGGATGTTTGAGAAATGTAACTTTGACTTCATTTAATTATGAAACATAATAGTAAATGTCATGTGCTTTGGTGATAACCCAATTATGCCCCGACTCTTATTTCCGCTGCGGGTCGGGGTGTGACATTAACTGATCTATTTACTTGATGTGTAGGGACCCTCTACTTGCCTTGATAGCTTATGGTATGTAGATAGTGGAGGTTCCAGGCACATGACAGGATGTAGAGCCCTTCTCAAGGACTTCATGGCTCATGGGTGGGGGGTGATATATCTTTTGGTAATAACTCAAAGGGAAAGGTTTTAGGGTCTGGGTCGGTTCTGGCTGGGAAACTCAAGTGTGAAAATGTGAACTTAATTGATAATCTGAAATTTAACCTGCCGAGTGTCTCACAAATGAGTGACAGAGGGTATGGATCCTTCTTCACCAAGAAAACTTGTCAAATTGTAGGACCAGAGGTTGTTAAAAAGACTGATCAAATCATTGCTGAGAACAAAGCACAACTCACTGCACACAGAAGTGGGTTGTGTATGTGGTAGATATGTTAAAAGATAATCCTATGTCTGGAACATGCTTATTCTCAGTTGCTTCCAGCAAAGAGGCTGAGTTATGGCATCGAAGACTTAGACACACAAATTTTAAAACGATCACCACACTCTCAAAACAAAGTCTTGTAAGAGGTTTGCCTCACAAGCAATTTTCCTGTGAAGAACATTGTGTTTCCTGCTTAAAAGGAAAACAACATAAAAGTTCTTTCAAATCAATTGAAGAGTCCAAAACAAACCAGTGTTTACAACTGCTTCACATGGACTTGTTTGGCCCAGTGCAAATCATGAGCTTAAAACACAAAAGGTATTGCCTAGTGATAGTTGATGATTTCTCTAGGTTTACATGGACCTTCTTTCTCTATATAAGGATGAAACTGCAGTCATTTTGCAAAACTTTGTTAAACAAGTAGAAAAGCAATTTGATCTTCTAGTAAAAATCTTTAGGAGTGACAATGGAACAGAGTTTAAAAATAGGGAGTTGGATGCTTTTTGTGAGTCAAAAGGAATTGTTAGACAATATAGCATTCCAAGGACTCCAGAGCAAAATGGGGTGGTTGAAAGGAAAAATAGAACTTTAATTGAATATGCAAGAACTATGCTTCCAGACTCTGGTTTACCCTTGTCTTTTTGGGCAGAGGCTGTAAACACTGCTTGCTATGTCCAAAACAGAGTTTTGATTAACCCCAGGCATCAAAAGACTGCCTATGAGATTTTGTATAAAATCAAACCTCTGATTTCCAAGTTTTTGGCTATCCATGTTTCATTTTGAACTTAAAAGATTCTATATCCAAGTTTGCAGCCAAAATTGATTGTGGTTATTTTCTGGGATACTCAACCACTGCTAAAGCCTACAGAGTTTTTAACTCTAGGACCAAGTGTGTTGAAGAAACTTTGAATGTGAAGTTCAATGAACTTTCACCACTGAAAATCCCAGCAAATCCTGCAGAGCTTTTTGATTTAGATAAATTCACATTTGCTGATGTTTCTATCAAGCTAGACAATGAAGGTACATCACAATCATCTGGAGAAGATCAAGATCAAGAATATGACTGTGTGCTTCCACAAACAAAAGTCAATTCTTCCAACAGAGGATCAGGTGCCATAAGCTTTTGTGTAAACTCTGCCACTTCTGGGTTAGCAATGGTTGATCCTCAAACCTCTGCTAGTTCACAAAATCAAACATCTGTTGATATAAGTCCTACATTTGGGCACCAAAATCATCAAAATGTTACCTCTATACCCCCAATACCACCACCTCCATTTACATCAGCGGCTGATACTTCAAATTCACCAGCAGAGGTTAGCTCAGATGATACACATTTGCAGCCATCATCTCAAAATGCTATTGTTCCATACCAAGGTGATTTGATTTATCTCAAATGCCATCCAGCAGATCAAGTTATTGGCAACATCAAATCCGGGGTGCTCACACGGAGCCAATCTCAAAATATTTGTCTTTTTGCTGGCTTTCTATCACTCACACAACCAGTCAAGTACCAAGAGGCACTGAAAGACAGCAGCTAGGTAGAAGCCATGCAAGAAGAACTCCTTCAGTTCAAGAGACAACAAGTTTGGGAGCTTATGCCACTGCCAAAAGATGTAAGTCCAATTGGCACAAAGTCGGTCTTCAAGAACAAAACTGATGAAAGGGGTATTGTTGTCAAAATTAAAGCAAAGCTCGTGGTTCAAGGCTACAGAAAGACAGAAGGTATAGATTATGAAGAGACTTTTGCTCCTGTAGCAAGCTTGGAAGCTATTCGCCTGGTCTTAGCTCTTGCTGCTAACCAAAACATAAAGGTGTATCAAATGGATATAAAGAGTGCATTTTTGTATGGAAAAATCAAAGAAGAGGTGTATGTCTGTCAACCTCCAGGTTTTGAAGATGCATTCCATCCTGATCATTTCGACAAGCTCAACAACGCATTGTATGGCTTGAAGCAAGCACCAAGAGCCTGGTATGAAACTCTATCCACTTTTCTCTTATCCATAGGGTTTACTAGAGGTAAAATAGATAAAACACTATTCTTAAAATGGAAAGGAAAAGATTTAATGTGTGTCCAAATTTATATGGATGACATCTTTTTTGGATCCACAAGCACTGCTATGGGTGAAGAGTTCCGAAAACTCATGGCAGCAGAGTTTGAGATGAGTGCAATGGGTGAGCTCCAATGTTTTCTTGGTCTCCAAGTTTAACAAGTGCAAAATGGTACATTTATCCATCAAAACAAGTATGTGAAAGAACTGCTTAAAAAGTTTGATATGGATGATTGTAAACCATGTAGCACACCCATCGCAACCACCGGGCTAGTCACCATTGATGGTAAAGATGACCTTGTTGATCAAACTCTTTATAGAAGCATGATTGGGTCTTTACTGTACCTAACTGCATCAAGGCCAGACATCATGTTTGCAACATGTGTTTGGCCAGATCACAGGCATTATGTAGAAAGTCTGATCTTATTGCTGTAAAAAGGATATTCAGATACATAAAAGGTGCTCCCACACTTGGTATCTGGTATCCAGCTAATGGGAATATTGAGCTTTCAGGTTTTTCAGATAGTGACTTTGCTGGGTGCAAAACTACAAGAAAGTCCACATCAGGAGGATGTCAATTCCTAGGTGATTGTCTAGTGTCTTGGCAAAGCAAAAAGCAGGTTGTAGTCTCAACATCCACTGCTGAGGCAGAGTATATTGCTGCTGCTAGCTGTACTGCTCAACTCTTGTGGCTTCAAAACCAGTTTGCTGGATTTTGGTGTAACTGCACTAAAGACTCCACTCAGATTGGACAGTCAAGCTGCTGAAAACATCATTAAAAATCCAGTTTCTCATTCCACTCAAAGTACATTGACATCAGACATCACTTTGTGAGAGATTGCTATGAAAAAGGTTTGATTTCTTTGCATCATGTCCATACTTCAGATCAGTTGGCAAATGTTTTAACCAAGGCATTGGATACATCTACCTTTGAAAACTTGATCTCAAGAATTGGAATGCTAAACATGGATTAAAAACAAGTTCTCTTGTAAATCCATGCGTACATAGCATCAAAATGTTTTCAGAAAATAAAAAACTCATCCTTAAAAATAGTTAAAATTTGAATTTTTCAATAAATCTTTAAAAGTCTGCTCATAACATTTGTTTGCTCAAAACATTTGATAGGCTTCAAAATCTCATCCACTGATAAAGTGTATCCTCTGTCTTCCATCTTTACTACTTTTTCAAAACACTGATAGCTATCCACTGATAGTAATAAAAATCAGTACTTTTCTCATCAGAGGTTACACGTGGCCAGATGTTAGCCATCAGATCTTGCAACAGATGCCATGTCATTGTCACTTTTTCAAAACCCTATAAAAACCCTGTTTTATCCCTCACCAGTGTTTACCCTAAAACTGTGTCGATTTCAAAAATCTCAAAACAGTTTTTCTCTCTAATACCATGGCTCCCAAATAAAAAACTTCGAAGAAATCCACACAAAAACTTCCACCTTACACTCTCATAATCAAAACCCCACATAATTACACCGCCATACTTGAAGCAAACGACTCAAATACTCGCTATCATCCAATGATTCGAATTTTGCAAAAGTCGAAATTCAAGCACATGTTAGAAGTCAAAGCCTCAATCTACATTGGTTCTCTTCGTGACTTCTGGAATAATTCTAAGGTTCACTCAACTGTTGTTGGTGTTCCTTATACAATAATCTCAAGAGTAGGGGAGTGTTGATGCAAATTAGCCCCCAATCGATCTCTCAAGTTTTCAAGCTAAATGACATAGAACATCCTGTGTCATTTCCCCACAATGAGATCCAAGCAGAGTTTCTGGAAAGAGGTTGTGAAGGCCAGATGAAAGTATGACCATCTTTAAACCTAACTTTCTTGCTGAGATGAGATTTTTCTTTCACACAATTCTAACTTGTCTCTCAGCAAAAACCACTGCTTTCAATGAAATTCCATTGAACATGCAATATCTGGGGTATGCAATTTTAACTGACACAGATTGTAACTACTCCCAGATACTGTTCAATGATCTTGTGAATAATTTTCAAAATATTGAAAAAAGAAAAGCTTTTTGATTCACCCATATTTTCTGAGTGTTTACTTACAAGATCAAATCAAAGGTCCTGAAAGTAAAATAGGCGCTGTGACTAACCCAGACCGCCTCAATCATGAAACCTTCACCAGAATAACAAACAAAGATAAAGTTGCGAAAACACAAGTAGAGGAAGTTGAGCAAGTTTTACCTGAACAAAATGTTCAAACTCAACCTCTTGCTACTGAGCCCACTGCTCTTGGTGATCAGGGCACCACAACCGCTGCTCTGAAGCCCACACCAAAAATCCTCAAAAAGAAAACCAAAACACTTACCAAAAAGCCCACCAACACCCAAAAAGGGTCCTCTGGAAGATGAGATCCCATAGGTTAACCCAGTGACAGCACCAAAGTCACAAACCATTGCTGCTACTTCTTCACAGCAGATGGTTCAAAGATCTCCAATCGGCTTTGAAAGTCCTCCTTCTTCCTCAAAAAAGGAAAAGGTTGTAGACACAGGGACACCAAATTATGAAGCTCTAGATCCACTTGGTTCTATCTTCACAGCCCCTCTCCCAGGGCACTTTCGCTTTCTACACAGCCACCTTCACCAATAACTACACTTCCACCTACTATGTTACCATTGCAAAATGCAATTGAATTAGACCAAACAAAAACCAGCACTTCTCAACAACCTATTACTGAGAATATACTTCATCAAGAGGCTGGGTCTGACTCTTTATTCGTTGCTAGCCCATCAGCAAATGAAGAGGCTACATCCCTTGGGTTACATGTAACCCTTGGTGATAGTTCAACTCAAGCAGCCACTACAATTGCTGAACTCCCAAGTTCTCGGTTGGACAGTGGTTTCATTAATAAGACTTGGTTGAAGATAACCACTGTTGAGGCAACAACTGTTACCTCTATTGTGGGAAGTCCCCAGTTCCAAGACAAAGGGGCATCTCTGGTTGAAGCTGGTCCTAAAACCACTGCTAATGATACCATAGCTATAACTACCATTTCGGGTTTAGGAGTTCAGATAATCCTATTAAATTAGGTGATGAGCTAAAATATCAGGATTTGACGAGAGAGTGACACGGATAGAAAATTCTGTTGATGAAATCAAAAGTTTACTGAAGCAGATGATTGCTACAAAAAGTCAACCCTCTGTTCTATCCACTGCTGATCTCAAAGAAGCTCTTAATCCTCTGTTTCAACATCAACAACATTATTTGGATTTACAACACAAGCACCAGATGAATGATGTTAGAAACATGGTTGAAGCTAGATATCAAGACACTACTGCAGACTCAAGGCCATCAAAGCCCATTTACTTCAAACCACTGGTCAAGCACCTCCAATGGTTATCTTTGTTACAACAGATGAAGCCAAAAAGGGGGAGAAACATTTAGGTCCAAAGAAGTTAAAAATTGATGCTGACATGAGCAGGCCAACAATGAACATTTCCAGGCCGGATGGATCAAAGAAAAAAGATCTAATCGATGAGTTAGTGGCCAAGGCAAAGGCTAGTCACAAGAAGACAGTGATTGAGGAGAGCAGAGTGTTGGTTGAGAAAAAGATTGAACAGCAAAAAGAAAAAGGAGAGGTTGGTACTTCATCAAAGAAGATACCTGCTAGAAAAGCTAGGCAACCAACAACCACACCTCCTAAAACTAAGCCTGAAACCAATCCAACCATCAAAACCTCTGTCTTTCAAAAACCTATCACATCTTCAAAACCACAACCCACATCCACACAAGCAGATGTTACAACATTTGTTGATACAGCAGAGGTTGCAACAGATGCAGCTCTATCCACTGCCATGATCACATTTCCCACATCAACTCATCCATTATCCAGACCACCAAAAATACCACCACCACCATCACCTACTTTAAGGTTTAAAAGGAGAAAGATCACTAAAGTGATAAATGATGATGAGATTCCTGCACTCTTCCACTATTATCACAACCAATGACCTCCACATCAGAGCTTACAACATCTTCAACTCTTGAAGTTACTCCTGTAGCGAAGCTGTATCCTCTTGATTTACCAGCAGTCGGGAAGAGATCCTAAGTTTCTTTTCAGAGGATGACCCTCACAAAAGAATAATCCTATCCCTTGATGGCTATCCAAGACCTGCAAATGTTGATGATTACCTAGAATTGAAACAGAAGCAAGCAGTTGTCAGAAAGGGAAGATAAGCTGCTCAAAAGTGAACTCATTGAGTATATCATGGAGAAGAAGATGTATAAGGCAACAAGGGCACAGTTCAGGGATTGGAGCATAGATGAGCTAAGAGATGAAATCAACAGAATGCAAGAAATGTTGAAAGACCCTCTCAAAAAGCCAACTCCTCCCAACTGGGATTTATACAAGAAAGATAAGCCTGAAAAGGACTTAAAGTTGAAAAGAATGAATAATGAACTAATTCAGAATCATTATGGTTCAAAGAACTAAGTGATGAGATAGGGTGAGGTCAGGGTGATAAACACTTACAAAATTTTGGAAGAAAGGAGGAAAACGGATCCATCCATGCCTCCTAAACCTGATTATTCAAAAGAAAATGCTATTCTCAAAACCTAACTCTCCAAAAAGTCCAGCACAACATCTGCCCATTCCACACTTGCCCTGTTACACAGAAAAGGCAAGCGGAGATGTCTCTAAAGACTGACAAAGAGTTTGAGGATATATTTATCAAAGAAGGTATACAGAACATGATTGATTATCCAACAGATGAATCAAGTGCCAAGCTGGCTAAAGATTTATCACAAATAGCTCCTTCTCAAACCTCAGCAATAAAAGCTCCTTCAAGAAAACCATCAGACCCAAAAATTCTAAAGTGGAAGGTCGACAAAGATACTCATGAATTGACACTGCTCAAGTCTGATGGTAATGCCACTAAAACTATCTATGGAAGCTACTTATGGGCTTATGGTAGAAGACTTCCAAGAATTATTATGTTTAGAGCTAGAGAAGGGTGTTGATGACATAGAATCTCTTAACTTTGAACTTCAATTCAAAGGTCGAATAAGAGAATTCTTCCTGAGGAATATAGACAAAGAATAAAGTGTTTTTGGCATCATCTATTCCAGGGGGAGATTGTTGGGATTGAACCCTATGAAATGAACAGATGATACAAATCCAAATAACACTATTCAAGCTTTGGTTAAACTATCAGAGGTTACAACCTCTGTTGTACATACACTGCTTTCCCTAAAAACTGCTCTCCTATCATCTGACTTCACAAAGTTACAAAGGTCTGCCAGAGCTACAAGGATCAGAGGATAGAGATCAGAGCTTAGTCAATAGTTAGATAATCAATGCAACAGTGCTAAGCACTGATAGTTAGTATTAGCAGTGTTTGTAGTTAGTTACATATAGTATTCTGTCACTATCAACCCTGACGTCATCAAAAGATGCTCAGTGGTTAGATAGTTTAGTATAAATAGGTAACTTGTGTAACAGTTTAACTTAGTCTAAAAAAAGATCAACTTTCGCATATCATCTTCTCTGCATTTTCTTACTACCAAACTTCAATTGCAAAGGCTGAGGGGGAGTTTGTGAGTCACATGCGAGTTTACCAACTTGAAAGCATGATGATGATGAAAACAAACAACCATTGCTTGTAGTAAAAGTTTTCCATTCATTTCCGCTACAAATCTCTTTTAAAACTCAATCATTTTCCATTTTGAAATAAAAACTACAAGTAATTCAAACTCAGATCCTAACAATAAGGAATGTCGTTATAAGTCAAAATCGTTAGAATCTTTAATCATGAGAAAAAAAATATAGAAGTGAAGAAAAAAAGTGAGCTAGAAACTAAGAAAAGTAGTGCAAGCCTACGTAATCTTCGTTGGGGATAGTGACTTCGACGTAGAATGCCTCTGGGATGTGTGAAATCAAAATTGCGAAAAAATTACCGACGCTAACGTTGTCGCTCTCGGGGATGGTGACTCTGGTTGAGACAACCTCTGGGTTAGGTAAAGCAATGTCTAAGCTCGAATTTAAAAAAAAAAGAAAAAACGTTGATTTTAAATTCTTTTGATTTTGACATAAGGCGGCTAGGAATTGGTCCAGTGATCCTTCCTATTGTTATATAAGCTTGAGGTGGGATTAGATGGACTGTGGCTTTTAGTGTGAGACCCTAGGTAAACTGACCGCACCTGAACTAAATTTACATGATAAGGGCTTGGAACCGGGTTCGGGTTTAAGAGGACAAACATATTTGCAATCGCGGCTAACACAAGTTTGGACTTTAATAAGTATGAATAGCTTTTGTCCCAAGTAGTTATTTGTCTCTGATTCCGTTTGCATAGATTCTTTTTCGAGGACAAAAAAAGAGTAAGTGTGGGGATATTTGATGTATTGTAAAATACATCGGTTATTCGTGTATACTTTGTATAATTTTTATTAGTTTTAGTTTCGTTTTCTGTAGAATAGTTAGTCTTTTGATCCAATTGTGTTTTGCAGGTTGTATGAGCTTAAAGCAGCTGAAAAGTGTGGAAATTGAGTAGAAATACGAATTGGTAAAGTCCTGGAACGAGTTGGAGGGCTTGGGAGCTGAATCGAATCGAAATACTGGAAAAGGGGCTTCTGGCGGGCCGCAACTAGGAAGAGGGTTGTCTTTCGCCACCCGCGAGGAGCCATTGACTTGCTGACATCATAAAAGCGGTCGCGGGCCGCGAGTACCTTGGTTGAGCCCACTCGCGGCCGGCGAGAGGGTGTGTTCTGTAGAGGAATTCGACAGCAGATGAGTTTTGAGCGGAGTTTTGGGTATAAAAGCAAATTTTATCATTAAGAAACCCTACTTGGCTAATTAGGAGATATCTTGGGCGATTTTGGAGCATTATCAGAGCAATTCAGAGTAGCTGAAGCATTCAGTTGAAGATCATCAAGTGTAGCAACTTTGGGTTGTCATTCTATCGTCCGGGTGTTCTCGTTTGTGCTGTTTGACTTTGATTATGTTTGGCATACTTGAAACTACTTTGTTTGGTTTTGTTTCCATGAATTCCATGAATTTAGTTGGCTAAATCTTATAAACTACCTAGATTAGATGAATGACTGAATAAAGTTTTGATTTTTACTTTGGATTTATGATTTGTGAGGATTGTTTATGAACTGTAAAAGACTTATTCTATCAATTGGATGTGTTTGCGTGTTTGGTCTTGTTTAGTTGTTGTTTATTGCTTTACATAAATCTTGGTGACGGTCTATATCACTGAATAGAGTCATGTTAGGTTTTAGCTTTTGGTGACTGTCTATATCACAGAAGAAATCTAGAGTCTTTAAGGTGAAACCGCGAATTAAACCTTAAAAGTAATAATTAGTAACTCTATAAAATCAGATATTCTACTAATCGTCAATAGCTGCAAGGTGCGAGGTTATTGCTAGGTCTAAGTCATTAAGCCGAAAGGTAGGAGCTTTCTAGGAAGTAAACCCATTGGCTATTGTCTAGCAAGTCCAATTGAGAAATTAGGTCTATCCTTGGTTTAGATCTCGACAGGGAGTGAGCCTCATAGGATACTTTCATAAACCCATTAGGTATCTAGGGAAAAGAGTCTAATAACTGGTAATTTAGCAACTTCGAGGGAGCTATAGCGCGCTTTTGAGAAGGGTCAGGGGTCCTATTAGATATCCCGATAGGTGAGAATATAAAGATCCTGGTTCCTCATTAATCAACTTCCAAGTAAAATCGTTGTTAAAATCAGTCAGGATTCTAGTCTAGGTAGTCCTTTCACCATCTGAGTAAAACCCAAGTCTAGTTCGTATTCTTAGTTAATTTAGTTTATGTTTTACTTGCTTTCTTAGGAATTGTTAGAAACCCCCTCCTCATCAAACAAACAAATATTCTAGTTCGTGTCCATCAGAGTCTAAATAGAGTAGTTAACTTAATCAATAGAGTCTTGTGGGTTCGATATCCGGACTTACTTAGCTTTACTAGAGTCGATCGATTCACTTGCCGGAGTTTAGAGAGTCTAGAGTATTACTTTGAGTCTAGATTTAGGTTAATTTTAGTCGTTTTTATTAAACTACTTTTAGCACATCAGTCAACTATAAGATTCTCAGAATCTACGATAGTACAGCACGTACACTGACCACGGGGCCGTGCCATGACACCACAGGGCGTGTTGGTACATAATCTAACATCTGCAGTTAATGAAGGGAGAGAAAGTGAAGACCACGGGGCCGTGGCCGCCTCTGTTTCCAACTATAAATAGAGGTGCTTGGTTCAAGAGAAAGACATCCCTTGGCAAACCACTTCTCTCATACTTGCCATCAGTCCACCACCACTACAACACCAACACCCACCACTACCATCCATCTTTCATCTTTTAGTGTGATTAGTAGTCTCAGGATCCCAGATCGATAGTAAGAGTTCTTTTCAAACAAAGGCAATGCTTGGCTAAATCTCTTACATCACTTGGTGAAAAAAAATCTTTTATGTATTACTTTTGATTTCCAATATTTGGCAAATTTTTATTTGGGTATGTATTAGTGACTTTAATAACTAGTTTTTTTTATATTGAAAGTGAACTTTGGTTAAACATTTCTTCATGTTTCTGATTTACTCATTCGTGTTTTTACGGTCTATATAAAGCGCGTTAACTACCTGGAAGGGGGTTAGAAGGGTGTTGGGTAAAGTTCTTGCCTCGTTCAGTGTATAGATCCGGACTTGGTTCAAGCTTATTAGGACTTCCCTTGAGGCAGGTAGCATCAAATCAGGAGAAGTAAGAACGGCTTGAACCCCTTATAAATAAACTACTATTAAAACTTTATCTGGCCTTGCGGGACTGTATCCTTGCTGACTCAGACCAATATGGCCGAGGGTAACGTCGCCTTCACAAGAGGGGCCCACTTTTCGTATTAATAACTTATTTAATTATCTTTCAATATTCTGACCTTGCGGTACTGTATCCCTGCTGAACTCAGGCCAATAGGTTGAGTGTAACGTCGCCTTCACAAGAGGGGCCTGCTACTATAACTAAGATAATCTCTTAAAAAGCCCAAAGTGCGGAAATCATTCAAAGGATACATAAAAGAGGAGTTGGAACCAAGGATATTTGATCTATTTGTTTTTCCTTTTTATTTACGTTTTTACTTTATTTTTTTATCTTTTAAGGCTTTCAAACTTTTATCAAAATTTGTTAGATTAACGTTAACAATAAGCGTATTAAAAGATCTTGTGTCCTTGGACGACCTCGGTATCTTACCATCACTATACTATGTCTACGATGGGGCACTTGCCCTAACGTGTATAGAGTGATAGTAGTGTATCGTGTTTTATAAATTTAAAGTTTGAACCACAAGTAAAAAGTGCTTAAAATATAACAAAAATTATAACACGCTCAACCACGTCAGTATCCAAATGAAAAAAAAAAAGAAGAAAACAATAGAAAAGAGAACATAAAAGAAATGCAATATTGAACTGATGAAAACCACATTTATCATCATTCCAAGACTAAACTTTTCAATCATGTTTAATAGTATTATAATATAACTAGTTTCCAATCCTTATTACATCTCAAACATAAAATTGTCGAAAGAATCCATTTTAGGGTCATAACTGCACTAATTTCCTTTGACATCCATAACCATCCCTTGCTAGATTATCAAATTAAACATGTCTAATAAGTTTTAAAAACCATTATCCCATGTTACTAAATATAAAATGTAAGTGCAAATGATCAACATCTTCTAGATATCAAATTAAACATGTGTAATAAGTTTTAAACACCATTATTCTCATGGTACTAAAAGTATAAAATATTAAAGTGCAAAAATATAAAACAGTAGATGTGACACGGGCGTGTCAACTCAACACGAGGCCGTGTCTCCTTATCAGCAACCACGAAACAAGGTCGTCCGATCCCAACGCTTAATAAACATCTGAAGAAATATGGACGATATCAATTATTTTTACTTTCGCAAATCTTACGATGAATGGTGTCAAATTTGTGTTGGGTTTCATCAAGATTTAGAATGCTACTTTCTAAATTTCGACCTTATTTACTTAATAGACCCATCGTTTTCCTATGGAAGTCACCTTAAGATGGGCGAAAGTAAAAACGATAACTATCGTCCATCTGAATGCCATCAAACCTCTTTTCAAGAAAACGTAACCTCCGATGACATATGTCAAATAGAAAAGAGTATTCTCGAAAAATAAAAAGAAATAGAGTTTATGATGAATGTGAGGAGTTCATCACAAAACACTAACAATAGAGAAGATGTGATGGGGGCCCATTCAGAATTAAACAACAGCGAGGCCGCTACGTTTACCTCAATAGCTTGTGAGAGCAATACAATAGACTTCCCTGTTTCGATTGTGCCATAACGGACTCACCACCGGTTACCTCCGGTGCATACATAGACCAGAGCAATTTGACTCATACCTTCTTTAACAAGAGCCCGGATAAGGTAAATAAAGGTTGGTTTCGCCCAACGTACAATTTAGGATTCTTCCTTTCCGACAACCTCTTGCGTTTTCATATAAATCACAAGCACTTTAGGCACATTCGGCACTTTGTGTTGTTCCTACCAGCAAAGAGCCACCCGATAAGAAAAAACGCCTTAAACAAAAGACGAAACTTCGTAAATCTCAAAAACAACACGGGTCGTGCCCATTTGTTAAATCGCCACAGGGTCGTGCCTGGCCAACATGCTCCGTGGTCACTAGCTGCCAAAAGTTGTTCTGATCAGTTGCAGACCACGTAGCCGTGCCACCCGGCACGGGGCGGTGGCCGCTGTATTGTCACTTTCTATAAAGTCAGCTATGGGGCATCATGTCTAGGACTCATTCCAAAGACAAAAATCTGGTCAGAATCTACACATATACCCAGAAAGGTATATTCTTAAAACGGTTTCTTCAAACCTTCTAGTCTTTGCCACTTTTATCACTTTCCTTCTTCTCCAACATTCAAACTTCCATAGAAGCTTGAACCTTCAAATCTTCAAGCTTCATCAACATAAATAAGTGATTTTAAACCCAAACTCTCTTAGAATAAATATTTTTCAACAATGTTTCAAGTTATTTATGTGCAAAACTTTGAGAAACCAAAGAAATAATAACTTAAAACAAAGAGTTCTGGGTTTAAAATCACAACAAAAGTGGAAGCACGGGGTTGTACCTACTAGGTACGTGGTCGTCAGGGGCGATGCTTATAAGGGGCTGGGAGGGCGCCCGACCCCCCGAACTTTTCGCTCAGTAGTGTTATATATGTAGTTTTCATATAGAAATTTTTGGGTATATACGTTTTCGACCCCCGGTTCTATAGAAAGTTTTGGGTAGGTCGAAAACGTCAAGCTTCGCCACTGGTGGTCGTGGTGATGTTCTGCGTAAATGACAACTTCCTTGTTTTCTTAGAATGTCAAGCAGAAACAGTGGAACCTTGTCAACTGCAACCGGGAACAACAGGAGGGGAAGAAGGCCCTCCATGGAGGAAAGACATCGGTCTAAAAGATCCTAATAGACCGAGTCAACTACTTAACAATGGGGCTTGAGATTAGCTTCAAAGAAATCAACCTTTTGCACCAAAGGTAGAATATTCTTGCTATGCCTCCCATGAAACCAATCTTCCCCAAGAAGATTGGAACCTAGCACAAGAAATCATCATCCCCACCGGGTGGGACGAAATCCCACCGAAACCACCTCTATACACACTCCATGAGGTTCCAGTAACCATCACCCTTCTTCCACAAGAAGTCGTGGATTATGTGCCTCCCTTCTTTCTCCCGAGGGAGATCGAGGAGATGCTCAATGACATTTGAGAGGGTACATCCCACTCGGAAAAACTCAACAACCCTCTAACATTTCGGAAACCACCTTCGGGTTTTTGTTGCATCCTCGACTATTATAGGGAGAGTTTTTTGTGGTTTTTATTTCTTATCATTAGGAGGCTAATCTATCTTAGGACTTTTAAAATTATGTACTTTTCCGCTTTTATTTTAGGTTGTAATGAATGGATGGTACAAATAAAATGGTGGTGTTTGTAACACTTTAAATGGTGGAATGTTGTGAAAAACTGAGAAAAAGGGGCCCCGTGCACGTAAACCAGAGCCTACCGCTTAAAAAAACTGCAGAACAGAGTCGGCAGCACGGGGCCGTGCCCACCAGGCATGCCCGCGTGACCAATTGTCTGGTGCAAAAAAATTCTGCAGAAGAGTTGGCACGGGCCATGCCCACCAGGCACGCCCCCGTGTCCACCATACTGTAAGTTTTTTGTTCAATTTCGTTAATGGCACTTTGAGCACGGGATCGTGCTCACCAGGCACGCCCCCGTGTCCAGTGCCCAGTAATCTTAAAATTTTGTTGTTTTACCCCACTTTTTACATATTTAATCAAAATAAATCCTATTTGAGACACATTAAGGAAAATATGTAACTTAAGTGTGGAGGGATGTTAAAAATCTTGAATCTTTGTTCCTAAAAACAAGCCTTACAAAACTCGCCTTGGAAAACCGCTAATCACTCCAAATATTTTTCAAAAATTTTCATTTTTTCACTTATCTTGGTTTAGTTTGAGAAAAATAAAGTTCTAAAAATTATGTTTTTACTAATTTTCAACTGATAGCGTCGTGATAAAAAGAACCAATTAAGAAAATTATAAAAACGGGCATAACAAATCTTTATAAAATTTGATTATATACACACTTTTACACTATACAATTTTTCCCGTAAAAGTGAGTTTTGAGCCTTTATCGAGCATACAAATACATATCTATACTAGTTGCTCAATTTTTCGTTTCTTCTATGAATAGCCCGTTTGGTTCTTACAAATCTAGAACTTGCCAAAGCAATATGTGCCCAATCCTTACCGACACAAATCCAAGTAAGTAAATGATGGAGGCATTAGGACTATAACCCGTTTTTCATTTTAAACCTTTATTGTCCTTTTCATATCCCCTAGTTAAACCCCTTTGAGCCTTAACCCTACGTTTCTAAACCCGCAAAAATATGAACTTTTGCAAAAACAACCACCCACATCCATAAAATTTCTTTTTTCTACACCGTTATTTTAGTAAAAAGTTTAGTTAATTACAAGCATGGTTTAGTTTCAACTTTGGCTATTATAAAAAAAAAACAAAAAAACATTAGTTAAAGTTTTTTCTAAGCCACAAAAATTGTTCAAGAAAACCGACACTTTTTACGCTTTTCACCATTTTACCCAAAAACACCAACCCTTAGTCAAAACCTACCCTTTTTAAAGCCCTCTTGGTCGGAGTAAGATCCACACCGGGTCCGAGCACTTTCACTTAAACATTTTCGGCCGATTGTTGAGTTACTACTTGTCAGGTGTGTAAATTTGTACATAACTAAATAGAGTTTTAGGAAGGCATGTTATGCCCAAAACAAATATTTTTTTCTTAAAATGTGTTTTAAATAAATCATGACGAATAAGATTGTAAATAAATAAAAAACAAAATAAATTTAGAACTTGGATTCCCGACACTCTAAAGATAAACCTAAACTTCTGTTCTACCAATTACGTTTGGGTGTGTAAGCGACATTTTTTTGCTTGAGGACAAGCAAAGTGTCACACCCCAACCGATGGCGGAATCATCGGGGTGGACGTAGTAGATTGCTCGAGACTTCATAACACTATTTTTGCGACAAGTATTTAACAAATAATATTTCATTTCATGGCTAGTGGTTCAAGTACATCAATTGGAAAACAAAATACAACAAGTAGTGTATGACTAATCTATAAACATGAATTTAAAGTTTGGCGCGTTTCTAGTCCTTCCTACTAAGTTCCATTCATCACCATCATTGAATTCCTGCAATACGTATTAATGTATAGTTCAATACGGAAAGTATTGGCGAGCATACAAGTTTAAGTACTAGCATAAGTGTAAAAGTTTAAACGAATCCACATGGCATAATACTTAACTTAAATATCATACAATACTAGCATGCAACAAAAATGTCAACCCAAAGTTTATCACTAGCGTAATCTAATCATAACAATGACTAGACCATTTTGTTTACTTAACATGACCTCACGAATGCGGGCGGTGCGTTACTCCTATAGCGCTATACATGTTAAGGGAGGCTTGAAACAAGTTAATGACAAAACATCGCACATGTAACGATTCTAGCATTTATGAATTCTAGCCTAACGTATTAAGTATGTATGACAAATTGTTTTTTTGTAAGCATGTTTGTAAGTGTATGTGTGCGTTTCTAATAAGGAATAAGTATTGCACCCAAAAAGTGTCGAAAAGAAAAAAAAAGGTCATGTATACTCACAATTTTGTAAGGCTTTTCGTTTATCTATGTTTTGACGAGTTGATGAGAATAGGAAAAGGTGTTTCGGTGGTTGGAGTTTATGGAATGTTTAGCTTTGGAACTAAAGTATGTAAAAGTATGTATACACAAAAACAATTATCTAGTACTAAGTCCATCAAGAGTATTCATAGATTGTCATGTAAGTCAAGCATGGAGGTAGGAGGAAAACCATTCTTTAAACCTCATTGTATGATTCACCAATACAAAAATCACCACAAGAATGATTCGGATGGTCATGAATGAAAGGAAATGTACAACTAATTACTATATCAAGTAGCCAAGTAAACATTAACTTGGTGAGCCACTTCCGACATGGAAAGAGTTAACTAAGTGTCTGAGGCTAGACGATGTTAGGTTACTTTTAATTTAGCAAACTACTTAAGATAGCAATGGTAAAACATCAAGAGGGGTGGTGGAATGAAGTTAGGCTAGCCAAGGCTTCCAAGTATTCACACCTATAACAAAACACAAGTCTTGCCATAAACTTCATGGCAAGCTCGGATGGTTTCATCACGTGTGGGTTGCATAAACCCTTGAAAAACAGAAAGTTTAGAAGTGTTTGCACCTCTTAAACCCATAAGAATCTATTCCTAAAAAGTCTCATAACCTTAGATAGGTTCAAGAACAAGTAGGAACAAGATTAAGTCAAGAAATCATAGTTTGTAAAAGTTTAACAAAAGTTCTTCCAAAACAGAAAGTTTGGACCTCAAAATGGTGATGTTCCACCTTAGATTACCATGGTAATCTTGTGGAAATAATCCTAGAGGTGTTCCAAGCTTTGTAGAGGAATATTTGATGAAGAAAAGTGAGTTTGAACTCACTTTTGCACTTAAAAGTAATCTGTCCTGTTCTTGAAATTCCAGAGAATTTGAGAGTGTTTTGATGATTTAGAAGTGTTTGGAAAGTGCAAATGGCTAACTCCATCTATTTTTAATGTCAATTTAAGGGCATATGGGACTTTTTACCATATGTTTTTTTTTTCATTTCTTTTTTTACTTTTAAATACAATATGATAAATATATTTATAAAACTCACCCCAGCCCTTCTCTCTAAAACCATCGGCCTCCATCATCATTACCCCACCCATCCCCCTTATGCTTTGAACTACGCCGCCCTCCACAACCACTCATCCTCCTTGCTGACGTTTCTGTGAACACCTACAACGCAGGTCAAATTTAATTCGGCTTGTTTCCCCTGTTTTGATATGTTGATCTTTCCAAGGGACGTGGTGGGAGGCAATGGTCAGGTCTGATCGGATTTAGACGAGTTGTAGCTTTCATTTTCAAAGATATGATGGGCGACAATGATCAAGTAAGAGGTGGAGATGTTGGATGACGGACGAGTGACAAAGAGAAAAGAGATAAATTTGTTTTGATTGGTGGTGGAGGTCTTATTGTCGGTTTCAATGGGTGGTGGTCTTGTGGTGTGTTGCCGGTGATGGCAGTCGTGTCGGGTTTCCATCAAACGGTGGTGGTCGGCGCTTTTGTTGTTGATTGTAAAGATGAGGTGGTTAGTGATGGTTTTAGGAGGTGGCTAATGGCTTTTGTGGGCAGATGGTGGTTTTAGGGTTTCATCAAAGTGGAAGATGAAGAAGGGAGGCGGGTTTCACATTTTTTTGTTACTAACAAGGATCATACACGTGGAAAAGCACCGACTAAGCAAACTACCTGGCTTATTCAACAAAGACGTATAAACACCAAAATAAAAGATATAACTAACAGATCGAAAAAACATTCAAATTACAATCACCTTTTGCTTAGTTATGTTATAAATCTATATATTATATAAAAGAAACCATTGGGTGACACATGTCACCCCCTTGTTTCATCTCAGATAGTTTTTCCCGCCTAAACCAACCATAAATACGGATTACCCATTTACTAAATGGATAGATCCGAACTCAATAATTATGTTACCTAAAATAACGAATCTTACATCGTAACATTCATTCTATCATTTAACCCTAATTATCATTCTCTCCTTCTTTCTGAAGATCATCGACGACGACCTCCATCTTACCTTTCAATCATCATTCAGCGTCTTTCAACACTCTTAACTAGACGGTAATCCCTATTTGGTGGTTCGATTCTTCTATTTTGTTGTTTGATTCGTCTGATTTGGTTAATGGTTGAAAGTTAGTTAGGTTTTTAATCGACAGGATAGTATTAACGATTCGATGATGGATTATAGTATGCGATTTAGTATTCTTTGATTTTCTGTTGTTTTTGGTACTGACATTGGAGAAAGATTCGGGTACTTCCGATTTGGTTAATGGTTGAATGTTATAAGATTTGATCGGGCGCTATTAGACATAATTGTTCCTTTTTAGTTTTTTTAATTTGTCTCTTCTTTGCAACTAGATTTAAGTTGTTCAAAGATCTTAAAATGGTTTATTATTCTGAGGTGTATTTGGATTATACTAAAAGGTAGGATTCTTGTCATTGTTAAATCATGTATTGATTCAAAGTTTCTGCGAAATGTTTGTTTGATGAACAATATGAATTCTGAGGTGGTAATTGTTAATTAATGAGAATTCAATATAATAATTTTTTTATTTTATATATTTGATTCAAACTTATGAACATCGGTGATGAAATTAGAGATTTTATTTCAGAATTATGCATATTTTTATCAGCCTTTACTTATTTACAAGAACCATTTAGTACTTTCAAATATGGTTAGGCTTTAATATAAGAAACTCTTCAATCAATTATGTGTATATTTGGTAACCGAATATAATAGTGGAATTTCATATCATTACCAATTTTTTATTACTCACTTTTAAACATCATCTAAATGAATTTTAAGTTAAAAGATGGAATAGAAACGTAAATTCTTGGAAGTTAATTCAAATTTAAATATTATATTTTTCTTCCTTAATAGTTAATAAAATGAATAGCAACTATTAAAACAACGTTTTTTTCTTGGCAATCACGGTTCCATCGTTTTCTGATTACCTTCACGGTTATTGGTCTTCAAAGGATATGTTAGAACCTTTCTCTAAGTATGAATACATACGATTAAGGTACGGATAAGCCATATGTTATTTTCATTATACGAATCACCAATTATGTTATTTTTATGGTACAAATTCATACATTGACTTGATATGAATCGTTTGACCAAAATATTTATGAAGATTTATTTATGTGTGTTATTTTGATTTGAATCGTTTGCGTATTTGATTTAGTAGGTTTCTTTGCATTTTTACCTGTTGTTTGGCTTTCAGTTTACCTACGCATATAGTATCAAATAAGTTATCAGCTCATTAACACGACATGTTTTCTTCAACATTGTTACAATTTGGAATTTGGCTTTTCAAGTTGGGGTGTTTGTACCCCTAATTTAGAGTAGTTGTACATTTGCATGACTTAATTTATAGGGCAAAGTGATATTTGGACTTTGTGTGCTACTTTTAAAAAATGGTTTCCACCTAAAAAGAAGGTTAGTATGTTTATGGATTTAATTATTTTCTCATGTAAAATTGACCTCAGTACCTTGCTACAGAAATTGTATGATCCGGAAGAACTATGAACCACCTTTATGAAATGCATCTAGGAGAAAGCGTTGGTATGTCCTTCACATTTATTGGGTAACGTTTAACTTGTATAGGTTGACCCGTTCATAAGTAAATGGGTTGAATTCGTCAACTATAAAGTACCTTAATATTTTTTTAATCTTTTGTTGCAGAGTTGGATATTACGAATCCAAAACTCATGAATGAGTCAAGGATGATTCGGATAGCAAGAGGGTCGACAGGTTAACAAAGTTGTCGAGATGAACGGAGAGTATAATCGACTTGCCAAAATCTAGAGCAAGGTGAATGGTTTATCTAGGTATCTTAATAACATCATGGCTTATAAAATGTAAATTCATGGTTAAAAATGAATGTTATCCGCCTATCCCATGTCTTATGGCATGACCAACAATGAACTTTAATGCATACGTGAAGATGACATATTGTATTTTTTGCTGAATTTTTCTTTTCATATTTACCTTCGTACAAATAATGAAAGAGAACAAAATTGTGTTTATTCATCTTAGTTCTTATATATACCATGAATGGTTCTTGTTGGTTCTTTTTTAGCGCAGATATACCGAATTTATTGATGTTATGTATGCTTATTAACTTTGTAGATTATCAAGATACAGAACATCAGCAAGAGTTTCATGTTGCATTGAAGGTATCATTAATTGTGCATTTGTTGTTAACGATTTCGGCATTGTTTTAGTAGTTTATGTTTGTCCCCGGTTCATTTTGAAACCTTAATATGGCACCCTTTCAAGTGCTTGCATAATGTTATGTTTAGCTATTGTTATTTTATTATCTCTGATACAGAAAGAACTTGATCAACTTACATGTGAGTATGAAAGACACATTGAGACACAATCTGGTGGAAGCCTTTAAACTCCAAACTTATGCTCACATAAATTTTGGATGGTGTTTAAAACAAGTTTTAATCATTTATATGTTTAAGTAGGTAGTAACATATAGCCTATTATATGACCAAACATGTTGATCATGACATATTGGCCATCTTTCAAAAAGTTCTTTTTAGTTTTAATTTTATATCTGAAAGTTGAAATTAGTATAGATTGTGAAAAAGGTTTGTGGATACCAAATTAATATATGATTTGTTTATTTGGAAAACTCAAAATCCCCTATTATATTTTCTTAATTTTTAAGTCGTGGTCGAATGTATTGTTTAACATTCGGATGTTATTTTTTTTGGTTTTTTATACTTTTTGCGAGCATATCTTTCTTTGGGAGCTTAGTTACCTTGTGATGTTATTTAGTGTTTGTCTTTTAATTTGCAGATCTATAGTGATGGCCGCAACCAGAAATTCTAGATGACTTACAGAAAGAATAACTATTTTTTATCTCGCATGGTCAACTTTATGTTGTATTATCAATAGTAAAAAACAGAGCCGGTGTGAAGTTGCTTATACTAGATAAAGATGAGATGTAACTACTAAAACAACTAATATGGTCTACAAGGAAGTTTTTTTCCCGGGATTTGAATAATTTTGTTTTTTTTGTCTTCTAACGTATGTGTTTTTTCATAGTATTAAATTTGAACATAAATAATTAGTTTTTTGTTGAAACCATGTTTAACTCGAGCATTAGTCTAGTTAGTGTATATATAAATTAGGCTAAAGAGGTTGACTTTCAATAGTAACTATGATTACCTTAGTTCTTGATGCAAGAACACTTTATACATTTCCACACTTTATAAAGTTATATCACACAAATTTGGACATTAACTTGGCTTTTTCATATTGGTTGAGGTTATGTGTAGTCAAAAAGGCTCTAAAGGGGCGTTGTTTAATATGTGGCGCGTCACGTCAGCATGGGGCGTTTTGGGGCGTTTTGACATTAGATGTCGTAGTCAAAACGCCCCTACGTCATCATTACTCAATTATTAATTTCTATTATTTATAACTAATTTGTAACTATATAAAAATAAAAACAAATTTCATTAAAATAAAAAATTACAATAAAAATAAAAAAACATTACATTAAAAATAAAAATTAAAAACTACACTAGAAAAAAAAACATTACACTAAAAATAAAAATAAAAACATTGCACTAAAAATAAAAAAAACTCAAAGATTATATTTTTTTCGATTCGCTCCTTTTGTGCCAACGCCATCTTCAACGCTTTGCCGGTTAGGTGGTCATGCGGTTTCGAGTAGAACTCAAAGTCATGAGCCCATTGTCTATCCCGCATAATCTCGGTCACTTCACGGTTCTCCTCCAAACGTTTAGTCCCGACACATTGACAAAAGCTCGGGTTAACGCGTAATACTCATCATCACTCCACGGTTGAACGTTTTTTTTGGTCGGCTATCGGTGTTCTCGGTTTTTTTTTATGTGAGCGTTTTGCTTTACCATTTTGTGTCTCCACTATGTCCGGTTGTGTCTCCGGAACAACCTCGGGCTCTAGTAAGGGCGACCTGAATGCTTGTGCGGAACCAAATGCTTGAGACGAACCAATTTCGCCCATGTTTTGGTTCGGGTTCCAACCGTACATGTCGGGGTCCCAAGTGAGTGGTTGGTTCAAAAGGTTCAAGAACCGTGTTGATTTTGATTAAACTCGACGAAACCGGATCCGTATGGGTGGGCCGAGTGGGTACCGGAGAAACGGGACGGGTAGAGTGGCTAGCTTGGTTCGTATCGTCGCTCGAACGTGGAGGAATAAAACCTTGGTTGAAATGATTCATGGTTAAAGCTTGTAAATTTATATAAAATATGGGAAAAGAATAGGATGAAAGTATGAGAGGTGTGTTGAATTTTTTTTCTTAAAAAAAGAGAGATGAGGAAGAATATATAGGTTAATTGTGGTATTTTAAAATAATTTTTTTTTACTTTTGACCGTTTGTAACGGTAATATTTTTGAAAACAAAACCCCAAAACGCCGCTTTTAAGGAACCGGCGGTTCAAAAAACAAGCCCAAAGCGCCTGGCGTAATGGTGTTGCCGGCGCTTTAGGGCGTTTTCGTCACAAAATTTCCGCACAAAACGCCCCACTACAGACGGGCTGAGAAACACACAAGCAAACTCTCTTTTTTTCCCTGTAAAATTTCATGGTCTCGTGGAGAGAGTTTTTTTACTTCCTTATAATACAAATAAAATAACAAAGTGAAGTTTACAATAATTCATTTTCACTTTTATTAATGCTTAGTCAAATAATACAATTTGAAATTTCTGATGCTACATAATAATAATTCCCATCTCATTTCATATTCAACTATAACTTGAATTTGGAGTAACAAGAAGATCCCTCCAACTTTCAGTTCATTCTTTAATCCAAAAATTATCATGATGCCTTTGTGTCTCACAATCATTGTCATCTCCAACATCATTCATGAATTAAATCACTCTTTCCATATATGGATAAAACCTGTTGTTTTATCTTCACTTGAATTTTCACCAAAACCATTATCACTTTCCTAATATTAAAGGAATAAATTAGGGCTGCAAATGAATCGAACGACACGAACAAGATCTTGTGTGTGTTTCTTTGTTAATAATTATATGTGTTTACGAACTGTTCATGGACACTTACGGAACGAGATTTTATGTTTGTGTTTGTTTGTTTGTTAAGGAAATGAACTTGTTCGTGTTCGTTAGTGTTTATTTGTTAATTTTAGGTGACGAACATCGATGACCACAAATGACCAAAAACTAATGTTCAAGAACACAAACAGAAACAACGAACACAAACAAGCATTCATAAACATAATATATAATACGCTGACACTTATTAAATATTTTATTTGTCAGAATTTTGAAGTATTTAAATAAAATATAAAGACCAAAAACACTAATGAACTATCGAACACAAACAAACGCATTACCGAACATTCACGAACATAAATGAACGAACGCGGTCTATTCATGTTTGTTCATTTAATTGAACGAACGAAATTTCTTGTGTGTGTTCGTTTGTCTAATAAACAAATGAACACAAACGAACTTCCCGCCCAAAGGTTCACAAACTGTCCGTCGAATGTTTGGTTCGTTTGCAGCCCTACTTGAAACTCGACCCACTATCGGTCTCATATAAATATCAACATGGGGGGGGGGGGGGGGGGCGACAGTTCATCAGACCTCAATTGATGCATAATGATGATGGTCAATATTGAAGATGATTCATTGGTCTTTATTGAACCATGTTCATATTCAATTTCACCTACGACCTACCTATTATAAGCTCACATGAATTGAACGATATAAAGGCATTACATGGAGGTGTCGTGGGTTATGAGTGTGACATAAAGATAGAAAAATAGAGTTTGAGGGAGAGATAGAAAGAAATAGAGAGAGCTTGGTACATTAAAAAATTCTTAAAAGTGGATATTGGTACCGGTACTGAATATACCTGGTATGGTATGGTTCGGTACCGATGCCGTACTAGTATTTGAGGTAAAAACCGGTAAATATCAGTACCGAACCGGTCCCGAAAATGTCAAAAGTCAGTATCGAAAAGGTATCTCGTTTGGTAAATTTGATATTGGTACCGGTTCGATACCGATACCGGATACGATTTGCTCATCCTAGAAAGAAAGATGTGAGAAAGTAAAAACATAAAAAATGATTGTCTGACATATTTAATTAAGTAGTTGTGTTAATGGTGTTTGGTATATTATATTATATTATATTATATTATATATTAAAATACATCATATTAGCTATATGCATTTTTTTTATTTTTGTTTTTAGCCACAAACTTTTTTAACTTTTTTATTTTACCACTAAACTTTATCAGTTATATTTTTAAGGACATTCATATTACATCATAAACTACACTTCAATAGCTAGAGTAGGTTTGTTTGTTTGTTGTTTTTTTTAATTTTAGTTTTAATTTAACCTTTTATGCTATAAATAATAATATACGTCTTTAATCAAATAGTTTTATTTGTTTCTTATAACTTTTGTTCGTTAGTTTTGTTTACAAAAGCTAAATACGAGATATAGTTTATTTTGAAAATGAACCAACCCGGTACCCACCGATTTTTTTTTACAAAAACTAGATATGTTTCCATTTATTTTTTTTAAATCGGATCGGCCCCCGCTGCTATAATAGTTAATATTAAAACATAACTTCACGTTTAACGAACCATGCCGGCCACAAATGCGAGTTGCGGTGATGGTGGCTATTGCAAGTTGGTAATCTTCGACATATGGGGTTGCAATCGGCAACACCACATCATAAGTACTGGTACCATGTCACCTTATTCTTTCATTTGTTGTATTTTATTTCGTTTTTTGTTGTTTTGTACATTTATATTTTGTAGTTTCATATTGGTTTTTACCGTTTGGTTCGTATGCAGTTTCTCCGTCGCAACGCGTGGTTGGAAAATCCTAGTATATATTAAATTACATCTTTGTCTACAGTAGACAAAGGACCATTCATTTTAAATATAATTACAAAGATGCCATTCTATATTATGAATGAAAATTTGTCTATTAGCAAAGGTTGAAAGGGAAAAAAGAAAAATCATGTTTTATTTAGGGAAAATGGTCAATTATGGCCTTTTTTGGTATTGGGACTTGGGAGTCTAAGCTATTTTATATTTCATTACATAAATCCTTGCTTGCCTTTAAAAAGTTAGTCCATCTAAATATAAATATTTTATTGTAATTTTTTTATAAATTGTCGGTCCTAAAAATTTGTCATAGACATATTTACATAAAATGATATTTATTAATAGTTTAATTATATGTATATTTATACTAATATGAAAATCACTCTATAATTTGTTAAATAAGATAACTTTATTATGACAACAAGTAAATATTAGATGCAAAGTAATATTATTAAATCTTTAACTTTTTTTTAAGATTTAAAATCCATCATCTGATACTTAAAAAGTAAGAGGCCTAATAAAAGGCTCTTAAAGGTCTGGACGTCGGAAGTTAATTAAGGATTTAAGGTTTCGGCTTATTATTACTTTCAGTGTTGTTTTATTTTTTATTTTTTGCCATTTTATTTTTTTGTTTTACACTTTCAAATTCATGTTAATAAAATGTGTTATTTGATGATAAACTTAAGACAATTCTATAAACAATTCTTAAAATGTAACTTTTACTAGAAACGCGACCTCGATCTCCCTTGATTTTTCGCAGCAACGCGCGACGGTAAAACACTAGTTAAATATTATTTAATGGAGTTGTGATATTTTAAGAAAAACAATCAATCTTTTTTTCTTTTCATAATAATTAAGCAGTTGTGTTAATGGTGTTTGGTATATTAAATATTAGTTGATGGAGTTGTGATATTTTAAGAAAAACAATCAATCTTTTTTTCTTTTCATAATGGCAATTTTAGTTTTTATAATCATGCATCAAAATGTATAAAAACTCATGTGTTTATAAAAGATAATAAAATCCTAGTTTTGATAGATGCTTTATGACTAAACATATACTATATATGTTTAGGGTAATGTTACACAAGAAATAGCCAAAAATATGTTATTGTTAGTTTGTTATTTACTTATGTAGGATCTTTCTTTTTGGTATCAATATGTTTTGTTCTCCGGATATCTATCAACTCAATTTTTATATAGATGTTGGGTTACTGAAATTAACCAAAGTCCAATAATATTAATATTTTAGGGTCATTTGTTTTGCATCTTGTGTATATTTTATAACCTCGCCAAAGAGCATTACTATTATGTGAGTTTGGCATTAGGCTTGCAATTCTACTTAAATACAAATTATGGGTGGTGTTAATGGTACACTTAAAAAAGGCTCTTTTGACACCTTGTATACGACCACACATGGATGAGTCGTAAATCAGTCAGGAAATGTTGAGTGTGTTTGGCTTGTTTGAGTAGTATACATGACTTGTATAAATGTAAATAGGGGTATATACGGCTTGTTACATATATAAGGATCCTATACATGACTCATATAAATGTATATGGGTCGTATATGAGACTCAGATTTGTGTATACACACATACGAGTTGTATACCGGTCAAAGTGTGTTTGGGTCGTATCAGGGTCGGACCCATGTTGATTGGTGGGCGGGCGGGCACACCCCTTGAAAAAAAAATTAGTGTATTTTTAGGCAAAAAACCCAATCGTACCCCTTGAAAATATGGTTGAACCCCTCATCCGTACCCCAGAAAAAATCCCAGAGTCCGCCACTGGGTCATATATACATGATTCATACAAATGTATATGGGTCGTATAGATGCGCAACCAACCACACAATGACATTCCCTGACTTGTATACAAGTATATAGGCCGTATTGTGTCAGGGTGTCAAAATAAGATGGCAGGGCGTACATTTAGCTCAAGCTAAAATTATTTACCAAAGTTATCTCTTCCGACTAAAAGTATAAACTATGTAAATTTTCACCAAAAACGCATCTACCCTAAGGTTTACCATAAGAAGAAAACAAGAGTTTATTGTTTTCACCATTCATAAATGGTGTGAAGGACCATTCTCATTTCTTTGGCCCGATGCTAAACCATAGCCACATTATACATAAATGGTGTCAGACTATATCAACAGTTTATATCTTCTTCTTCATTTTTCTTTCTTTTGGATTTTCTTTATTACATATAAAACATATGAGAAACAATTTATATCAATCATATGCACCGGTTATACATTGGATCCACCTTACTCTGTTGTTTTTTTTATGTTTAGGACTTAGGTTGTTTGTTAGTCATATAACTACACAATTTAAGTTTTTCTTCAAGATATGATAAGTCATTGTTTTTGTTTGACGCAGCCAAAAGATAAATCAGATTTTATGGAATATAGTAGAGTGCTTATGCTGATCAAATAAGCCCCTATAGCTCAGTGGTAGAGCGCCAGTCTTGTAAACTGGAGGTCTGTAGTTCGATCCTGCATGGGGGCACTGTTTTATTTTTGAAATCCACTACAAAATCCATTTTAGCCTTTACCCTCTTTTTTAATTTAAAAAACGAGTTTTGCCTGTTTACTGTTTGGTTCTAAAAAACCGCTACCCTTTCTTTTAGAAAAAATCTTTACGGTCGGTTCCAAGTTTCAAAAGGCTTATCAAATTGTTAAATCGCCAAAACTTAATACGGAGTTGAATGCTATAAATCTCAAACCGATCGACTTACTTTGAGGTTTCTTTTTTTTTTTTTTGTGAACAACAAATTTGGATCATTGACAGACCATGGAGTATCAACGTGCCACAAGCGGAACCACCCGATCATATCCATCTCCATTAGGCAATAATGTCTATATACAGATTTAGAAGGAAACCCAATAAATCCGGGAAAAAACCCCCTTGTGGGAATCGACCCAAGACCTAATGGTTCCCAACAAGGGCGTAGCATTTAAGGGGCCGGGAGGGGCGCCCGACCCCCCGAACTTTTCGCTTAGTAGTGTTGTACATGTAATTTTTGTATAGAAATTTTTGGGTATATACGTTTTCGACCCCCCGGCGTAGACTTCAAGCTTCACCACTGGTTCCCAAACCTTATCCCACACTCAAAATGCCACTAGGCTATAATGCATGGACGACTTACTTTGAGTTGGATGGTGTGATAGTTTACGAACTTCTTTAGGCCCATCTATTAGATTTTGATCACTTAGTTCTTGCGAGTGTTGATTAATCGCGTGTTGAGATGTAATGACTGTTAATTTCTTTACGCTAGCATCATCGACATGGTACATATGGCGGGTTGCACATGGGATGCACATGCTCTTCATAATAGTCTTTATGAGATTAACCATTTTACTTTTGGAAGAAGAGGACCATCATTTAGGTCTTATGCTTTGTGTATTTTATTGAGGGGACATTACTTTTAACAAAGTCAAGAATGGACCCATCACAGATAAAGATTGTGGCTTTTTTTTCTTCCGAGTTTCGATCCCAAGAAGCCACCTTACCATACATCAATTCACGGTGTAAATACATCACACATGTATATATGTGTACCTACCCACCAAATTGCTTCTTGCTTAGTGCTATTAACATGTCTAAAGTGGTGGCCCATCTGTTAGGTTGAAGATTCGAGTCCCACAGTGAACATTCGTGAAGAATTATAAGTTTAAAAGTACGAATAAAGAATGCGTGTTAGCTGTTCCAAAAAAACATGTTGCTACCCCGTACAAGTATCGTGTCTAATTTACGAATTTCAAGACATACTACTCCTACAATCCCGTAGCAAACACATTATTTATCATTTTATCAAAAAAATAGAAGAAATAAATAAATAAAACAAGAGCACTTTGTCTATACTCATTATGGCTTTTCATGCCTATATCTACTTTTCCACCTCAATGAAAATAAGAGTCTCACGCTCCATCATTTGAAATTTACTTATGCTCAACGGTTTGTGCTACAAGTTTTCTTGAAAATGAGAGGTATATAGGTATGTAGTAATTTATCTAAAACATAATTCTAAATATTCCGTGTTGTCATGTACAACATAATACAACACCTCATGTTATACCATAAAAATTTTAATACACGTGAAACAAATGTGACATATAACATGGAGTAATTTCATTGTCATATATTCCCTCTAAACTTGGAGAATTACATATTTCTTCAAATCATGTTTGTAAACCATTGCACATCAAGCATTAAAAACTTCTATTTTTAAAAGAAATATAATTTAAAAGTTTAAACATGTGTTATATTAATTTCGCCTACAAAATGAGAGTATATTCGAGCTCCTCCCATGTTTGCGTGGATTATAATTTTCCACTAAACTTAGTAAACCATGAACTCCCAAACAAATCTTAGATTAGGTATGTGGTTGATCTACTAAGGAGCCATATATCACGTGTAGGGATGAGAAGTTTTATGCCGAATACCGGTACCAACTGAACATATCTCGTACAAAATTCAATTTTTAAATTTAAATGTATTTCAATAATGATCCTATGCGGTACGGTACCGGTTTGATACAACAACCGTGCCAATCTCATCTGTAATCTCGTGATACCAACAGTTTTTTGACGAGTTATATAATATCCGATAGTTGCTTTTTTGTGTTATACACACCCATTCATGAAACATTTTAAACTATAACAAAAGTAAAAAGAAAAAAAAAGGTAATAATTTTATAATTATAATGAAAGCAAATTACTTATTACCCTAGCTATATTTAATATTTCAATAAATAATATTGAAAGTGATGGAAGAGTAAAAAGTGAGGGAGGGAGAGTAGATTCAAATTCACAAAAACAAATCTAACAACTCAAAAAGAAAAAATAAAATAAAAAAATTTACATATCATGATCCATGCGCTCAGGGCAGGGGTACCCCACCCCACCCCACCCCCCCTAGCTCCCATCCCAACATATATTCTTATTTCTTCTTCTTCCTCACTCCATTTCACTTCACAATAATACTACTATATTAATATTAATATTAAATTAATATTATGTTATTAATAACAACCGCATCTTCCCCCATATTTTCTGGAAAAAAACCACTTGTATGATCCAACAACAACTGCTGCAGCAGCATGGGTGGGATGACGTCATCAATGGCTGCCAAGTTCGCCTTCTTCCCGCCAAATCCACCATCGTACAAGCTGGTGAAAGACGACCTCACCGGTCTACTGCTGTTGAGTCCGTTTCCGCACAGGGAAAACGTGGAGGTTCTGAAGCTTACTACTCGTAGAGGATCAGAGATCGTTGCTGTGTACGTGAGGCACCCCATGGCTAGCTCCACTGTTCTGTATTCGCATGGTAACGCTGCTGATTTAGGCCAGATGTATGAGCTGTTTGTTGAACTCAGTATTCGCTTGCGAGTCAATATCATGGGGTATTGTTTTTCTCCTTCTTAAAACCCCCAATTTTTGTGTTTAGATTTATTGTCAATTGTTAATCAACTCTAGAATTATATGTAAGTGTTTGATACACATGTGAATTAGAAGTTGTTTAGAGTGATAGATTTTGTTTAGATGGATTTTCTAGGGTTTGTTTATTGAGTGGTTATTATGCAAATTGATTTGTATATTTTTGTTGAATTTTGAGGGGATTTTTTTTTTGTGTAAGTTTTGCTTAGTTGGTGATCTTTATTTGTATAAGCAATAATGAGAATATTGATTTGTATATTTCAATGAATTTTGAGGGCTTTTTTGTGTAATTTTTGTTTGTTGTTTGGATATTAGTTGGTGATCTTTATTTGTATCCTCAATGATATATAAATTGATTTACATATTTTCATTATATTTTGAGGGTTTTTTTTTTGTGTAATGTGTGTTGCTTAGTTGCTTGATCTTTATATTGTATAATCAATAATATGCAAATTGATTTGTATATTTTCAATGAATTTTGAGGTTTGTTTTGTATAATTTGTGTTTGTTGTTTAGATATTGGTGATCTTTATTTGTATACTCAAATGATATATAAATTGATTTACATATTTTCATTAAATTTTGGGATTTTTTTTTGTGTGTGTAAGTTGTGCTTAGTTGATGATCTTTATTTGTATAATCAATAATATGCAAATCAATCTGTATATTTTCAATGAATTTTGAGGGTTTTTTTTTGTTTAATTTGTGTTTGTTGTTTGGATATTAGTTGGTGATCTTTAATTGTATCCTCAATGATATATAAACTGATTTGCATATTTTCATTGAATTTTGAGGGTTTTTTAGATATATTTTGTGCTTGGTGTTTGGATACTAGTTGGTGATCTTTACTTGTATACTCGTCGGCTCGTTGCATTTGTAAAGTATATTAGACTTATAAGTTTGGTTCAATGATAAGATGAATTTTAATTGATTGAATAAGTTTTAGACATATGCTTTGTACAACTTTGTGTTATGATTATCATCATCCAGTACAAGCTGTTATTAACCAAAAAAAAAAAACTCTGTTGAATTTTGTCTTGTCATCATTCTGTTAAAAGCTCTCATTGCTTGTCAATAACTCAATTGATTTAGTAATGCAATCACTAGATGAAACAGCTGGTAAAATAGTCCATAAAGTAATAAAAACCATTTATTAGTTTGTACTTTTATACGTCATTAAAGCCTCTCTATTTCTACGGGGTAGAGGTAAGGCTGTCTACATCTTACCCTCCTCAGACCCTACCTTAGCTTTGCTATTGATGGGATGATTTACTGAGTATGACGATGATGACTTTTATACGCCATTAAGGTATAAAAACATTTATATTTTGTGCAGGTATGACTACTCTGGGTATGGACAATCCACAGGGAAGGTGAGCTAAAGTCACAGTAATTAATTTTGCATTAGTGACTGTTTGTCAACTGATAATATGATTCTGGATTTACTCAATCTAAAAGCAAGCATCCAAACCAAACACCCCCTTAGTGATCCTTACACTGTATTAACAAGTTCATACCTTTCATGTGGTGCAGCCAAGTGAGAATAATACATATGCAGATATCGAAGCCGTTTATAAATGTCTTGAGGAAAGTTATGGAACTAAGCAAGAAGATGTTGTCCTTTACGGTCAATCGGTTGGAAGTGGGCCCACTTTAGATTTAGCAGTCCGTCTTCCTCGTTTAAGAGCTGTTGTGCTTCATAGTCCTATATTATCAGGATTAAGAGTCATGTATCCGGTTAAACGCACATATTGGTTTGACATTTACAAGGTATATCTTTTTTTCACCAAGTATTTTTCTCCCTTTATCATAGTCATCTCAAATGAAATCTTTTTTTTTATGGTTTTGCAGAACATTGATAAAATCCCATTCGTCGATTGTCCGGTGCTTATTATTCATGTAAGTCTGCAAATAATCAATAAACTTGTTGAAAGAAAATATTGTGTTCAAAGATTCCCGAGTCAACTAAACGGACCCGTATGAAATTGTTTAACATGTTTGATGGTTTATGATTGTTTTTTTTTTGCTTTATATAATATCAGCACCATCTGAGTGTCATTATTTGGTTTTGTGAGTGAGTCTTGTAGTTGATGGCCCCTACCCTCTCTCTACATGTTTTGCTTATCATGTTATGGCCTGATTTAATGTCTCAGCTAATTCCTAAATGATTGCCACCTTCCTCTTTATAATCATTAAAAATATAAAAAAGATTCTCAATGCTGTCCAGCATAAGTGTCAAAGTAGGTAGGTGAGATAATGGGTTGGTTAACTTGAGTTTGAGTCAAACTAGATAAGTTTTTGGGTTGGGTTGGGTTAGGTTGACCCGTCAATACTTGTTTTCGGGTTTGTGAATATTTATAACTAATTACATCCTAATCGTAATTACGAAACTATTATTTAGATTTAAAATAAGAGTAAAATGTCATTTTCGTCCGCGAGGTTTGGCCAGCTTTGCGACTTCCGTCCAAAGGTTTGTTTTTTTGCATCCGGATCCAAGCGGGTCAAAATCTTGCCAATTTCACCCGCTCGTTAGCTCCATCCATTTTTCTCGTTAAGTCAGGGGTTCTTTTGTCTTTTTAGTTAACTTAAAGGGCAATTCGGTCTTTTTCACTTTATGTAAAAGGACTGAATACCCCTGAAAAAGACCAAATTGCCCTTTAAGTTAACAAAAAAGTCAGAAATACCCCTGACTTAACGGAGAAAAATGGATGGAGTTAACGAGCCGGATGAAAATGATAATATTTCAAATCTTTTGGATCCAAATGCGGGAAAACAAACCTTTGGATGGAAGTCGCAAAACTGGCCAAATCTCAGGAACGAAAATGGCATTTTACTCTTTAAATAATGATTGACTTTATTCGAATAATGCAATTTTAATAGACTTGAGTATCTTTGAGTGACTATTAGGCTGTTGACCATTTTTTTAGCTGTACAACTGAAAAATATCTGTAAAACTTTTTTTAATTATTTTGTAGGGCACTGCAGATGATGTTGTTGATTTCTCACATGGGAAGCAACTATGGGAACTTTGCAAAGAAAAATATGAACCACTTTGGATCAAAGGCGGAAACCACTGTGATTTGGAGCTCTATCCCGAATACATCAGGCACTTAAAGAAGTTTATATCAACGGTTGAGAAATCGCCATCACACAGGCATAGCAGCAGTTCAAGGTGGAGCGTTGACATCCACTTTGACCAGCCGCGAAGGAGCACCGATGTGTTTGAAGCATCGAGAAAAAGCACTGACAAAAGAGAGAAACCGAGAAAAAGCATGGAGAAAACGAAAGTTGAAAAGCTTGAAAAGATGAGGATGTCATTTGACCAAATGGAGAGGTCAAGAAGAAGTGTGGATGTGAATGTGATTGAGAAGTCGAGAAAAAGCGTTGACCTTCAACAGTTAGAAAGAGGTAGAAAGAGCGTTGATCGGATGGATAGACTACGAAACGGGTAATTCTTGTTTTGGTTTTGATGTTATTTAAACTAAAAAAATGTAAAATCTATGCATGGTTTGATGTTGTTTGGCTTATGTTATTATCTATTACATGAAATGAGAAGGCTGTGATGGTATCACTTGGATTACTTGTTCAAGCCTAGTAGCCTATTTACTATTCATTTCTAGCACAAAACTGTTGGGGAATTTAGAATGCAATAGATTAATCTAAGAGTTGTGTAATCACTTTCAGATTAAATTAATTCGGTGGTTCTTCTGAATAATTTAGGGGGTGTTTGGCTTAGCTTTTTGAAACAACTTATTGACTTACAGACTTTTGAGTTATAATAATGTTTGGACATGTGAAAAGGACTTTTTGAAACAACTTTTTGTATAAGGTGGAAAAGTCATTTTGAAAAGCCAGGAAACCTTGACTTCTTGAAACTCCTTTTAACTTTTCATGAAACATTACCTTTTACCATCTCATAAGCTCATTCAAACACTTTTTTTCTTAATATTCCTTGTGGAAAAGTCATAAGTTAATAAGTTCTTTTGCCAAAAAGTCCTTTTTGAGATAAGCAATTCCAAACACCCCCTTAATCGAATTCAACTCAGATTCATAATTAGAACTCTAGTATGTTTGTGTTGAAAATTCGTATAAACCAGAACTTCTGCAACCAAAGGGATTTCGAATTTGGGATAGGGCCTCGTATTAGGCAGTTATCTACTTTTTATTTGAATTGATTTAAATTTAGAGCCAATTTTTTCATCTTGAAAATAAATGGTATATACCAGAAATAAATTTTTTAAGGCATTCGATCCCAATCAGGAGCTGTGTCCCTTGGACCTTGCTCCCAGGGGCACTGTCCCGGACCCCCTGACAAAGGGAACCTCATTAGGGGCTCCTCTCGAACACTTATCAGTGCCACTCATCTTGTTTAACTTGAACTTCGTCTGGAAACATGTCCCAATTTTAAAACCATCACCCCCTTTGAGAATCTGCTAGGTATACTTATTAATGACACTCATCAAGATATTTGTCGTAAATCTGCAATGCTAACATAAGAGCTTTGTATGATTGAAACATACCACAACGTATACTTATCAGTGCCACTCATCACCTATTCATACAGAGCCTTCCTCACAACTCTTAAAAAACTGTAATCCCTGGGTGATAGAAGGAACTGGGCCCAAAATTGTGGTTAATGAGAAATAAATTAAAAAATAAAACTTTGGTGATGGAGCCAAGACTTAAAGTTGAGACCTCTGCATTATCTTGAGGATGGTTTTTTCCACTCCATTACCAACATTTTTTTGCATAATAAATGAATGCATATATTCAATATATAATCTAACAGTAAATTGGTGCATATACTAAATATATAATTTAACACACATCTAAAAGCTTATAAAAGCCTTTCAGACTCTTTGAAAATTTGAGTCTCGGGCACGACACAGGTTGGCCGGGCCTGACTTCATACCTAAGTTAAACAAAATCCATGTGAAAGTTGTTTGGCATACCAACATACATTAGAAACCACAAAGTTCTTGAATGAAAACTTGTAACTTGGGTGCGTTTGTTATGAAGAAATAGAAGATGGAATAAAATTGATCATTGTGATGGAATGAAAAGAAACTTGTTTGCTTACCATGTGGTAATAGAATAGGGCATTCAAAAGGAATGTAACTTCTTCCAAATATAACAATTTTATTTCTTAGTAAAGGGGAGGGAGGTGTTGTTTTTTCATTCCTTCAAGGAATGGAAAGAAATATATTATTATTATTATTATTATTATTATTATTATTATTATTATTCGGCTACAAAGTCCATTTTTCCTACAAAGTATACAAAGTCATAAAACACCGCAATTTCAGCCATAAAACATCTCAAAACCCACAAATAATAGAGTGAAGATCACTAAAGGAGATGAAAGGGGGAGGCGTTATGTAACCTACGATGTGAAGAGGAGAAGAGGTTGTGTGGCCTAACTTTTCAACCAATCCAATTTATCCTCTTTTTCTAATTTATTTATTTAAATAACTTATATTAATGGGTTTGGATAATGAAACATTAAAGAATTTTGTGAAAACAAGTACGTGAAAGCCCCGTGGTGATGTGGTAGTGATGTAACAATCACTTTTTTCATGTGACAATGAAAACTATATATATATCCTTTTAAGTGAAGGCTGATATAATCATTTACAATTTGTCTGAAAATCTCCCACGCGGTATGCAAAGCTTTCAATCCCATCAAGATAAGATTATATGATGCTAGAAAAGAGGCTTTGAAATCCAATTTTGTTAGGCTTAGGTTTGAAAGAACACTAGAGAGAAGATGTTAATCCAAATTTAAGCTAACTCGTATTTTATGGTAGCTCAACTTGTATATAGCACACATCCCCGTTTACACAACTATTACAATATGGTCCATCTACCTTACTAATTGACACGATTGACCCTTAGACTTATTACAATTGTAACACTTTTTAGGTATTACAGTCCATAGCTGATTGCTTGAAGATCAGAACCGGCCCGGTAGCAAACCAATTCATCACATTATTTCTATCAATTCATCCAAGCCGTTAATTATAACATGTATGTATTGTTTTAGATATCCATAGATGCTTCAGTTGTTGAATATAACTTCCTTCTCCAATAATTTATCTTTTAATTGGTTAGCATAATGTGTGATGTGTGCTGGTGTATATATAAAAAAATGAGTCTCACACAATCTGGGGTTTAAAATGAAATTACCAAACTAAACCACACAACTCGGCAAGTGTTCTGGTCGTGATGTAATAAAGTCGGTAAGACCAGGTACGAATCCATAGTCGCTCATGCGCAGCCCGAGATACTAACCTAATCGAATATAAAAAGATAGAATCAACTAACATCTAAGAAAAACAGTAAAAAGCAACAAGAAGGTAGACATAGGATGGAAACAAGAAAACCACTAAATCACAGCACTCGAACTTTGTGCTGACTTTTTGCTGCACACGCCTCACTATGAACTCCTGAAGTCACTGTTACATAGGTTGTGATAGAGGACCGCTATGAGCAGATAGTGGGGCCGCTAGGAAGCTGTGAAGGCATATTTTTGTTATCAACTTTCTTTTTCTACGCAACTCGTTCGGCTTCATTCCAGGTCTTTTAGTCAAGTGCCAAACCTGCAAATTCACCAAAAAATTACTAAGCAACCAAATATTGGTAAAAAAATGCAAGCAAAACCGGGCAAACGAGGGATAAATGAGGTAATAAATATATGACTTTTCAAGTCTATCAAATATCCTTACACTTATTTTATTTGGTTGTCCCAAGCAAATCTCAAGGATCAAATTCTCACCTAATTGTTTGGACCGACACTAATCAAGAGGTCTTGACGAGATGACAAAGGCTAAAGGTATGATTATGGGGGGTAGCTAAAAGTAAAACAAGATGAAAAAGTTGGAAAAATAAACTTAAACTCTTAAAATAAACAAAAACAGGCAACTTTGACCCATTCCTAACTTATTCTGTGTTTTCTTTTTTAAACTCAATGCTTTATTAATTTACAACTTAAGACAAAGACCAACTATTTTTGCACTTTTTGACTTTTTTTATGATAAAAAACTTGACGTTTTATTTCAAACTAAAAACTAAAAACTAAAGAGTAAATTGCACAAAACATCCTTTATGTTTCCTCAAACTCGCAGGTTCCAGCCTTAAAGTTTAAAACTTGCCAAAAACAACCTTTACGTTTATTTTTGTTGTCGGTTCAGTCCTTTCTGACTAACCAAGTTAATTATCCTAGTTTAGTTCCCTCACATGCCTAACATGTGAGAGTATATTTGTCAATTTAGGTTTGTTTTTTTTCTACAAAAACCCTTCTCTTCTCTACTCACACAAAAACACACACAGACCATTCATCTCTCTCTGCCTTCATCTACCACCATCACCACACACCGCCATCACCTCATCTACCACCGTCCACCTGCCACCACCACAACCAACAACCACCGTCAAGCACCACCGCCCCCTATCTCCTGCCGCGAAGCCAAGCACCACCGCAAACCCACCACCGCACCACCTCCGCCATAGCACCACCGCCATCAAAACCCACCACCGCTGTCGTCTCCTGCCGCTCCCTCTCTCTCTCTACGGTCTCTCTCTCTCACCGATCTCTCTCTCTTCTTCTCTCTCGCTCTACGATCTCTCTCTCTTCTTTCTCTCTCTCTCTACGGTGGTGATGTATCAGGTGGCGGTGGCAAGTGAAGATGATGGTGGCGGAGTTATTTGGGGGTTTTGGGGGTTTTGTCGGAGGTGGAGGTGGTGGCAGAGGAGGTGGTGTCGGAGGTGGAGGTGGAGGTGGTGGCAGAGGAGGTGGTGTCGGCGGGAGGGAGAAGAGGAGAAGAGGTTTGAAGAGGTTGTGGTTGTAGTGGGGAGACAATGATAGATGCAACTTTCAAATCTGGGTAGGGTGGTGTTTGATATGCTTGAAAATCGATGGTGGTGGTTGTAGATGGAAAATTGATGGTGGTGGTTGTAGCCAGAATATTGATGGTGGTTGATCCTCGGAAGGGTTTTGAACAACGGGTTTTTAGTTTTGATGATGTTGTGTTTTTTGAGGGTTTTATAAGAAGAGGAAACAAAATGACGAATATACCCTCACATGTTAGGCATGTGAGGGAAATAAACTGAGATAATTAACTTGGTTAGTAATAAAGGACTGAACCGGCAACAAAAATAAACGAAAAGGTTGTTTTTGGCAAGTTTTAAATATTAAGGCTGGAACCTGCAAGTTTGAGAAAACATAAAGGACGTTCTGTGCAATTTACTCAAAACTAAAGCTGCATAACTCAAACAAAAATGAGAAACGGTAAGCAAATGAAAAGGGGAAAAGATCAAAGTGGCATTTAAGGGTAGATCAAAGGGTCAAATAATGAAAAACAAAAAAAATAAAAGAAAAGGGAAAGGCTAAGATGCGGGAGATCCTAAATGCTTCTATCAAGCTAATGCGAAGTCCTAACCCAAGGTCTAAAAATAAATCATGATGCACAAGTTCTTTAGTCTCACAACTTGTAGGTGACACTCAATATGTAAAAGTGAATAAATGATAATAATCAAACAAGGCTCAAAAATCTCACTATCAAGTGTGGGAATGGGATGCTGATACTAGCTAAGTACGAGTTTCCTTAGTCAGGTTCGTTCCATTATCAAAAAGTATCCCAAAATCGTCTTATTTTAAAAACTGAATAGTTTGACATACTTTACTATCGCACTAGTTAAAGACTTCCCGTGCCCCCGAGAAATGCAAACCCACATTGACCCTCCTCTAGTTTACGCTTTACAATGTGTGTGCATTCAATCGTCTCAGGACTTGCAAAAACTTTTATTATTTCCTTTTGTATTTTTCAAAAAAAAATTTCACTTTTTTATAGTTTTTCTATTGTTTTGATGTTTTTGATGTCTTTTTTCGAAATATTTTTCAAGTTTTTCTATTTTTTTTGAGTAAATTGCACAAAACATCCTTTATGTTTCCTTAAACTTGCAGGTCCCAGCCTTAATGTTTAAAAGTTGCTAAAAACAGCCTTTAAGTTTATTTTTGTTGCGGGTTCAATCATTTACAGCTAACCACGTTATTTTCTTCAGTTAAGTTCCCTCACATGCATAACATGTGAGGGTATATTCGTCATTTTGGTTGATCTTCCACCCACGTCAATTATAAGAAAAAAGAATATTTAAGGTTTAACCTATTTTAAAAAAATTCTAACCGCAGGAACTAATGTGCAATAAAACCAAACTTTTAAAAACCAAACACCCTCTTTTCCGGTCTTCTTCTCTGGTGACTTCGCCGGATTCCGGCGAACCCGGAATTAAGATAGGAATCTTGTTAAGCTAGCCCACTAAGTTGTAAAGATTAACACATATTTTGATCATGCCAATCAAACTCTTCAGGATTATCATTAGTTGGAAGAGTCGGCGCCTTATTCGCATCAGACGGAAACGACAAACGACTCTTCAACCCTAGATACCTCTCACGGAACTCCGATGCCGTCAAATCAGAGAACTTCGTAACACCGTGTTCAGTAGTCGGATCCAGCAACTGGTGACGCTTAGGACGCCGCAAGTTAGAGTTAAACACTATCAAACGGTAATCGTGCGCCTCTGTAGTCGCGTACGTTTTACCAAACTTTGTTTAAACTAGGTTAAAACTTAAATATTCTTTTTTTTATAATTGAAGTGGGTGGAAGATCAACCAAAATGACGAATATACCCTCACATGTTATGCATGTGAGGGAACTTAACTGAAGAAAATAACGTGGTTAGCTGTAAATGATTGAACCCGCAACAAAAATAAACTTAAAGGCTGTTTTTAGCAACTTTTAAACATTAAGGCTGGAACCTGCAAGTTTGAGGAAACATAAAGGATGTTTTGTGCAATTTACTCTTTTTTTTGGAGTTTCTAAAAAAAGTTATATATAAAAGTTCTATTTATTTACTTCATCCCTATACTTAAAACACACATTGCCCGTTCCTAATGTGTGTCCATAGTTAGGGTTGTTCACTTGCCGAACCGATCGGACCTTTGCTCGTGCTCGGTTCGTTTACAAACCGAACCGAGCGTTTTTTCAACCGAGCCAAAGTCGAGCGAGCATCTTTCGATCAGAGCATTTTTAAACGAACGTCGAGCGAGTATCGAGCATCGCAAAACAAACAAGGAAAGTGATGATGGGAGTGCTAGTTATTGGAATAAAGTGCAATTTTCATCTCTTATGTTTCGTCCAATAGAACACATGTAAAAATTTAACAAATAACAAGGAATACAAAATAACAAATAACACTCAACTAGTTCTATCGAGTTTAACTATGCGGGAAGATAAATGGTCAACCGATTGAAACATACCCTAGTTCTATCGGAAGATTGAAATTGAATGAACCGATTGAAGTAAAACCCTGGCGAGTTGGCGTCTTAGCGAGTGGCGATGGAGAAATTGAATAACAATGGCCAATGGGGGGTTTTGATTAGGGTCTTGTACTTCTTAATCGAATGTTGGGTCGAGACTTGAGTATTGATCGACGCTTCACATTTTAGTATTTGAATTTTGACTCAATTATTCAAATGAACATATAAGTATTGAACAATGGACTATTGGTATTGGATTTCAATTCTAATTACTTAATTGGGCTCTATTTGTATCTTCGACCAAACATTGTTGATGTTGGTCTTTAGTCGTTTCATTAAAAATGATACACACACAAATATATATATATATATATATATATATATATATATATATCGAGCCAACCGAGCCGAACCGAACTGAGCGGACCTTTGCTCGTGCTCGGTTCGTTTACAAACCGAACCGATCTGAGCATTTTTTTTAATCGAGCTTAATCGAACGAGCGAAATCCGAGCATTTTTCGAGCGAGTATCGAACGGGCGTCGAGCGCCGAGCAATTTGAACAGCCCTATCCATAGTGCTAAAAAACAAACACTAAAAAAAAAGGGGGAAAAGAAATCTAATATTCCCCTGGTAGATGAGCAATAATCCTGCGTGATGAGTATTCTAAAACGTCGACGTGATCGAGCATAATCAAATCACTCAAGTGCTCGCTAGTCGCGCCAAACATAAACATATCAAATCAAGCAACAAAGAAAAAAAAGAAAACCAAAACCAAGCACGAAGAACAAACTATATACATATAAACAACTCGGGCCTCCACCCAAGAATAAACCTCGACGAACAAACCTATGAAGGGTCAAAGGAACTACTTCGACCTTGCAATGTCCAACCGATCCACTAACCGCAAACGTTTGACCAACCGCATATATCCGATATAATCCAAATCGGTCCACCAATAATAAATGATCATCACCAGCAAGTTATGACCATCAAACAATCCCTTTGAACATATCATTTGCCATTCCCCTTCACACCACATTTCATTTCAACCCACCAATCTTTATACTTCTGTGGAGGAAATGGAAAAAGTTTGTGATCCAAGAAAGATTGCCATTCAACCATTATTCGACAACCAACGTTATACTCGGATGATTCAAAGAACTCTCCAACCATGCTACACCCATATAAGTCGTGCTACTCTTAGATGAGATTGTTTAAAAATATGGAAAAATGCTAAAAATGAATTAATTTCTTATTTTGAAAAATTAGAAACTGGTGTGAACATGACTATCGACATTTGGTCGACACCTTGTGCCACCGTCCATTGGATTGAGCCGAAGTCGTGGCAAATAATGAAACACACGATTGCGTTTAAGCTGTTTGATCATCCTCACACCGATAAGAATATGTACCATGTTATCGACAGAGTTATTAAAACTTACAAATTGCAAGAGAATGGTTTTTCAATATTTTTTATAACGCCTCAAACAATATGGTTGCGGTAATGCATTTAAAATTAAAATATAAACTGATTTGTGACAGGTTTTTTTCCATAGTCGATGTATTGCGCACATCATAAATTTGCCGTTCAAAACGGTTTAAAAGTTATTGAACCACAAAAGGATGCTCTTAAAATAATGTTATGCGATATTTATAGTAACAATCAAAGACATAGTAGATATATCAAAGTTTTGTAAAGAGGCGGACCGCTTATGCTTTGGTGCCAATTGGGATTGTTCAAGAAGATGGAATTCGACTTCTAACATGTTCGAAAAAGCTACTTTAAAATAGGAAGTTTAATATTATTTCAAGACATTTGGCAAGTCGTGAAAAGGTTTCGACTTATCACCCTTCGGGTTGGGCTGTAATTGAAATGATAAGACAAATGCTTTAAGTTTTCAGAACTCAATAACGACTTTATCCGGGGTTACTATCCAACAAGTTCTTTCACACTTCACAAATTATATTCAATGTGTTTAAATCAAGGGAGTTGTCCTGTAAGGGTAGACCATATTCGGAAACGGTAGACCTAATGAAACTTAGAAAACATTTTCAAGAACTACCGACGGTTTTCACTTGTGCCACTGCCCTAAACCCTTGCTTTCTTTTAATGGGAACAAGATCTTTGATTGTAAAAATTTTTTAAGGAGTTGAATATAAACACCCCTCAAGACCGAAACTTTGATCAAAGTGCAAGAGCTCGTTTTAACCATCAACTTTAAAAAAATGTTTGAGATTTATTTAACAAAATAAGGTACAACCTCTACACACATCCATGGGTTAATGATAAATGCCGCTTTTGGCGAAGGTTCAAATTCGAATCTGGATTTGTACGTATATAACCAATTATGTGATGAGCCGTGTTAATTGCAACGTGGTAACACTACTAGTAGCGAACTCCGGAGGTATTGTGGGTTGAACTTTTTTACAAATGATGACTCTACAAGAATAAAAAAATTTTGAATTGTTGGCTTGGTAGAAAAGTAAGGAGATCAATTTCTGATCTTAGCCACCATGGCCCGAGATTTACCAACGGTCCAAGCTTCACTGGTAGCTTCGAAAAGATCTTTTTCTACTAGTGGTAGGGTCCTATCGATAAACAGAACTTGACTAACACCACCGGCGGTAGAGATGTCCATTTGCTTGAAAGATTACTTAGATGCGACTTAGAGAGTTCAACACAAACGTTTGCTCAAGGGAGAATTGGAATACTAAGAGCAATTATACGAGGACGATGTAGACGAAGGATTAACAAACGCAATGACCGACGAAGAAGCCACATTTGATGAATAACTTCGAAATAGCTCCGGTGTGGAGGGCGATTAGACGACGCTTATCAAGATTTAGTATTTTAGTTCCATTAAAGATAAAATATATATTAGTGGATCAAGCCTATGTATTAAAAACAAAAAAAAAGCAATATATACACTTTTTAAATGTTTCATATAGAAAAAAAAGTTGTTTTCCAACTCTAAACAACAGGTAAAGAACCGGTTATTTTCATTTTTAACTGTTTTTAACCTTATAACCGTTTTTTTAAACCAGTTAAAAGCCGGCCCGAACATTTTTCAATAGTTTGTACATGTCTAAGTCTAGCTGGCTATCTAGAACTTTTGTGTTAACTTTTAGTGCACATTCCATGCTATGAACTCCTAAAGTCATTGTTGCTAAGGATCTGGCTGCTAGAAAGATGTGAATGTAGAATGTACTGATTTATCAACTTCATTCTTCTACGCGACTCCTTCGACTTCATTCAAGGTCTTTTAGTCAAGTGCCAAACCTGCAAATTCACCCAAAATTTACTAAGTAACCGAATATTGGTAAAAATTGCAAGCAAAACTAGGCAAAATGAGGGATAAATGAGGTAATAAATCAAGTCTATAAATGTGCTAGAGAGAGAGAAAATTTGGTTAAGAGAGAGAGAAGTAGAGAGAGCAAGAGTAGAGTGACAGATAAGAGCTGGCTATGGCCTCTAGCAGACCTCCTCCTTGTCCTCGTGACGAGAATTTGAAGGTGATTACGATGGTTTCGCTTGTGGGTGTTACAGATGAAAGAGACAAAAATGGTGTTTGTGGTCAATGGTGATGACGATGGTTAAAGGTAACGATGATGAAGATGGTGGCTTAAGACTGTAAAGGACATAACAACGATGTTGGTAAAGAACATGGGTGATGATGAGGACCAAACATAAACTTAACTGAGAAACTTGCCCATCCAAGTCAGGGACCTCCTACGTTATAAAAATCAAACATCAGGAACCATCGTTGCAATTTAAGAAAGCTGGGGACCAAACATGCAATTTTTGCAAGCCATGAGGACCATCCGTACACTTAACTCTAAGTAAAAGCTCATTTGTAATATTTAGGAAAACTTTTAATATAATTATAAATTTTCTGTCATATGTGTTTATTCTAAACGATTGCTAGAACGTATCTAGCATTTTAGCGCTTCTATTCCACGTCAGGCGGTATTAGAGCTCGTTAGTAACCTGATGGCACACTATGTTGGAGTAAATCATCTTCCTCATTCTTGTGGTAGAGATCGTGGGGTTGACGGTTTGTTGTGTGCGTTTGATGATCTTTATATTCAGGCAGACAAATTTGACACAATCATTGAAGAACTACGTGCCATGATTGTAGGTGGTGGAAATGCTCACAAAAATCATGAAAGTGGTTGCTAAAGGTTATTTGACATCCCATTTTGAGAAAATGAGGTGTTGGGAACGCTAGTCGTAGCTATCAACAACTTGTCAACATGAAGAGGTCAATCCCTTTTCCGACTTAATGCATGACAAGAGGTATGTTCATTTTGATGATAATTCTAATGTTGAAACCCATGAATCTTGTAATGGTAATGAGTGCCACATCAAGATATAAATGTTTACAACAAGCATAACGAAACTCCAACCATGATGTTCAGGTAACAAACGATGTTAGCGAGGTGGAGGGTCAAGAGTTCAACAAAACAAATAACAAAAACAATGAAGATGGAGAATAATTTAGTTCTTTAATCACGAGCCTATCATACAGAGTAATCAAAAGTCAACAAAATTGATAATTTATAGAAAAGTGAAACCAAAGATGGCGGAGAAGAAACGGAACAACTCATCACCTAAAATTATCCACCCAAATAACTCAAGGGCGAGTTCTTTTCAAGTGAGGAAAATGATCAGAGACCGATTACTCAAATTTTGGAACTATTTTGGAATGCGGAAGAAAGTGAAAAACAAAACATAACTCAAAGAAATAATAATCATAAGACTTTTTACTTCATTTAAATTTTATTTTAGACTAATGATCTTATTGTTAATTTTGATTTAAAATAGATGTTAGTTATGTTAAAAGAAATTTTCATTTATGGTCATTTTTCCTGGTTACTTTGATCGACTTTAATGTATAGGCTTGTAGATGACTTATAAATAAATAACCATTTGTAATAATATTTACGACAACTTTTAATATAATAATAAATATTATCCCATCTAAGTTTTCTCTAAACATTTGCTAGAATCTATCTAGCATTTTATCGTTTTCCTTCCGCGTTATAGAGTCTCACGGGGATAATGACGTAAAACCAATGTCTAGACTTTTCTTGAGTGTTTATTCTTCCATTTGATTATGTTAGAGAAGTCATTAGCATTTAGGGGTGTATTGTAGGGATGAGCTCGGTATCGAACCGGTACCGGTACCAAAAGTACCCGGTTCGGTACGGTATGGGACCGGTATTTGAGGGTAAAAACCGATACCTGACCGGTACTGAAAATGTCAAAATTCGGTACCGAAAATGTACCCGTTTTCGGTAAATTCAGACCGATACTGGGTACCATTTTTTCATCCCTAGTGTATTGCATGACGTTAGACCAAAACAAATAGTTCTTCTCATTAGTGTCTAAAGCTAAACATTCTACTTTGCATTTTGCAAGATTTAAGTAAATATCGATACGACCGGACCGGACCGGACCGGTACTAAAAATATCAAAATTCGGTACCAAAAATGTACCCGGTACGATAAATTCATACCGATACCGAGTACCATTTTTTCATCCCTAGTGTATTGCATGACGTTAGACCAAAACAAATAGTTCTTCTCATTAGCGTCTAAAGCTAAACATTCTACTTTGCATTTTGCAAGATTTAACGTGACAAACTATAGTATAACAACTCGCAAAAATAATATAAGTCACTCTCTAACAGAAGATTTTCATAGCAAGATGAATGAAAATGTTTATTCACATTTGTACAAAAAAGGAAAAAAATAAATGAAGTTTAATAGTCAAATTAGGACTAAAACCTAAAAAGCCTCCATCATCCAATTTTTGTGGCTATTTAACCTCTCATCCTCACAAGTATTTGTGGATTGTTTTGTGTCAGTAGTGATAAAAAGCAGCTTTGCCACCCATCTCCACTATGTCCGTTGTCATCACCAAGTATATAAATTTTAGCCACCACAATCTAAACCATCATTCTAGGAAAAAGTTACTTTTCGTAGTTGTTGAAATCTGGAAAAAAAACCACTTGTTTTTTTTTCCCATTTTTTGAAATAACAAAAATGGCACGCCAATTGGTTGTTCTAGTGCTCATATCCATAGCCCTCATCGGCTTCGTCTCCGCCGCGGGTCCCACCCCTTCTCCATCCCCCGCACCCACGAGCCACACGCCAAAATCCGCACCAAGACCCGCCCCCAAAGCGGCACCAAAAGCCGCCCCGAAAACCACACCCCCACCAAAATCGACAAAAATACCGGCCGCCTCACCCAAGGCCCACAAATCAGGTTCCTCTCCAAACACTTCTCCTCCGTCTCCATTCGGCGGGCATAGGACTCGATCTCCACCGGCAGTTGATGGCGCACCAGCATCTGACGGGGCACCGGCTGATGCACCCTCGGCAGCGGGGGCCAGCTTGAAGGGATTTGCTGTCGCGGGTGCAATGGCTATTGCTACTTACTTCTTTTACTAGATTTGAGTAATGAGATAAAATGAGATAATTGAATTGAGGGTTGACATAAAGGAAAACACACGTGTGGGTGTGTTTTTTTGGATTTGATTTTGGCATTGTTCTAATATGTAATGACGGCCGCCGCTATATCAAATGCCATTGCTGCTGCGGCTGCCTTTTTTCGTTATTTACTCTACGACCTTTTATGTTTTGATGTTTTTCTATTATTGTGTTGTCTTCTATCTACATTGATTATAATATATAATCCCAAACACAAGTTATTTTAAGGAAAGGGAGTTTGTAACACGTATAGTTTTACATTTAATATCTTAGAATATTTTGTCATTGATTTTTTTATGGAATGATTACTAGATTCGAGACCCGGACCTGGTCCAGACCCGACAACAAGGGACCGTAGAACCCAGACCCAAACAAAAGCAATACCTGAACACAATGAAAGTTATTCAATTTGGTAATCAGGTAAACTTTCTAGGATTCTGTTCAACCCGAATAACCTGATTAATGTTCAGTAAATAAAAAACCAAATTGTTTGCTTATGTACAAGGGTTCACAATAATAGAATAACTCTATCATTAAGTTTCATATCTGTCACGGAGTTACTTGTTCAATTCACGCGCGGCCTTAGAACACGGTTTAAGTAAGCCTAGCCGACTTAGTGTCGTTGGGTTTGGTTATGAAAGTTGCTAAAGGAAACGTTGGATCGCAAGAAAGTAGATTGTAATACTTGAACACAAGTATATAAGATAAAAGCTCTTATACAAAGAGAGATTACAAGTGTGCTAGATGTTTACAAGTGTTTGGGAATGCCTCAAATGAGCACCTATGATCCATATTTATAGTAGATTGCTGCCTATCTAGAGTATTCTACATCTAGAACACTCCATACAAAATATCATCTCTAAATATCTAAGATATTTGTTACAAAACATCATAATATTTGCTGAAATCTAGATCCTTCATGGCAGAATTTTATGGCTGATGTAACCAGCTGTTTTCAGCAGATTCTAGGCCCTTCTTGGCTGATATTTTGTGCTTCTTAGTGTCTCCATGGTGCTGGAACAATACGGGTTGTTCCGGAGTCTTCCAGACGACTCTTGAAGCATGTAGATGGCCCAGAAGGTTCTAGAATGCTGAATTATTGGGCAAAATTTTAACGGGTCGTGACATATCGCTCCCATAAGAATGAGTTTCATCTTGTTTCCATCTTGAACAAATAGTGTTGATAGTTTTTTATTTTATCTTCCCCATTCTTAACTATCTTAAAGTAGAAAGTCGGTGGCTTTTACGCCACTGACATCCCTACTTTCATACTTTGCCACAATCGCCCATTTTACTCTGATTTTCACAATCTATCCCTCGCTTTTCAAACTTTGCTATCATCACCTCTTTACTTTGCTTTTCCACCATATCAGCCTCAACTTTTACGTATTTACGCCACCAATCCTTTACTTTTTCATTTATACCATGACCCCTTCATCTTTTACACATTTCTGCCGCCACCCCTCTACTTTTACACTTTGCCTTTTCCGCCACCACCCTCTCAACATTTTTCCGCCACCACCTCTCTACTTTTGTACTTTCCATTTATACCCTACTACTTTTATTTTCCCTCAAACTTTGGACTTTGCGTTTTTATCCCTTGCAATATTACGCCATTTTAAGCCCTAGATTACTGCTCCTACTTTGCAAATACCAATACACTTTGTTTTACGAAATGTCGTAGTCACTGTGTTTTACACTTCATGTCTACCTTTGTGTTTTACTCTTTTTTGTAATTGTGTTTTACGAATCGTGTTGCCTTACTACATGTTTCCACCCACCGAGTACCGCCGCAACACGTGGCAGGCAAAATACTAGTTTACTATTATATAGCAATGATAATTGTATGCTTGTGATTATTTACCTCTAAATAAGTTCATAAAATTCATTGGTTTATAAGCTGTGTTTCAACTACACATGGTTTATAAGTCTTTAGCTATCAATCCTTAAATCTTTGCCATTGGCGGCCCTTTTGCAGTCCAGTAGCCCACCAAAAGTTCCGAAATCTATTAGAGTGACACACCTTTCATAGTCCATTTACAAAACCCGAAACCCGACATAACCCAACCCGCTACACTTGAACATTGAAGTACCCGAACCCAAAATGGTTCATCGGGTTATATTTTTAGCTTTGAAAACCGAGGAACCCTACCCAGAAAACCCCAAACCGAAAAAACCCAATGAACACCCCTAGTTTGGTTAATTCAATTTTTTTAGATATAATCATAACTGAACCTGTTAGCCACTGTAGTACGGACTAGCGGGGTGCCGATGTGGACGGGTGAGGTCGCAGGGAACACCGCGCTGGTCCCGCTTCCCACACATTTCCGGCATCAAGTTTTGAACATTGGGGCTTTTTTGCGCTTGAATGTTACAATTGGGGAAGGTAAAAAAATAAAAATTAATTTAGTAGTTTTGTACCTGGCGCGCGTTGCGGCACCCTAAACCGAATTGTTCGCGGTTGATAACATAGCACGTTCACGATTCATATCGAAATGTATAAAAGTATACTCATACGTAGTAACGGTAACGGTAACGGATACTCGATAGAGTTCGTGATACAAAAAAATATATTTATAATAGCTTCATTATACAAAAGTTGTGTGATGTAATAAAAAATATAGTCGTGTAACTTGTATTTTACTTACCTTTTATTTTATAACTTTTATATGTGGTCTTTCATTATTTATATTCTTAGCGTTAAGTCATCGTACAAATAAGTTTATCCTACTAAACATGAGAATTGAAGGAAAATAAAAAATTAAGACGGTGGCATTTATGTAATTAATGTCGGATCGATCGGGGATCGATATACATGAATGAAACATTGTGAGTATGCACATATTTTGTGCAGGAACCACAATCACAGGGACGATACACACAGAATTTACACACAATAAGATTTATGTATCGACAATTACAAATAAAATCAGTCTGGGTATTTACACCCACAAAAATTGCAGTTAAATAATCGTTTTTATAACTATATAACATAACTAACCTAATTCCTTGTTCATCAAGTTTTGATTTATGCACAATTGACTTTTTTATGAACAAGTTTGACTTGTAAAAATCCAGATTTTTTTGATTAAGAATCTTCCAACAATTAAACTAACTCTTGTTTCTCACAAAAAAAAAGAAGCAATTGCAATTAGATTCAAAACACGATCAAAATCGCTCCAAAATCTTGATCAATATGAACAAAATATTTGCAAAATCAATCAAATAACTAGCGTTTATCGTCGATTCTTCCTTCTATTTTCAAATTTGATTGTCAAATGTTTCATCTTATTTCTACAAATACATAGGCTACAACAAAAGAGAACCTAAAATCAGCTCCTGTTAGTAAATTAAGAATGAAAACAAAGACACACCTTCAAATAATAAATCCAAAGCAGGTATGGTTTTGTATTGAACTGTAGTTAATCCACTAGACTTGATATACTAGTAGAGTAATTATAACTTAGATCATGTCCGTTATACTAGTAGAGTAATTATTATTATTATTATGTCTTATACACTAGTAGAGTAAATTTGTTTGACATCATATCTGATACACCACTAGAGTAATTATCAAGCATAACTAGAGTAATTTTTGTTGATCATCTGATACATCACTGGTTAATTTTTATGTTAAATTTCAATAAAATGACTAAAATACCCTTTCATTTTAAAAAGACCATTTGTGTCATTACTATATTTTTTATTCAAATGACCATTTTTGTCATTACTCTATTTTTAGTTTTTATATAAAGAAATAATGTGAATCAAATAATATGGTTTTGACTGAATACTATTTAGGTACATTTGCTTACCTTATGCATTCTAAGCCAGTTGATTGCAATGCCCTTTTTCCAATTACTCAAAAAGACGTCCTAAATCGAAATATTGTTTTAGGGATGAGCTCGGTACTGTCCGGTACCGAACCGGTACCAGAACCGAAAGTACCGGTACCGGAACCGAAAGTACCGGTACCGAAAATCCTCAAAAGTGGGTACCGGTACCGAATATACCCGGTTCGGTACGGATACGCTACCAGTATTTGAGGGTAAAAACCGGTACCGAACAGGTACCGAAAATGTCAAAAGTCGGTACCGAATCGGTATCGAAAATGTATCCGGTTCGGTAAATTCGGTAACCGGTTCGATACAGATATCGGATACCATTTGCTCATCCCTAGCTTGAACATGTCAAAATACTCAAAACATGTCACCTTAGGATACACAGCCTACAACGGAGCCGAACCATGTAGTAACTTTTTTATATTATATGTTCAACACTTGAGTGATCGAATGAATATTTCCAAGAAAAAAAATCAAGGGGTGGACCTAATTTATATTTTACAAATGAATAACATTATTCTCAAGTTTTTGTGTTGTAAATTATGAACTCAGCATTGTCGGAGAACATAGGAAAATTATAAAAATGAACCTTAGTGTAAAAACAAAAAATCTGATTTATATCTTCCTTGTGGGATTTTATAATCTGAATTATGTTATTTCTTTATACAAAAACAAAAAATAGAGTAATGACTGAAATGGTCTTTTGAATTAAAAATTGAGTAATGACATAAATGATTCTTTTAAGAGTAAATTGTCATTTTAGTTCCTGAGATTTGTTTAAATTGCATTTTAGTTCAAATAGTTTTTTTTTCACTCTGTGTCCCTGATTTTTCCCATTTGTTACCATTTTGATCCACACCACTAACTTCATCTAAAAGTCTCAGTTAACTCATGGGGTATATTAGTCGAGTAACTTATTTGTTTTGTTTTCTATTTTATTTACTTTAAATACTTTAAAATAAAAAGAAACCAGTTTTGTTTTTATAAAATCAACAACCAACCCCACCTACAACTCATCTGTCTCTCTCTTCCTCTCCCCCTCTCTCACTAGAACACCACCATCACCGTCACAACCACCTCACATCACCATAACCACCTCGCCGGAAACAACCAGCCCCACTGCAATATTGTTTGTTCCAATTTTCAGGCACCGGCGGTTGCTCCTAACATCCAGTAACCAACTTCAATCATCATCCTCTGCTTCACCTCATAACCTGCAACCTTTAATTTCTGTTCAAAACTTTAAACCTACAACTTAGAAATCCTATTTCCATTCAAGCTTTCAACATGTTATTTTGGTTACATATTTATTTGCTGAACTGTTTAATGGATTAGGTCAAAAGATAGGTCTTTTAAGGGGTTTTGGTGACTTGTAAGAAATTGGGGGTTTTGGTGATTTATTAGATATAAATATTGGGATTACGAGATAAGAGCAAGAGAGAAAGGGATTGTTGTGGTGGTGGTGTTGGATCTGGCCGGAAAGGCAGAGTGGTGGCGTTGAAAGTTGTGATGATGGTGGTTGAGTGGTGGACGGTTATGATGGTGGGGGGTGGGTGTGGCAGTGGTGGAAAGTTATGATGGTAGTGGGGTGGGTGGTGAAGGCTGTGATGGTGGTGGCTGGTCGTGAAGGTCGTGATGGTGGTGGCGTGGGTGGAGATATATATTTGAGAGAAAAGGAGAGGATAGTGTGAGAATCTGATTGTGTGTAATATGATATATATATTATAGTTAAAGGGTTTTTTATAATAAAAAATAGAAAACTAAATAAATATGTAAAGTGACAAACTGCCCTTAAGTTAACTGAGATTTGGATGAAGTTAGGGTGTTGGATTAAAATGGCAACAAACGGGAAAATTCAGGGACCCAAAGGTGAAAAAAAACTATTTGGACTAAAATGACAATTTGGGACAAACCTCAGGGACTAAAATGACAATTTACTCTTCTTTTAAAATGAAAGGGTATTTTAGTCATTTTACTAAAGTTTAACATAAAAATTAACTAACTCTGGTATTTGTACCCAAAAATGTTACGAAATAGAAACCATAAAACCTGAACCTGTTAAAAAATAAAGTTGGTACCCAAAGACGAAACTAGTTATAAATCACAGAGTCCATCTGTGTAATTAACTCCTTAGATATATTAGTAGAGTAATTATAACTTAGATCAAGTTAGTTATACTAGTAGAGTAATTATTGCAGGAACTAGGTTCACTTTTTAATAAAAGATATTACAAATATATAATAAATAATAACGAGACTCTTATTATGTGTGGGAAATTCTACTAGTAGAATACCGTTACATAAACTAATACAAAATACAATTTAATTGTTTGTACCAATCTTGATTCAAGTCGACGTCTTTGAAAAACTTCAATCGCACCTTCTTGTTCAAAACTCCGCTGCAAGATAAGCACAAATCGTTGACGGTTTTGGTTGAGGACCGTGTTTGACATGGGGCCCTTAAAAGAGATTTCACGCCTCCTCTCAGACCGTCTGTTTCCAGGATACAACAACTGATACATCCGCCAAAAAACAGATCCCATAACCCGACCCATAACCCATTCCTATCACGAGTCCTAACGGTGTTTTATTTTGTAGGTAATAGTTCTTGTCGCCAAGGTGAAGGCTAACTGATAGACTCACTCATCCGGTACACGTCTCTTCAGTTTTAAATGTAAGTCTTTTTGTAACTCTAGACATATAGCCTTTTGAGACTATGAATCATAATGTTACCAAAAGGTAGTTGTATAAAGACGAGTCATAGTGAATCAAAGAATGAAAGAACAAACCTTTGACGCTTTCAAAGAATACAATTGTGTATCATATTTATATGAAACTAGTGCTAACATTGTGAATTTCGCGGTGTCGATAAATGATATGTTTTTTTTAAATTACGTTTTAACTGATCATAAAAGAAATTGTGCAAAGAAAATTGAACTTTAAAAAACAATAAAAGCATCGTACCATATATCTAAATTAACCAAAACGATAAGTAAACAAAGGAAATATGGCTTTTTGGAGTCAAATATAAATTAAAAAAACCGATTACTCTAACACTTCTGCTTGCTGGAGCTTCGTAACCAATAACTTCAATGTCATTCTTGACCAAGTGAAAAAACAATCATCACCTAACAAAATATGTTCGGCTTCAATTATATCATGCCATCCAACAACACCGTACCTATTGTAAGAAAAATATATGAAAATTTTTATTTTAGTAATATATTGAAATATGTTGAAATATAAGAAAAAAATTAAATTAATAAATAACATGAGTAATGATTCACAAACCTTGTTTGACCATCAATATTCCGCGTGCGAAGATTCTTAACCCAAGTATTTCCTTCAACAACTTTGATCTTTATTTCAGAAATCTCATCTAAACCACCTAAGTTGGTAATTAATTTGGGAAGGATCTACATTTGATAACAACGTTAAAATTTATAAACTTTATGAACTAGAAACAATAATAAAAGATAATAAATTAAAGATATAGATAGATAGTATAATACCAATTCATGTGTTAGTATAATTGCAAAGAAAGGATAGTTAGGATCGTCACTAAGTTGTAGATAACCTTTGACATTGCTAATATGTTCGTATTCTTGTCGAATCAAATGAGTGTGTTTAACAAAAGTTGACGACCATGTTTATTGAATATAATAATATTAAAATGTGTCGAATCCTTTATTTCAAAACATAGAATATCACCATGATTTAATCGAAGATCTTCTATACATTTAAACTAACCATCAACAAAATAGTAATTTGGACCAATCTCCCTAATACGAACTTTCCATTGATGAAACTCAAATGCAATAAGCGTAAAGTTATTCGGTAAACGAAATTTATAATGTTTGTCAATAAAAGTATTCGGTATAACCTGTAGAGAAAAAATGTTTTAAATAAGATTGACGTATTATTTATTTATATTCACGTCTAAGAAAACTATATAAAAAAGGACATGCATAAAAAATACATACCATAGGAAATTGTAAAGGATTATGAATTATCTTGCAAAATGGTTTTCCATATTCTTCATTAGGATCATGAGAGAAGTACTCGAACATGGAAATACGACCACCAACATAGTTGAATATCATGAAGAAAATGTGATGCCCAAAGTAGTTTAAAAGATCACACCATCCATCCGAGAAATAGAATATGTCTTCTATTAATTTGATAATAAGACCATGAATGACCTTCATCAAATTTAAGTGTAACAGTTAAAGATTGTAACTTATTCATCCATATAAATCTACTCATACATATTGGTATAGCCTGAAACACAAAAGAAAAAATAAGCATTTCTTTAAAATAAATGTGAAGAATAACTTTCTTTAAAAAAAATCATCTACAGAGATGTGTACCTGTTGAGACGCTAAAGAATCAAGTATAGTGATGATGAATTTGTTACCATGATGATACATGCTAACCCAAACACCAAAAGAAAAAGAAGCCTAAAGATTGAATTCAACTTGCATCACTCAAATGAATGGAAAAATATGTAGAACATATTTAAGAAAGAAGATTGCAAAATCAAACTTCAAAGAAGAGTTGTATATAAAATATTGACAAAATTTGTGAAAAATTTTACAGTTACAATGTAAATAATTGGTTGTTTGTTTTTCCAAATATAAAACAAATCTTACAACTTTAAATAAAAGTAATATAATGAAATACATAACAAAATCAAAACTAATATATCTATATTTTAATATTATTCATCTGAAATTTCATAAAAGAAATAAAGATAAAAAACAAAATTTTAAATACTCATTTATTATAATATATAACAATAGCAATAAGAATATATCTTTTAATATTTAAAAATTTAATAATCATAACATCAAATCATCAAATCACCTACTATGTCTCTGCAAATAATTCCATCTTTGTTCACTATACTCAAGAAATCAAAATCGCCGGTGGAAGCTTTAAAAAAGGTACTTTTTCCGACTCAATTTCTGATCAGTTAAAGAACGATTCATACTTTCATTTAGCAAGTGAAGTTCAGTTTCTTACTACAAATACTTCATACTTTGTTTGTTTGCGGCGATAAATGACACTATTAGACGTCAATTCTGATTTTAGGTTTGTAGTATATTGAAAGTTGGATATGTTATGTATATTTAACAAATATTTTATGTATTGCATGTGTTTGAAATTGTTGATTTTTGGTTTATAGTGTTATTTCAATGATACATTTTCTTGATGTTCTTATGAAAAAGAAAAAAGGAATAAATGTTATGATCCTCACATAATTTTATGATTGTTTTTTTTTTGTTGAGTTATTTTGAAATACGATTATGACAATGATATATGATGATGTTCTAATGAAACATTAAAGGGAAAAAACAGATGATTCTGTTAAAAATTATATGATTAAAACGAATTTTGGTGAGTAATATTTAAAAAAGATGTTATAAGAGTTAATTTAGAATTCTATATATATACATAACAGTTTATTAAAGGTGTATATAGATTGGATCTGATATAACTTCGGAATTAGGTATTCTAAGTTTATGGAAATAATATTGACATCACATAAGGATCAATTATTTTAAAAAAAAAAATTGATAACAAAATCTTTATAAAACTTTGTTTGTGTAATGTTGATTTAGAGACTTTTATTTTTGGCTATCTATGAGAATATATGTATACATTAACCTTCAATAGTAACAATCAATATTAAATGTTATATATTAAAAGTTACAAAATGATTCAGTCTTGCGTATCTGTATTAGAAGAGCCAGGATCATTGAAACCGGTATGCTCTATTATTTACAATAAGTAGCTTTAATTTGATCAAGTCAACTCAAATACATAAATATACCTGCAGGTTATACCAACGGAGTTTGTTAAGAGCGTATGGGGAGATAACTGGCAGGCACGAAAGGTATGATCAATCATGAAAGTGGAAGAAATTGGCTATCATGGCTAAGGAGTGTAACTGTAGAATCTGTTATAACTGACGGATGGATAAATGTTGTTAACGATCTTGGGTCGACAGAGAATACATTAATACTTTTGAGGACACTAAATGATAAATCTCTAGAAATCCATTGTTTTGTAGAAAACGTTTGTGGTGAATCATTCTTCACAGTTAACCGTTATGGAGTTTTAAAAATTGTGGTAAGTAAACGAGTATGTTTGTATCAAGTTTATTTTGTTATACTTGTCAACTAAATAATATAAATATATGTCTGATAATTAAATGTGATATCATTTCAGGTGATTCCAGAAGCATATGTGAGAAGCTTTTACTCTTACCAGCCAGTGAATGATTCTTATACTATACAAGCAGCGGGTGAGAATTGGAAAGTTGAAGTAGACAAAATTAATAAATGCTATGTTTTTACAAAAGGATGTCTGAAGTTGTATGATGATCTTGGCATAGAAGACGAAGATATACTCATGTTCATCAAAATGAACAGCGTTACATTTGAGTTAACAGTTTGTCGTAGAGGAATTGAGCTTGTTTTCAATAAAAAGGAAACAACTAAAGATGACTCAGTTGTGGAAATACCTAAAGACGAATACCATGAAAACTTAAACTTTGTAAGTACAAATAATTAAAGTAACATGATTGACTACAAAAAATACGACTGATTTACGGCTGTTCTTGTATAACAGATCTTGTCTAAACCCGAGGATTCAATTGATCAGTTCGTGTCTGAGGTGATAAGTCTACATTTATTTAGATTCGAGTTTATTGACTATAAGATGTTAATGTATTTTATAATTTTTTTATATATAGATAAAGAAAGTTGCTGAGAAGCAAGAACTGAATACCAAGAATGGTGAAAAAGGGAAGTCGAAGCAGAAAACAAAAACTTTTTTAACTGAAGAAGCAAAATACAACACAAAAGATGATGTAAGTATTTGAAACACATTGTTGCTAAGTTTTTTATTGATTATTGAGACGTATTATATTATTAATTGTAAGTGAATGTTATTAAATGTTACTCGTTGTATTAACAGCTTAAAAAGAAACGAAAAGAAATTGCAGCAGATTCTATTTTGGACTACGGTAAACAGTTGATATGTCGTACAAAATCTGAACAAACTGAAATGTCAACACCTGGACCGAGAACTCGTAGTCGTTTGGTATGTTTACCATAACTTAAAAACAATTTTTATTACAATCTTGTTATACATTAGTAGATGATATATATCAAACTAAGTTCATTTGGTATATGTAATAATAAGATTAAGAAAAATGGAAAAAGGTGTGGAACCGCGTTGAAATTAACAGACGTAGAAGGAAAACGTGTTGCACGATGAAAAGATATTATAGAAAGTGATAAGTATGAATTCACACAGAAAGGAGATTATCTCATGGTATGGCATTTGACTTATTTAATCATACACAGTTAAATGATAACATTTGTACGGCTGATAATCCTGTTAACGGTTATATATGAATGCAACGATTACTTGTAGAAGTTGTAAAGAAAGGCAGACTCACAAACAAGATGCATCAGATGAATGTGAGGTATATTAAGGGTAAAACCACGGTGAAGAATGTTAAACAACAGGAGAACGGAGAAGGTGTAAGGTATGCGATAGAAGGTTGGCCGCATTTCATGAAAGAGAATGATCTTAAAAAGGGTGACATTCTGCATTTCACTTATGTGACTTCAGAAAATTTACTCGTGTTAGCACAGGTGGATGCGGTGAATGAAGCCTAACAGATAAGGTTAGACGTCGATGGTGTAAGTATATGCATAAATCAAGTAATGTGTGGTACTGGTATAAAGGATTTTAGTGGACATGTTAGTACTGCATGATGTTTTGTTTTGTTGCTTTCTAGTTTAAGGTTAAAGACAATTATTAGTATATCATCGTCATGGATACGATAATTTTGAATATATAAGTATTAGTGCTATCATTGACAACTGATTATTGATGTTCATATAGAACCTTTTCTTTTAATATGTGGTTTTTTACATGTTATTTAAATTACTGTATAAGTTGGAAGTTAGATTAGTTATACTTTTAATGTAAACTAAAAACTGATAGCTAAAGAATACGAATGAACATCATAAGACAAAAAATAAAAAAAATGATCTTAAAAAATATAAGTAAAATAATAAACCTATAAATTTGTAAATATCTCTTTGTACACAACATTAGTAGTTTTGTTCATAATCTTACCATCAGCATCTAAAACTAAAAGTTTTAAGCCATCCATACTTTTGACTCTTGATAGTGCCACATAGAGTTGTCCGTGAGTGAAAATTGGCTGCCTGCTTGCCTTAGAAACAAACCGACCTTGGATAGAGACTGGCCCTGACTTTTGTTTATCGTCATTGCGAAATAAAGTGGTATTAGAAATTGTCTTCTTTGTAGCTTGAAAGGTATTCGTTTGTCAGATGGCGACAAATTAATTCTTGGAATAAAAGTTCTAGTTCCAATATTATTACCAGAAATAACCTTTGCTTCAATAACCCGATCACCAAGTGTAACCACTTGTAATCCGGTACCATTGCACAAAGCATTTTTCTGATCAAGGTTACGTAAAAGCATTATAGGAACGCCAGCTTTTAAAACCAACTTATGATTCGGCATACTTGAAACTTTAAGACCATTTAGAACGTCGGCAGGGTAAACATGGTTTCGAATATGGTCAGGTTCGTTCTTAGATTGGCAGATTGAATCTGAACTTAGATACTCTTTTTGATCACCAGGAAAATTTCTAATAAAGTGTCGTATATCTTGTGAACAATGCCGTTCTTAGGCGCCAGTATAGCTCTCTCTTGAAAGTAGTCTGGATCATTGAAATTCTCAAGTATCGAAGGATACATAAAGTTGATCAGACTACCAATAGGATTGGTGGAATCAGTTATCAACAGTTCTTGTGGTATATCAATAACAGCCTCACCATCATTTTGACCACAAGTTCTCCCTCCCCAATATCCAAAAGCCATTTCGCAAACTCTTTTGTCTTCTCAATATCAGAATGATTCATGCCAACAGTCAGCCTCATATTCTTTGTTAGCTTTAGTAACTTGCATTTGTTCCATATTATGATGAACTCAAAGAAGCGTTCACAATGTCTTGTCTAGAGCCGTTAGTAATAACAGGACCAAATAGAATTACCTTTCCTCCGAATGGTAAAGCTTCGCTACTTGAACAATTAGGCACCAAGATGTCTTTTAAAGTTCTATCCAATGCTTCAAAGGCATGTTTGTAAATCATTGGAGCTTCGCCCAAATAATAAGCTGTGTTTTTTAAAAGAAGCGCAACTTCTATTCCAGGCTTCATGCGGCAAAGCGAATCCTTGTTTAGATTCAACGGGACTAAAAATCACGAATGTGTTGTTCGGCCTCCTGATAGTAGTAAAGAAGCAATACCACTTGAAGCAACATTTAAACAATTTTAGATTTTCTCCGAATTGCTACCGACAATGTCTTCCATAGAAAGGTCTTACAAGTACCACCATATCCAAAGGAAAAACACACCGCCTTTGTTCGTTCTAACAGATTCCATGATCTGACAAAAAACGTGTCGTTGTTCATCCGTTAAAAGTCCTAACAGACTATTCAACTCAACTTCCATATTATTTTGGTCGTAAGATAACTCCTCGTTAATCAATCGATTGTTAGAAGAAGAAATAGACTCGTCATCAGTTGAAGGCATAGTTGAATAGTTTCTCAGCGATGAGTTATTACGAAGTAAGAATTTCTCGATCTCTAACAAAGCCAAATTCTTAATTTCATTTTCAGAGTAATGCAAATCCGCAAGAAATTAAAAATAACAATGTAAATTTATTAAATAAGCAAAAACAAAAAATGTATAAACAAATAACATACCATCAACATGTAATTCTTTTTCTTGTCTATATAAAATGTCATCTGATAAATACTTCCAAGTCTTCTCCCATACAAAATCTGGTCTAGACAAACTACCAGACATCAGCATTGTTCCAACTAAGGTACGTAGATAAGTAGCGCTCCCATACACATTTGCTTCTTTTATGGCTTCAATGTACCGTTGTCATCGTCTAAAAGCCCCAGCGCATAACATGCATCTCTAAAAGTTGGATATAAACAACCGTTTACAGTACGAATATCTTCAAAAGATTTTGGTCCCTTTACTTTGTTCAATAATATTCTTAGATAGTAAGCTTCACCAGTTGAAGGGAACACATAATGAATCCTACCGATTGAAGGATGTCTTTTCCTTACTTCCCAAATGCGAGTACTTAAATTATAAACAACTTCGATGGATACTCAACATAAGTAAGTTCACATGCCTCGGGTAATCTTTCATTACACTTCATCCAAGATAAGAACATTGTTGAAGCAACATATGGTTTGTTAAGAACATTCTGAATGTCATCGTTTGCACCATATACTAAGTTTTGTTGACTGGGTAGATGAAACGGGAGTCGAATTACTGAAGGGTATCGATAATGAATATCATATGAGAAAATCACTAAAGGGAGTCGAATTACCGAAGGGAGTCGAAATGTAGCGGCAATCGTAATACTTTTCTATCTCATCGACTACAGGTTCCTGATCATTCTCATTACCACTTTGTACAACTCTAAGAGTAGTTCTATCTGGACCTTTGTTAGTGTATTTGAACAAATATTTGATAGAACCAACTTGATTGTACCATTCAACGTTGATGTGCGCCTGGTATCTTTTTAACAACACTTTACTATATGGAACAACAAATCTGTTGTCTATGTTCACACGTGATTTCACAACAAATAAGCCAGAATCTCTTCTACGATAAACTGGAAATCCTTTTTTATCCAAACAGTGAAATTTTTAGGAAACTTTTTGGAACACTTACGATCGACCATGCAAGGCATTCATATTTAGAGCACCACACGGACCACGAATCATGTAGTCTGCCACAATGTCATGCCCCCGACCCCTACCCTGGGAGCGGGTGCCGCGAGACAGTCAAGTGGTACCGGTGTTTATTAATTTGGTAGCGGAAAATATCATCAAGATCGATGTTAGGAAAATAAATTCAGAGTTTATAAAACACCAAGTTTAATATTAACAAACGGGATAAAACCCATATTTCATTCCGAATGTTTTTGTAGGGATAAACCCTAATTAATAAAATGTAAATGTCTTCTTTTTATTCAGGTAAACATAGCCACTTTATTTAAGCCTTCAGTGCTCCATTGCTGGCTTCTAGGACTTTCCAGTAAGTTACCTGAAACGCGTTTTGAAAACATTTTATCAGCAAGAAATACTGGCGAGTTCATTCCATTTTATAAAATGACACATTGTTATACTTTACAGTATTAAGGGCGATTACAGTGTAAGTTTTCTATCTATTATTCAACATAGTAGGCGACTGGGGACACTCCCCTGTGCTTATGGTCATATTACTGTGGGACCTGTCTCCCAACAAGTAACGGTTCCTGTCACACCATTGGTGACTGGGGACTAGTAATGTACAAAACCCCAACTACCAGTAATAATTATAGATTACACAGACTTAATCCCTGTGAGTATAACTGAAAAACATTTGAGGTTTTGTAAAGTAATTTAGTAAAAAGAGAGAATGACTCACAAACCGTGAGAAAAAGAGAAATGATTCACTTTGTAGATTTAGGGTTGTTTTCTTAGAGCTTCCTGGTACTAATTTTGAGTTCCTAATAAAATTACAATGCAAGATGTGTTAGTGCAATAACCCAACTTAACATGAATGATACTTCCCGAGACAAAATCCCAACGTAGTTAACAAAGCATAGCCTTATTAACGGGCATTACTTTGGCATCCGTTGCTGGATTTTAGATCAATCGGGCAGAGTATCGAATCAGTGATTAGGGTTAAAACACTTACAACAGGGCAATGCTTCGCAGGTTTAGGGGGTATTGGACAAAGAAACGGAGATACAGAAGGTATACGAACGATTTGATTGTTCGATTTTGAGCAACAGCTTCTGTCCCACGGCTGCCTTTATATACTCAATTTTGGCACCTCCCGCGCATCGTGCCGACACCCTGAGACTCCCTCCGTGGCGCGGGGGCAGCCTATATTGCCTAGACAAGATACGTTGCATGCATAGCCTTGCCAGACGTCGCGAAACGGAGACACGTCACCTGGTACTCCCCCGCGCGTCGCGGGGAGATGCCAGGGATTCTGGCGTATGGCGCCTGGGACGCCCAGATCAGTTTTCTTCGTTTTTCGTGCTGGTTCGCGACGTACGAGTCCGGGGATATGATCGGGGGGTCCTTATAAGGTGTTTTTGAGGATTGTTACACACAAGTTTATATAACTCTGGATCTTCGGCTTCGTCTAGAATTTCGGCAGAAATGATTGGATCTGGCTGGTCAACGGACAATATCTTGCTATCAGGATGCATGAATACACAAATGTGCGCGTGAGGAAGTCCACGCTTCTGAAATTCAACAGTATAGACAACTGCACCTAAGGATAACGAAATGATTATGTATTATAAAAAAATATATTTAATAAAATGGTATGAAAATTAATGTACATAATAATAAAATAAACATTAAAGTTAGATAATTTAATAAGTTTATTTTTTAAATGTTAAAGTTTAAAGGAATAATACTTGTTTAACTCTCACAAGATGATTTCAAGTCTTTTGTTATGGAATCAAGTTTGATCTTGAAAATTTGACACGAAATGTCTGGCCTTTGTATCTTCAGTCTTATGGTGGTATCTTTTAAAAACCTTTGGATTTCCGGCCACTTTGGGTTACATGTAATAGTAATGAAGAAATCTGGATAGCCAAACCATTTGCACAAAGACATTGCGTCTAAGTAATTTTGCATCATATATCGAGAAGCGTCAGTGAACGAAGAAGGAATAAAGATAAGTGTGCCTATTTTAGAAACATCCTTTTTCCAGCATTATTTGCATTATGTATATTCTCAACAGTTTCAGATCCTAAATGTGTTTGCTGTCGTCGTATATAAATAATCGTTCGCTCTCCATCATAGTGTAAGCATCGACCACAAATTGTTGGAAAAGTCGTTTAGCATGATGAAGGAGAGAGAATTTATTGACACGATCTTGGAATGTATATGCAAAGAACTCACGCATAGTACACATTAGCCGTTCGCTCTTTGTGTCTGACGTAAGACCTCTATGAAGGATGTAAACCCTATACATATCTTCTCCAAAGGGAAATAAGAGAGGGTATTGTAGGGAAAGATATGAAGGGTGTAGTTCACTTATGCGCTCAATTCGATCAGTTTTTGTTTTGACAACAATACGATTCTCAACAGCATGACTTAGATCTCCAATAACTAATGCAACAACTTCGGAAGCTTCCGGCAGGTTGTATGTTCTATCATCTTTGGATCTCTTACCAATAAGACAAAGCTTCAAGTTGATATAAGGATTTTCATTTAAACAGTTTCTAGCATGTCTATAACTTTTAACCCATTATGAGTGTCTAGCATACGTGTAAGTTTCTCGATGATCTCAACATGATAAGATGCTTCGGTTGGTGAAAAAGAACTCGGTGAACCACTGTAACATTTTTAATATAAAAAGGATAAATAAGGTCTAAATCTGTATGCATTTAATTTAAAACGTTAAAATTAAATACCTTAAGTATTTTTATAAAATAAGTAAAATAAAAATACATACCCAACAACGTTTTGTCGATTAAAGAGCTCATTATCTGTGTCGTATGTATACAACTAGCTGAATTTTGGCTCATTTCCATCAACAGGTAACAGACTACCTATCGTATGATAATTTTGACCACTTAATCTAAAGATATAAGGCGTATTTCCACAATTGATAGTTTTGTCATTCCTTCCTCCCATAGAAGTAAATGAGAACATGGAGTTATAGCGGCAAATGTTTTAAAAAAATTGCTCTTAGCGTTACCACCAACAAATAGATCCTTCAAACTTTTCGGAGGATATTTTAAATCAGGTAAAAGAACTTTACCATATACACAAAATATGTATTAACATAAACGTTCTACTATTAACATTAGTGATTCAACATGTAAATCATTTATTTGATATGAATATTCACTTGATGATGGACAGTTTGTTAATAAATGGTGTTGTGAATAGAAAATTAATTACATTAAACAATCTATATATTAAATAAAAGAAACCATTGGGACACATGTCACCCTGTGGTTTATCCTTAGCTTGCTTTTCCCGCTAAACCTAACTCTAATCCGGACGACCCGATTACAAATCTGGATACCTTCTTAAAATACCCAATCGTACACCGCACTCTTCATTCTAATCTAACCCTAATTATCATCCATGTATCTCTCTCTCTCTCTCTCAAGATCATGGGCGACTGAACTCAAACGAAGCTTTTAATCGTCGGCTATCAACACTCTAAACTCATATTCATCGATCGATTGTAAGAGTTAATCCTAATCTTTTTCCTTTTAATAAAGTTGTTATTCTTTTGTTTGATTTGCAGGATGGTATAGTTAATTAAACGATTAACATGAGTATTTGTGGTAAGACTTCGGTTAAATTAACTAATAATCACTGGAGATCGATTATCACATTCGTGAAGTCCATTTATGGTTCAATATTATTAGGATATGGTTAATGGGGGATTAGGGTTCTTATTTTCTATTGTTTGTTTAAATTGATATTGATCTGGTGCCTTTGAATCTTCTATATGATTGTTGATTTCTCTTAGGCTATCATCCAATTAACTTGAGGTTTGTGTATTACGTATCTAATTGTTAATATATTGTTGATTTATCTTCTTAATTCGTATTAGGATATTAATTTTTAAATTGTGGAGGGGCATGAGTGAAGCAGGTGGTTTGAGTGGGAAAATCTGGTCGAAGATGGGCTGTCAGTGGGTATGGGCAGCGATGATTGTGAGGCATTTGAGAATCCTCGTGATCAACAATATGGCGGTGGAGATCTTGAAATGGGAACACAACATAACGCGAATTCTGGAAAAGTAGGGTTGGATGAATTTTTCAAGAAGGTGACAAATTTACTTTTCATTTTCTTCTCTTTTTTGAAATTTGTAATTTATACATGTCTAATTTCATTAACTTAATCCATTATTGTTTTTGTTCAAGCCATTGAGAAACAATATGAGAAGTTGAATAAACTACTAAAAAAATTACAGGTCTTTTTGAGTTGTCTTTAATATAATATTTTTTTTCTTGACATAGTAATAGTAATAATGAATTGCTTTGAAGGTTGTATTTAACTTTTGATTCAGGTACTTTGGTTTTCGCAACCGTATGTAGATTCGATTTCGTTCATTCTCTCCTATAATTTTTGTGGAAATATATATACGACTGTTGTCACTGAGGTTAGTTGGATTGTTATTTGATGGTTTTACTGTTGTTTTTTTCTCAATCTATTATTAAATACATCTCTGATACTTAGTTTTTGTTTATTTTTGTGAAGTTATGCTATTAAAAACAACTTTAAGTAGTTTGTAAAAATTGATATGGTCAACTTGGGTATGCGTAAAGTCTATATAAGGTTTTTATCGACATCCAATAAATTTGAATCTGGCTAATGGCTTTGACCAATTAGTCAAGCTCAAGTCGCTTTCTCTAGGATTTGGTATGGCCTGTCTTGTGCCCATGCCTTTTTATTAGTTTGTTCGACAGCTATAGCACATCTTAATTTAGAGTAGTGACTAAATTCAATAGAGTAGTTGAAGGGATCTTTGGGTTTGGTCAAAATGGTTCAACCATAATTTCACAACTTTCTTCATAAATGATTGCTCCTGGGTATGATGTTTTCTAAAATTGAATTTGGTCATGGTATATGTGTTTGTTTTCACGACCATTGTTTCATCAGGGGCAAAAAAAAAAAATATTTTGCTTAATTACACATCTAAGCCTTTGTGTATTAGTTATTATTGTTCTTAGAATAATTAAAGATCATATAGGTAATGGTGTTCTAAGAGTAAACTGTGTATCAAACTCTCTCACAGTGTCCTTTCTTTTAATTACAAAAAAGCTCACTGAAATGGGGTTGTTGAAGTTTGTAGATAACTGGTGATTTGCAGGTTTCAATAAACATTGATCTGAGGTATGGGGGAGGTCGCATTGATTGACCTGGTCGCTATTTTATTTGGGTAAGCATATTATTTATTATTACCGCCTAAAAGTAGTAGAAAGTTTTATTAAGATTAATAGAGGATGCTTAAGGAACATAATTAATGTCTTTGCTGTTGATATTTTCATGTTATTGTCTCTCTTCTTCTGTAGGGTTATTCCCAAGACGCTCATATATCTAGAGGTATCTCCCACTAGACGAACAAATGTGAGGTTATTGCTTTGTGTACACTTCTGATTTTGTTTGGGTAAAAAGGAAACTAGATTGATTTGGGTAAAGTGAAATTTCATTTGGGTCTTTTTGGGTCCACTAAAATTAAACAATGGCTCAATTTGGGTCTATTAAAACGGGTCATTCGGGTTATTCTTATAAATTCCGCTAACTTAAAATGGGTTCAAATGGGTTTGCACTACCCATGACCCATTTTGACATGACTCATTTTAACACGAGTCCATTTTGGCCAGAACCTCTTTTGACCCGAAACAATTTGGAAACCATTTGAAACAGACTTTAGACCTGTTGGCTGACCCGAATCGACTCGACCTTCCCATTTTGCCAAACTTAGTTCTATTTTAACATCAGTTTAGCAAGCAATGGCTTCGACCTCGAGAAGCATCAAACTTAAGAGGTAAAATCTATGATCTCTTTGTGAAACAGTTCAAGTAAGCCAAAGTATGTTAGTCAGATTATGATAAATAATGGTAAATTTTATTTTAGAAACGTTATGGTAAATTGCCTTTATATATATATTCCGTTTTCATAAGGTTGTCTTTAATTGTATATACATTTGACATACTATATTATCATATCCACCTTTTAAATAAATTTTAAACATAGTAATATTGATTCAGTTACTTATTAATCTTGATTGTTGCATGCAATGCAGACTTTGGCAGCATTTCTACAATAGTTATGAGTAATGAGCATGGGCTCTGATGTCTAATCATAGGAGGTTGCACCAATATTGTTACATTCCTAATCTGGTAGGTTGACGGGTATAGTTATATTGTTCGATAACCTTATCTTTCTTATAATATGTTGTTTCCATTATTACTTTGTTTGATTACATCTAAGTTACGTACTATAATTTTGTATTTACATAATATTAAATTTAAACATAAACAATTGGTTTTTTTGTTGAAGCCGCGTTTAACGCGGGCATTAACCTAGTCATATATATATACAAAAACTTAATATTAGTTACATCTAAATCTATTAATTCATAAACATGGAATAGAATGTTACCTGAATTTAAATTAGATAAATGGGAAGAAACTTGGATGTTTGTCAGGACGCTAACAGATGATCTGCACAACGTAAATGTTGTGTTCGGACTAATATTCTCTTTATTATGAGTAGACGAATTATGAGTTTGTGATGACATTTTATTGAATCTTCTGTTGTTCAAATATATCCTTCTAGCTTTTCTTCTTTGAGCAGCCTCGCTCCTCTGATTATTGCGTACATCAACTAAAGTGACATATCCATTAGTATAATATACTAAAAAAATCATGAAAAAATTATGAATAAAAGAGTCACACATACCATTGGAGATATTAGACAATGTTCAAAAGTAAGAGATATAGATAACCCAATACAGTAAAGACGTACGTGTCTCGTATAAAGAAAGATAAAAAAATGTATACTTATTTAAGAACAGGTACCTTAGGAGATATGAAAGAAGTGTGTATAATATTAAACTTTGGGAGGCTCCATTAGTGAATTGTTTGCAATTTTTTAAGCAATGAGTGTTTCTATAAATAGGATTGTATGTAGGGCTGTAAACGAACTGAACAAACACGAACGAGGTCATGTTCGTGTTCACTCGTCAAGGAAATTAACATGTTCGTGAACTGTTCACAAACGCATACCGAACATAAGTTTATGTTCGTGTTCGTGTTCGTTCGTTAAGAAATTCAGTTGTTCACGAACAGTTCGTGAACACTGGTCTCGAACACAGACGAACGCAAGCAAATAAAAACGAACCCAAACGAACATTTAACTAAAAAATATAAAAATATAAAAACATTGTTATCCTTAAACATTAGATATAAGTAGTTAAATACAACCATTAAATGATAAATTAAAATACAAGAAGCTTACTACACCATAGGGCTGTTCATGAGCCGAGCCGAGCCGAGCTAAGCCAAGCTCGGGCTCGGCTCGATTATAAACCGAGCTGGCTCGGCTCGGCTCGGATTCGAAACCGAGCTGAAAATCAAGGCTCGGGCTCGGCTTGGTTTTAAATCGAGCTAGCTCGGCTCGATTTGGTTTGGCTCGATTTTAACATTAAAAATTAATATATATAGCTTCAAAAATTAAGTACTCTAAAATATTATTTAATACTTCAAAATAACATATCTAAAATAAGTTCAACCTAATACATCACAAGCCAAAATCAAGTTAAACAACACAAAATAAGTTTTAAACTTCGACGAAATACATTATTAGTTCATTAGCATGGTAATAAACATTCCAATAAGTCATAGATATCAAATAACAAACCTAAATACATGTAAATAATAATTAGTGTTTTGTAATATATTGTAATGTATAGAAAAATAAAATATATTGTAAGTAAAATAATCCGAGCTAACAAACGAGCCAAACCGAGCTAATCCGGCTCGTTCGAGCCGAGCTAGACTCACTTTCTAACCGAGAGCTTTTTCCGAGCTAAATCCGAGCGAGCTCCGAACTTTTTGAACAGCCCTACTACACCACCAAACGATGAATCAAGTCTAACTAACCTACACATAATTATCCAAAAAATGTCTTAGAATGTTCAAATTTTAGCTAAATTAGAAAAAATAAGGTTTCAAGTTTTCAATATGTTTGAATAAAAGGCTTATCATTTATTATATTAGTAATATAATCAAACGAACATAAACGAACGTATCGAACATCTTACCGAACATTCACGAACGTAATCGAACATCTTACCGAACGTTCATGAACGCAGTCGAACGAACGAGACCTGTGTTCGTGTTCGTTTGCTAAGCTAACTGAACGAAATCTTTTGTTCGTGTTTGTTCGTTAAGCTAATCGAACGAACATAAACGAACTTCCGGCCGAACGGTTCACGAACTGTTTGTTGAACGTTCGATTCGTTTAGAGCTGTATGAGAGTGCAATACATGATTCAAAAGGAAATCACGTTTATTATGGAGATACATTAAATTGATAGCAATTAACATTCAATCAAAATTTTATTTTAAGTAACAATACCAATTATACTCATAACTGATTGGCGGAATATTCTACTAAACAACTATCTTGATGACATTTTTTTGTTACGTAAACATATATGTTGACTATATATATTTTTGTTAACATAAACAGCTATATTTACTAACATAAACGACATAGAATTATCAAAACCCTCCCCCATATCTCCAACGTCCCTTCATTAATTTATTGTATGATTGTCTCTTTATGCCAATCACGTGAACATCTGTGGTTAATAATCATGCTAGTGTATCTCAGTCATGTTCTTGATCTATTAGTCAAACCCTTGTAGTTAATTGTTGAAACCAACATCAGATCTTGTAATTTGGGCTACTTATAGGATAATATTACCATTTTTTTTTACTAAAAACTTGGTCATGGTCCTTTGTATTCGACTAGTAATTTGATTGAGAAATTTTTATGTGATTTGACTTTGGGCGAAACTTTGAAGTTAATGAAAGAACTTCGAGACAATGAATAACCATATTTTCCATATTTTTACATATGTGATCATGAAACTGGATATCCAGATTTGGGTTTTTTTCATCAGATATTAAAGTTTGAATTTTTAATGCCAACCACCGTGACACCGGGCGCTGTGGTCAAGGTCGACTACTCTACCGCCGCCAGCCCCTTGGCTCTCCCAGATGCGCGGAAACCCGACCTCCACCCGCCCGAAGGCACGACAGTGGAATAATCGGTAAAACCTCGCCTCTCATCCAAGACGAACCGGCGCCACCCGTATTCGCCATTCATCTGGATGCCACAGAAAATAATGGGGAGAGTGAGAGTCGAACCTGGTTACTAGGAACACAAAGTCTTTCCCCAACTACTCCACCACTACCTCATTGGCAATTAGATAGTTATATCATATCAGAACTGATTGTTGATTTCTTATTTAGTTTGTTACAGCTTAAAATATACATAATAAATCATGTATCTTAGATCATTATAGTTGTCTTCTCTAGTTAGTTTAAAATATATATATATATATATATAACAGCAAAACGCTATCTGACTTCCTATTGTGTGCTCTCTGTTGTTACAGGTCAAAACAAGAGACTGGATAAAATAACTAGGCTTTATGAAAAGAACGGCTGGAATCAAGGGGTCAAATTTTCGTTTATATTGTTTTGTTTGATTTAGTTAGTTGATTTTCTTGTAAATGTACTTGTGACTTTGTAATATCATACTCTTATCTAATATAAGTCTTTTCATAATCTTGTTTCGATTAGCTATATGTAAATTCGAATCCAGTCCGAATTATCAAATAAATTCCCATGTTTTTTTTAGATCATGAGTCGTTACAGGTCACAACGAGAACATCTCTTATTGAAGTCCATGTTAATTGTTTCCGATTACAAAAAGCATCCAATGAACTTCTATATTCTGGAAGTTTGAAACTGTAAAGAGGTGCGAACGTGCTGCTTGAAGATGCATAAAATTGTGTTGAACATCAAGTTCAAAAATCATTCTACGTCTATACATGTTGTCAATGTTTCAACTTTAATTACGAGTCAGTATGACCCGTTTGATTTGAAATTCTATATTTGACCCGTCATGTTTATTCGCTATATTTTGACCCGTTTGGTTATAATTCATTACATTTTGGCATCTGTGTCTCATTTCACTTTACGTTTCTATATTTTGACCCGTTTAGTTTAAACTCACAATATTTTGATATGTTTCATAGAAATTCTTTATAACATTCCACTTAAAAAATCCAAATAAAAATAGATCCAGTATTTGAACACATGATAGAAGAAATCCAAAATCTTAGTATCTATTGACTTTAAATCAAACCAAACAACCACAAACATTACGTGTGATCTTCAAGCTAATTCACAAATCATCCTCCTCTCTCTAGTCTAGACTCGTCCGCTTGAAGAAAAAAAGAGAGTAAATACTAGAATTATATTAACAAAAACAATTTGTCGTTAATTATATATGAATAAAGATCATACCCAGGGAAGATTTGATTCTAGTTGCACTTTTAGGACGACCTTTGGTATTAGTATGAACTAGTGGATCACGAACAGAAATTAGAGGCATCATGTTCACTTGAGAGCTTCCTGCCATAGAATCTTGTGAAGTGGCCTCACACTGTTTCGACCTTGTTCGAATACTTTGCTCTTCTAAAAACTTCAACAAAATAATGCTTAGTTTTTTTACCTCAGCTGGGGAGTCTCTTGCTTGTGCAATCGCTTTTCTAAAATTTGATTGAACACACCATAAAGTTAACGCACTGACTTCATTCCCACTATGTATGTCTCCGAGCCCAATTGTGCAATTATCCACCTTATACCTTGCATCTAGTTTCCACCTGGGTAAAATATAATGATCAGGTAAAGTTTCAACATGTCTCTTCTTCAAGACATACAAGATATGCTTGCATAATATCCCATATGTTTCAAACTTTGCACATGAACATGTGACATCTATCTTATCTGAGACATGAAAGTTAACATTTCTCTAATATTTTTTATCTATATCTAATTGTCCAACCTTATATATGATTTCTTCAGAAGTCTTGCTTTTGGTCTCATGAGTTAAATTGAAGGTAGCCTCAGTCCATTCTTTTTTGAATGCATCAAAGAGCTTTCTCGTGTAACGTGAGCTCGCTTTTGCGTCTATTAAATTAACAGAAGAAAGAACTGGCTTGGAGTTCATGGTCTTGAAGTCTTCATCTTCCTCGGTAGTCCTTCGAGCCTCAACGGCTTTGTCATACTGTATTACGAACTCATTCAACATGGTCTTGGAATTTACATATCCATCAAAAAAAGAGTGAATACTCTCGTTTCTTTCGCTTGATGTCATGCCAGCAAAGAAACAATCTTTCAAGTAGGCTTTAGCCCAATATTTACGTTGGTTATACATCTCCGTTATCCAACTATCGCTTTGAAAATTATATTTACTACATAAAACTCTGGAGTTTCAAATTCATCAATTGTATTACTCTTTACCCATTGCTTATGTAACTCTTCAAAATCACTATACTGAACTTTTAGAGGTCGAAGATGCTCGATCTCATGCTTCTTAATATGCCATGAACAGTAACGATGTCGAGTGTTTGGAAAAACACTTTGTATTGCATTGAAAATAGCTTTATCTTGATCTGTAATCATTGCTGATGGATACTTGTCGAACATGCACTTCAAGAAAATTTTAAATAATCATTCAAAAGTATCTTGCTTCTCATTCTCTAATAGTGCACCACCAAAAAGTATTGACTGGCCATGATGATTCACCCCGACAAAAGGAGCAAATGGCATCTTAAATTTGTTTGTCATGTATGTGACATCAAATACAACAACGTCCCCAAACTTTATATATGAGTCTCTAGATCTCCTGTCAGCCCAAAAAATATTTCTTGGAGACCCATCTTCAAATAAATCCACAACAAAATATAGGTTACGGTCTACTAGTAATTTATCTTGGAAATGTTTAATAAGCCCGTAAAACTCCTTACCTTTGTATTCCTTTCGCTGATCGGCTAAGATATTAGAACATTGTTTTGATGTAACATCATTTTCATATGGACCTTCCATTGTATTTACAACCTTCTTGATTTGACATGGTTTTAACCCAGATTGACCAAGCTCCGACAATATAGCTCTGCAAGTCACTGAACGGTGAAACTTCCCATGAGACCGGTGTTTCATTACTTTGGTCGGAGTAATAGTTAGCGCATGATTATGTGAATCTATAAATTGATCCACAAACCATTTCCCGTCTTTACCTTTTGAAATCCGAAGAAACGCTTCGCAACCGGTTCTTAAGTCTCTACGGCGTTTCTTAACATCTCCTGTAGAACTATTACACTTCAAGTCTTTAAATCCCTGTTTGTTGCATACATATTTTCTCCGATAGGGATCATTTGTTGTCTTATTTTTAAAAGCCGTATGAAGACGTATTCCAAATCCATGTAAAAACGCGTAGCGATTGTAGAAATCATATGCATCATTAGGAGTATCGAAAACCTTTCCCATTACATCATTATCATTAACATCTTTTCCATCAGACCCAAGATCCATGTCTGCGTCATTTGGTTTCTCTGTTTCAAAATCTAAATTGCTATCGACTACCAAATAACCTTTTGCATCAATATCATCAATTAAATTTGTTTCAGAAGCTTCCTTTTCTGATTGACCTTCTAAATCCATTGTTTTTTTTATCTGTAATGTATTAATCAAAAGATTTATTAGTTCACTATAGCGAATTACTAATGCGAATAGAATAAGAACAACTAAGAACAAGGTACATTAACTTTTTTTACATGGAGCAACATATATATATTTTTTAAATTGATGATGGATGTAGTTATCACTTTATTCATATTTTCTGCTTGATAACCGTGTATATCCGATTTTGATGATCAATAGGGGCAAGAACAAACAAGAAATTCAAAACATATCTTACGAATTCATAATAGAATGTTTGCAAAAACAAAAAAAAGACAGCAAAAAAGCAAAAAAAAGTCACCAGCAATCAATATGGAGTGTCCAATAGTCAATATGAAGATGTGATTTGTTGTAGCGATCAACTTTTGAGAACAAAGATTAACATGTATTTTGAGGAGGAGTAGGTATCGATATTGTTTAAAAAATTGGAGATTGATAAGGAGATAATGATGGAAAATAAATATTTAATATATTTTAATCAAAACGACGTCGTTTCATATCTAAGTTATATGTATAACAGCCCCATATTCACTTTCCCCGAAAAACATTAGATATTATAATTTGAAGTCAGGCTTACAATTTGAATGTTTCTATATACTGATAGTTGAGGATATGCGATTGAGATTGAAACGATTTAACAAATACAGTTAAATTTTGTACAAATGGCAGATTTGAGAGTTATGGTTTTATTATTGTGATAGAAGAAACAATTAAGATATGTAACTTCTAAATTCTTCTTGTGACTTACAATATCATCATATAATATATTTGTTCCTAATGGTAACATAAGCATTACATTTTCAACTGTTACTTTAATTACTTTAAGTGAAAACAATAATATCTCATTATACTTTGATGTTTTATCGTAAAACAAAGTTATGATATCAAAACTTTCAAGTGCATATAATGTGTAGTAAGTTTATCATCCAAAACTATAAACCATTATACCTAGACAATACCATCAATAGCTTACTTTTCTAGCATATCAAAAAGATTAAACCAACCATAAATGTCAATGAATTACCCTATCAACAGTCAACATTTCATCAAATGTATAGAATACCGTGTCACTGACCTGAATGCCACAAAGGACATGTAACTTGACCAACCGGTTAATGCATGCCGAAAACCAGCACCATTTTTTCAGGTCTAACACCCAAAAAACAGGTTGCTGCTGATGGTGATAGGCTTTATATATAAATGAAGTTGAGCCATCTTGGCAACAGCATCAGGGAGCCTCTAAAAATACGTAAAAAATTTAAAGACATAATATATATAGTTGTTAGAAACTGATAGAAAAACTTACAAAACGGTTAGTTTCCGTACGAACAAATTCGTAATGATGTTCATTAGGCTGGTAAATCAACGGAGCAATCACTAGAGTCACATGAATTGGATCAACAACAGCGGGGGGTGCTATTGAAATCGGAACAACAACATGTATAATTTCAACCGGTTTAACGTCAATCCGCAAATTGAATTTACAGTTAATTATATATGAGGATTTTTATAATATAAAAGTAATACATATGTATGATTACCTTGTCATCAATAACATTTGAGGATGAAGCACACCACTTGGGATGATCACATCACACGAACCCTATTTAAACATTGACAAACAACTGTAATTAAATCAAAATAACATAATTCATATTTAAATGGGAAAATTATTTGATAAGTTTACACTGACATATTGATCGGAGTGTCGCGCCCCGGTCAAAGATATATTTATATACCCGATTTACCCTTAACTATGAGTTAGTGGTAGTATGGGGTCGATCCACAACGAGTTTGTGGTTCACGTATGGATTAGATTAATTATGAAGTTCACGTTTTATGAAGCTTGCTATTTTGATTTGTTTAGATATTTGAGAATAGGTGTTGGAATTAACCAACGGTGATTGTAATTTTTATTGACTACTATGAATGATTGACTATAATTAACGAAAACACAACTAATGATTCAAACAATACTTGAGAAAAAGAGTTCACACCCGGTTTCGGTAATTGCCAACCTAGGGTTTCTACAAGTTTTAGACTCAACTTAATTGCATAGGGATTAACGGATTTAGGTACCATGACTTAGGTGCCAATAACTATCAACGTTCCGAAGAACGGATAAGAATGCACTTTGTAATCACAACAAGTAAAACCTAATCAAGACAACACATAAATACACATAACCATTTCGTAAAGTCATAACTTTATAGTCGTTCGACAATTTATGAATACGAAACAAATGTAAACAATTGTCAAAGGTTTCAAAAATCAATACAATTTGTCACAAAGTTAAATCAAGAACAATTCGAAACCCTAAATTAAACAACTACCTACACCGGAGTGAAACCTTTGGAAATTAGCCGCTCATGGTGAACGGAACATGATCAACTACGATGGAGAGCTCAATTCTTAATATCTTGAAGCTTGATGATGGAAGTAAATGGTGGTTAGGGTTTGTGTTGATGTATGTAGGTGATTGATGGAAGATGATGAAGGATTAAAGTTTGGATTGGTAAGATGATTCGGTTGATTCAGATGGATTTGGATGATGGAAAGTGATTGTGTTTGATGATTGTGGCTCCAAGAACAAGTTTCAAACTCCCACAATTCGTAACTCCCCCAATTGGGTCAAAAAGTGTGTTTTAATTCGTCCCCAAATCAACAAAAAACCAAAATTCGCGATGCGGATTTAGGAGGTCTGTCGCCGACGGCATGTATATATGTTGAATCCTGGCGACGTGCTATCCTACTGTCTACGCACATTTCAGGCGACGAGAGAACACACAGGGCGTCACCGACTGCCCATATGGGCGTCGGCGATGGTGCTCAGAAACCCAAATTCTTATTTCGCCCGTTTCTTGGTTCCGGTTTCTCCAATTCTAGTTCCAGTGCTCCGTTAAGCTCCCAATTAGCTCTTTAAACTCCTTAAGACCTGCAAAACACAAATCTTATTAAAAGTAGGCTATCCAGAATTAAAAATCACGTAAAAACATAGACTTATGCATAAACAAACGCCGACTTTCGACCACGTATCACATCCCCACATTTGTCCTTTGCTTGCCCTCAAGCAAATCTGTTTTTCACTTTCATATGGGTCAACAAGGAACATACTTCCCATTCTCGAGACGCAAGTTAAGGTCTCAAGTCATATCCGGTTCAAGATAATTTTCAATTTCAAGATATCTAACAATTAATGAACAATTCATATGAAAATGGCTACTCAAGATTAACCCGCCCTTAAAACTCACCACATATGCGTATCCCTCACAATGTTCCCTCCACTCGGTTACAACTTGGCTAATTAGATGATGTATTAGCACTTTTGAATGTGATCACTCAAAACCAAATAGAACATGTACCCGCATAAAGTTGCAACTTAATCATTCTCCACCACTGAGCACGTCTACTAAGCACAAGTCAAAAGGTCTTTAAAAAGGTTAGGATATTTTTAAAAGTGGCTAAGGTGATGAAAATCGATTTTTATTACAAAACAACTACTCTAAACAACTAACTATAGATACCCGCTACGAGGCAACGATTTTCGACTTTTATTCAACGACTAATAATTCATATTTTTGTACTTTCCTCAATGATTTTCTATTCTTTTTGCAACAATTTTTTTTCATGAATATACAAACACATACTCCTATAATCGAATTTTCATCACACGGGCTTGAAAAGAAAAATGGTTTATGGTTGTGGGCTAAATGGGTTATCAAACGAAAGGTTTTAGGCTCAACATTGGCTCCTAGGGGACATATTTGGGTAAGGCTAGATAAATGGCGTAAAGACAAAAAGGTTCATCTAATGCCTTAATCATTCTCGTGCTTGTATCTGGTCTATGGTCTTAAACGTATCGAAAGATGCAAGTTCTACAATACATGACTGGTGGTCCACTCAACAAACAAACAAACAAACATATATATGCATAATGTATATAATTGGCTCAAAACCTCACGTATTAAAGGTATGGAATGTGATATGCATAGTTACAAGTTTCTTAGGCGAATTGTTCCCAAATAACCACCCATTAACTACCTTTCATTCTATTAACTTGAACTCGACCATGACAACAGACCAAATGGGTCGTACCATCCCTGCTAACTTAGTTACTTGTGCTTCTTAGATCGCTTCAAACAAAGATATTTTGAAATTTTTTTTGAAATTCCCCCCTCCCCCCACACTTGAGGTCCACATTGTCCTCAATGTGTAGTGTTTAAATGAACGGGTCAAAATCGAAAAACTCTTACTACCCCATCCCCACACTTGAGGTCCACATTGTCCTCAATGTGCGAAATTAGAGCTTTTAAAATGCACAAGCGATGTGACACGACTAACTTCCCAAAATTCACCCCGGCAAAATAATCTACAATTTACACTACAGTTGTTTGCTAGCTAAAAATCAAAAGTAAAAAGAAACGTATGCACCTGATTTTAGCTCATTCTTCGTGTGCTCTTTGTTCTTCAATAAACCTGGCCGTCTCACGAACATAGCGTTCCTACAATTCTTAACCCTTATGTAGAAGCATGCTTCTCATAACCATTAAAATTGTTAGTCACCTAGTCCTACCAATTTTATGAAAATATTACCAAGGCATACGTTAATTACTTTTGATTAATGTGGAAAATAATGTACAATAATAACAATCCTAACTCACTTACGTAGGAATCACGGTTGCATTTAGCTTATGCAACAAGCCCTTTTAAACCTTCAGATAGCTCGGAAGGACGAGTAGGTCTCGTGAGGGTTATATAGAGAACACACCCACAACTTTCATTTAACTAAGAAAGCAATAAAACCTACTTAATAAAGAGACTAAAAACAAAAATTACAACAACAACATAAAACATACATCGCCTACTGCTGGTAACGCTCGTTTGGATCTTTAGGCGGGTACGGGTTATATGGGAACCCGGTGAGAGACGACATCACCTCTTTCCAATTGTCGAGTGGACCCGATTCCCCTTCAGATGGTGGCGGTGGCTGTATCGGGAAGAAACTTGAGCCCGGCATTTCGGGCCAGTGTGGAGATGGGTCGGAGGGTCCTTGAGGCACGGGAAGGTCTTCATAATTATACCATGGTGTATGTTGCTGAAATGGCAACCCGGCCATCAAATCCCGCTGATGCCTCTCTTGATCATGCAAGATCTTGGCGTTATTGATGGCTATTTGTTGATCTGTGCCGGTCGCCATCCAATGGCGATCCTCAAAAGCCTCTCACTCCCTACGGAGACGATCTTGTTCCTCCTCCCATTCTCTTCTTTGAGCATTCTCTTGAGCCCTTTGTTGCTCCATCAAATCCCACTGGGATTGTTGTTGGGCTTGGAACAACCGATGTTCCTCCCAAAACTGCTCAGCCTTAGCCCTATGGGCAACTTCCTCATTCCAATGGTTTTGGTACTGTGTTTGGAAGCTTTGCTCCGATTGGTTCCTTTCCTCATGGTACCCGCGGTTCTCCCCAATGCCCGCAGATACATTATCATAGATACTTTGGTTTCCCCAACTGTAATTGCAATGGTCGGGTTTTCTTCGGGAGACCACAACCCGAGCCACCTCGTTCTAGACCTCTTGGTGGGCTCTTGCGTATCTTTGACGGGGTCTCCTATCAACCCCCTGCTCCTCTTCTTCACCCATCTGTACATCCCCTTGGGCTTCTTGATCCACAAACTGAAAACTGTTGCCATGCTCATCCTTGACTGTGTACTGGTTCCCAAAAACCGAAACATGAAACTTCCAGTGGCGCTTCATTGATGCAGAAGAAATTTGATCAATTGGTTTATCTACCCATAGTGACTCTGCAGGCAGCGCGTTTTGCTGCAAAATCATGGCACTGATTATCCTCACATATGGGATCATCTTTCTGTTGCACGCCTCTCTTGTATCCCATGTATTCATCATGACTATCTGGAGCCACGACAGTTTTGGCGAACCGTATAACAGAGCATGCAACACCCAACAATCGAGAGCTTTCACCTTTCCACGGTCTCCGAACCGCACCATCACGTTTTCCAATGAAATGCCTTGAAAAATCTTTCCTTCCAAAGGCAGATCATTCCTTGATTCTCCCCAAACTTCCTGATTTTACCAATACCGCCGCCAACATACCCGGCGGGTCAGCACCATTCATTTTGTTATCTAGAAACTGATCACTCGTGTAATAATCGTATGCGTCAACCCCCAATGAGTCAAATCGAGCTATTGCGTTCATATGTTCAAATGACATGATCATTTGGTTTTTCCCAATGTCACCCACTAACTGCCACGAGTAGGAGGGGCCATCCTGATTAACAAATCTTAACGTCGATAACCACTCACATACAACCGCTAAATCGACTCGGGGTGTGATATCCTCACACCAATTTAGCACACGGTCCCACCCAAGTTTCTCAAATTTCTGAACAATCCCTATCGCTATGAATTCCTCCACATTAACAGATCTTTCCGGCACAATTCGCTCTGGCACTGAGGTAGTAACATTCCCTGAAACCATTTTCCATTTCCACATTTTAGCTTCTAATTTTTTGTTGTTGAATCGTGAAAGAGGTTTCTTCTTCTCGTTGTTCCATGCCGATGCAGTAAGACTATTCTTGAACTCTTCCCAAGCCCAATCTTGTCGATACAATCTTGCATCTCTTTCTTCGACCGCACTCAATTGTTCCCATTTTCGTTGAACATAACCCGAGCCAGAACCGGCTCCGAGGATGAGCCTTCACCGGAAGTCTTACTCCTCTTCCTTCCAAGCATGGCTACAATCACAAACAACGGAAACAATTAGCTAAACCCACTTCAAAAACTTCTCAAACCTTGAACATAATCACAATGTTGAACCAAAAATCAGATTTTAGATGTAAATTAGCTTGTTTAAACTTGAAAAGTCGCAAATTTTATCATTTAGTACTTATTCTTTATGTTTCACTCTTAAATTATTAAAAGCTCCACAAGATTCAACATTATATTTATGTTCAATCATGTAAACAACAAGTGTAATCACGTCACTATAGTTGTTACATGCTCAATAAACAACCTACTCTAAGCAAGAAGCTAAAAATTTTCGGAAGAAATCAACTAACCATATGATATTCATGCTTAAATTTAAACAAAAACTATACCTTTGATGTTATTTATGCAAGAGAACTAGAAAAGGGTGAAAAGCTTTAAGCTTGATGACCACTCTTCAAAAACCCGAATAAAAAAACTCAAAAATCTTGCAAACGAGCAAGAATCGATGAAAGATATGATGGGGGTTTTGTTCCTATAAAAAACAAAGCAAGACAGGCTCAAGAATCACTAGATTTTGTGGAGAATTGAAGGAGTTATGAAAGGTTGAAGGTTAGGGTTCTTAGTTGAAGAAGATGGAGTTGTGGTGGTGATGAATGCAGAGAATTTGTGGTGTAATGGGGTTGTAAATCAGTAATGGGGTCTTACCGGGTCAAGTTTGTGGTTTAAAAGGATTTCGGGTCGAGTTTGGTTGACAAAATTTGGATAAGAATCCGCACATTCACGTCAAACCCAATACAGCGTCGGCTGACTATCCAAGGACCGTCGCCGACGGTCACCTGGCCCGTCGCCGACGCACTTTGTAAATTCACTTTTTGGCCGACGCACTAACCTCTTGTCTATGCGCAATTTAACCCTACGCCACATTTCCGTAGCCAGTCGGCGACGGCATGATGCCCCGTCGCCGTCGAAACTCCTATATTTCATTTTTTTTTTTTTTACGAAAATATGGACAAAAATATGAACTTTTTATAGAGGGAGACTATGCTAGAAAATTTCCTAAAAATTATTAAAAATCTTTTTGTGTGACTTTTTCGGTTTTAACACTCACTAACGATCTATCGCTTAACAATCCTACCACCCCCAAATAGTCGTGTATTGTCCCCAATACACACAAACAAGTTCAGAAACATACCTTATGTCCTCAAGACTCATTCATAGCTTCTGGAACTTCACACATCTCAAAGGGTTGTTAGATCGAAACAATAAGCAAAACTATTTAAAACACTGTGACCAAACAATGAAAAATATACAAAACTCTACAAAATTGTGTTACCGTCCTCTTTCAATCGACCTCATACACCGGAATGGTTGCCAAGAAGCTTACCGATTCCTTGTCGTGTTCCATGTATTCGTTACCATCGAGAAATGGCTTCAATCGGTGACCGTTCACCGTTTGCCTCGATTCATCCTTCGGATCCTCAATCGTAACATCACCCAACTGTCCAAGCCGGGTGATCACATATGGTCTTATCCATTTACTCCAGAGCTTCCCTGGGAAAAACTTGAGTTTAGAATTGTAAAGCCATACCTGTTGCCCCACCTCAAACTCTTTCTTCTTTAACTTGGCATCATGCGCTCTTTTCATTCCGTCCTTGTATTTGGACGCGCATTCATATGCCATCTCCCGTAGCTCCTCTAGCTCGCACAAATTAAGCTTCCTTTCCTTACCTGCATCATCATATTTAACATTAACCTCTTTAATTGCCCATAATGATCGATGCACCAATTCGACCGGTAAATGACAGTTTTTACCATAAACTAGTCGGTAAGGAGTTGTGCCAATGGGTGTCTTATGCGCCGTTCGGTAGGCCCATAAGGCTCGTTCAATTTAATTGACCAATCCTTACGGTCCGTCCGTACGGTCTTTTGCAAGATCTGTTTGATCTGCCGATTTGACACCTCCACTTGCCCGCTTGTTTGTAGGTGGTAAGGGGTAGCAATTCTATGGTCAACGCCATACCGTTTTAATAGTTTGCCAAAAACGAAAGTTTTTAAATGAGAACCTCCATCACTTATAATGACACGAGGAATCCCAAACCTTGAAAATATGTGGGATTGGACAAAACTACAAACGACGGTATGGTCGTTTATCTTGGTAGTTATTGCTTCGACCCATTTCGACACATAGTCAACGGCTACCAAGATGTACAAGTTACCATAGGAATTGGGAAATGGGCCCATAAAGTCAATACCCCATACATCGAAAATATCAACAATGAGGATTGCTGCATGGGCATCTCGTCCCTCTTTGAAAATGCCCCCTAACCTTTGGCAATCAACACAATTTTTAGCAAACTCAAATACATCCTTAAATATAGTTGGCCAATAAATTCCACTATTTAACATTTTATGTCTCGTTTTGTGACCACTAAAATGGCCACCACATGCAAATGAGTGCACATGTCTCAACACGCTAGGAATGTCTTCGTCGGCAACACACTTCCGGATTCTCTGATCCGCACACTCTCTCCACAATCCGGTTCCTCTAACCGGTAATACTTGATTTGAGACAAAAATGTTGTCTCCTCCGTCGATCCCAATGTTCCGGTAAGTCACCTGTAACAAGATAATTAACAATGTTAGCATACCATGGCAACTTAGATAAACTCAAAATATGCTCATCCGGGAACGACTCATTGATCTCTACAGATGTAGGATCCTCCTAAAAAATCACCCGGGACAAGTGGTCGGCCACCACATTCTCACTTCCCTTTTTGTCCCGGATCTCCAAGTCAAATTCCTGCAACAATAATACCCAACGGATTAGTCTAGGCTTAGCATCCTTCTTTTCCATAAGATACCTTACGGCACTATGATCCGAGTAAATAATCACTTTACTACCCCAAATATAAGCTCTAAACTTATCCAACGCGTATACCACTGTAAGTAGCTCTTTTTCGGTTGTCGTGTAATTCAATTGTGCGTCCAAAAGAGTCTTACTTGCGTAGTACACCGCAACGGGTTTCTTGTCAACCCTTTGATCCAACACGGCCCCAACCGCATAATCACTTGCGTCACACATAATTTCAAATGGAAGTGACCAATTTGGCGATTGTAATATTGGGGCTTCAACTAACTTTTGCTTCAAAATGTTAAAGGCTTCTTTACATTTTTCATTAAACTCAAATGGGACGTCTTTAATAAAAGATCACATAAAGGTTTTGTAATGTCACTAAATCCTTTAATAAACCTTCTATAAAAACTACGTGTCCCAAAAATGATCTAATGCCTTTAACACTCGTGGGGTAGGGTAAAGTAGAAATAACCTTAACTTTTGCCCGGTCTACCTCTATCCCACGACTTAACACCACGTGTCCAAAAACTATCCCCACTTGAACCATGAAATGGTTCTTCTCCCAACTCAAAACCAAGTTAGTTTCAACACATCTTTTTAGTACTTTTTCAAGTTGGTCTAGACAAGTTTCAAAAGATGACCCAAAAATGGAGAAATCATCCTTGAAGATCTCCAAAGACTCCCCCTCCATATCCGAGAAGATACTCATCATGCACCTTTGAAAGGTGGCGGGGGCATTACATAATCCAAACGGCATTCGCCTAAATGCGAATGTGCCGTATGGACACATAAAGGTGGTCTTTTGTTGATCTTCCGGATGAATAGCAATTTGATTGTATCCGGATATCCATCCAAGAAACAATAAAATTTTTGTCCGGCTAGTTTCTCCACAATTTGGTCAATGAATGGTAAGGGAAAATGATCTTTAGAGTAGCGTTATTCAACTTCCTATAATCTATACATATACGCCACCATGTTACCGGCGGGTAGCCACCTCCTCACCTGCGTTATTTTTTACGACTTGAATACCCGCCTTCTTGGGGACGGTTTGTGTAGGACTCACCCACTGGCTATCAGAGATGGGGTAAATGATACCCGCATCGAGCCACTTCAATACCTCTTTCTTGACAACTTCCTGCATGTTTGGATTCAACCTCCTTTGTGCATCACGGGTGGGTGTGATGGCGTGATCAGTGATGATCTTGTGCATCACTACCGAGGGACTAATACCTTTCAAATCCGCAATGGTCCGTCCAATAGCCGCCCTATTAGTGACCAAAATCCCCATCAACTTCTGTTCTTGTTCCTCGGTCAAATTCGAAGTAACTTCTTCCGGAAGTGTGTTGCCCTCTCCAACATACGCGTACTTGAGATGTTTGGGCAACACCTTCAACTCAACTTCCAGAGGCTCTACTAACGACGGCTTCAACTTTGTATCAATAGTCTCCAATAAGCTCTCCACTTGGTGCGTCCATGTCGGTTTTCCCTCTTTAACCGCAAGCACCTCCAAACTCTTCACCTCCATGTCTATGCTCCTGTTTTTCTCCACCTGTGACCTGTCAAACATAGAACATTTCTCCATTGTGTTCTCCTCATCCACGACTGTATCGCAAAGAGGTATACACTGGTCATAACATCTACCATATAGCATTCGTCATCAACTGAAGGATTCATCAGTCCAGAAAAAACATGTAACCTCAACCTACGATTTCCAAATGTTATGTCAACCGTCCCTTTTTAGAATCAATTTGAGCATTCGCGGTTGCAAGGAACGGTCGACCCAATATCACCATAGGTTGTTGGATTGGGTCCATGGCCACATAATCAAGTACCAAAAAGTCCACCGGATAATAAAAGTCCTCGACTTTCACTATCACATCGGAGACAATCCCACGGGGTAATTAGGAGTCAAGTCGGCTAACACCACGGTGGTATTTGCCGCTTGAAGGGGCCAAAGTCATATTCGTCATATAAATTACCCGGTAGGATGCTCACGCTATCACCAAGATCAAGGAGCGCCCGGTTAATTTTTAAAATCGCCCACTTGGACCGAGATAATGGGTGTGCCGGGATCTTGAAGCTTGGGTGGAAGTGCACCCGAAAGGATCGAACTCACATTTTCGGTCAAGTCTAATTTCTTTGGAAATTTATGAGTTCGTTTTTGGGTACATAATTCTTTTAGGTACTTAGCATAAGACGGAACTTGTTTGATTGCATCCAAAAGAGGTAAATTGATTTTTACTTGTTTGAAAACTTCTAACAACTCTTCTTGTTGTGGACCTCTTTTGTTTACAATCTTTTTAATGGGTCCCTTAATGCTTCGGGATAAGGGCGGTATTACCCTCCACACCCTTTTCCTTAGCAATAGGGACGGATGTGGTCACAACAGGTGTTTTGACATCATTTTTAACAACTTTCTCGTTTTGACCCGTTTGACCATCATCACTCTCTTCACCACTCACCTCTTCCACCACCCCTTCAACAAACTGAGATGGTGGAGTTTCGACACCGTTATCAACGACTCGACCACTACGTAAAGAAATTTTATTGATTGGTATTGTGTTCTTTCTGGAAGAGCCTTGATGCTTTGGATTTAACGTGGTATCGCTTGGAAACCTTCCTCCGCTACCTCTCATTTGAGCCATCTCCTCCGCTAGTTGGCCCACTTGCTTTGCTAATGCTTCATGTGATTTATCTTGAATCTCATTCTCCTTCTTAGACTCTTGCATCATCGAAAGCATCGCATCCATTTTAGCATTCAAGTCACTACCACCCCCATTTTGATTTCTCGTACCACTTCCACCGCCACCTTGGTTGTTGTAATTCCGTTGGTACCCCCCTTGATAGTTACTATTGTCACGACCTTGGTACCCTTGGTTGTAGTTATGTTGATAACCTCCTTGGTTACCCCTTGACGGTTTTGGAAGGAAGATCTGCCTTGGTTGCCCGCATGAAAATTCGGGTTCATTTGGTTTTCGGCGTTCCCGTAACAAAAATTCGGGTGATTTCTCAAACCGGGATGGTAAGTGTTTGAGTTCATATCGTTATTCTTGCGATCGCCAAACACTTGATTCACTTCTTCAACCTCTTCGGCTTTCCCCATTTGACATTCACTGGTCCGATGGTCAAGTCCCCCACATCCGTCACAAATTGCGAATTGCACCGCATTCACATCCTTTTTCTTCATGCGTGCCAACTCCCGTTCTAAAGTAGCGATTCGATCTTTAAAACTAGAATCAAGATCGGGAAGTGACCGGGAGATAGGGTGCTTCTTAGCTCGGTCGGCCGACTCTTTGGCTTTTGATATTTTCGCCATCCTCTCGAGGAATTCCCAATCTTCGTCCTCGTGATTGCTTAGTATCGTCCCATTGCTAGTCGACTCGAGATGGTTCCATGTCTCACCGTCTAAACCCCGTACAAAGCATTTCACCAACCCCCACTTCTCAATTTGATGATGCGGACACTTCCGAATTAGCTCTTTGTACCTCATGAATGCTTCGTGTAACAGTTCACTCGAAAGTTGTTTAAAAGACCGGATTTCATCCCGAGCATCATCTATTTTGGATATTGAGTAGTATTCATCAAGAATGCTTGTTGCATCTCGACCCATGTACGAATACTATTGGTGGGCAGGGTCAAGAACCATTGTTGTGCCTTGTCTTTTAAAGAGAACTGAAATAATCGAAGGCGAATCTCATCTTGGGAAAAGTTCCCCCCCCCAATGGTACTACAAATCGCCGAAAATTCTTGTAAGTGCGTGTACGACTCATCATTTGATCGCCCATTGAAATGCAGAAGAATGTTGATGTAGTTGGGCTTGCAATCGAATACTAGTCTTCCTCGAGGTGGTACGATTGGAGAATCATTCTCCGATATCATTGGTCGAAACCGACCATCAACACCTTGTGGTGGACGTTGGTTGTTATGGTTGTCATTTCTTACCGGACCATTCACCTCTTGGTTAACCGGTGGTCCACGATTTACTCGTCGGTGTTATGGTTGATTAGCCATACCCACAAACGCGGGAATCCGAATATTGTTATTGTTTCGATTGTTGTTCGGATTCCTTTGGTTGTTGTTTCGGGTTGGCGAGTATTTTGATAACCGACATCTTGGTTGTACCCACCATCATACTCATTCCCATAACCGTTCCCGTCATCCCATTATTCATTCCATAGTTGATGTTGCATTTTGATACCCTCTTCACGATCGAAACCCCTACCACGTAGAAGTTCCCATCATTATCATTCTCCCCGAAGCCATCATCCCTCTCATCTTCCGATTGCCATGTGTTAACGCTAAACCAATCCGGTGACCGATAACTTGGAACACTAAATCTAGCATCATCTAGAATGTTGTTCCTTAACTCGTCGTAATTCGGTTCATACTGATTCGCGTCATTTGGGCCTACCCATTCGAATTCGGGTTGATTGAAAATTTGCTCAGGACCCAAGTTTTCGTTGCGGTTACGGTTGTTAAGGTTGGTAGAGGGTTTTGGTTTTGAGGTTCGTTTTGTCTAAGTGGGTTGGCTGGTGGGCGGTTGTTGTTGCCCCCTGAGCGGTTGTTACGTTTTGAGGTTTATTGATCCATGGAACGTTCATAGTGGTGTAGATGGTGAGTTTTGGGTATTTTGGTTAGGGGCAAGTGTGCCTCTAACCGGCTTGCTAAGTTTCTCCTTGCCACTCGCTCGATTTCCGGCTCGTATACTAACGGTGATGTTCGCCCGGAACTCCGTGTACGCATGCACTACCAGTAATCTGCACAAGTAACACACCCCGCGTAACACAAAGCAAATAAACTGAAAGAAACGAGCAATTAAACAGATAATCACTAAATCCAAACGCAAAGCGCACTAATTCCCCAGCTACGGCGCCAAAATTTGATCGGAGTGTCGCGCCCCGGTCAAAGATATATTTATATACCCGATTTACCTTAACTATGAGTTAGTGGTAGTACGGGGTCGATCCACAAAGAGTCTGTGGTTCACGTATGGATTAGATTAATTATGAAGTTGTCACGTTTTATGAAGCTTGCTATTTTGATTTGTTTAGATATTTGAGAAAAGGTGTTGGAATTAACCAACGGTGATTGTAATTTTTATTGACTACTATGAATGATTGACTATAATTAACGAAAACACAACTAATGATTCAAACAATACTTGAGAAAAAGGGTTCACACCCGGTTTCGGTAATTGCCAACCTAGGGTTTCTACAAGTTTTAGACTCAACTCAATTGCATAGGGATTAACGGATTTAGTGTACCATGACTTAGGTGCCAATAACTATCAACGTTCCGAAGAACGGACAAGAATGCACTTTGTAATCACAACAAGTAAAACCTAACCAAGACAACGCATAAATACACATAACCATTTCGTAAAGTCATAACTTTATAATCGTTCGACAATTTATGAATACGAAACAATTGTAAAAAATTGTCAAAGGTTTCAAAAATCAATACAATTTGTCACAAAGTTAAATCAAGAACAATTCGAAACCCTAAATTAAACAACTACCACACCGGAGTGAAACCTTTGGAAATTAGCCGCTCATGGTGAATGGAACATGATCAACAACGATGGAGAGCTCGATTCTTAACATCTTGAAGCTTGATGATGGAAGTAAATGGTGGTTAGGGTTTGTGTTGATGTATGTAGGTGATTGATGGAAGATGATGAAGGATTAAAGTTTGGATTGGTAAGATGATTTGGTTGATTTAGATGGACTTGGATGATGGAAAGTGATTGTGTTTGATGATTGTGGCTCCAAGAACAAGTTTCAAACTCCCACAATTCGTAACTCTCCCAATTAGGTCAAAAAGTGTGTTTTAATTCGTCCCCAAATCAACAAAAAACCAAATTTCGTGATGCGGATTTAGGAGGTCCGTCGCCGACGGCCTGATGCCCCGTCGGCGACGGCATGTATATATGTTGAATCCTGGAGACGTGCTATCCTACTGTCTACGCACATTTCAGGCGACGAGAGAACACACAGAGCGTCGGCGACGGTGCTCAGAAACCCAAATTCTTATTTCGCCCGTTTCTTGGTTCCGGTTGCTCCAGTTCACGTTCCAGTGCTCCGTTAAGCTCCTGATTAGCTCCTTAAACTCCTTAAGACCTGCAAAACACAAATCTTATTAAAAGTAGGCTATCCGGAATTAAAAATCACGTAAAAACATAGACTTATGCATAAACAAACGCCGGCTTTCGACCACGTATCACATATGTGGTATAAATTTTAGGGGCCGCAGTATCAGTTGAACAATAAATTTGAGACTTCTGCTTCGTATCTTCAACATTAACCTTCAAAATTAATATAAAAATGAGTATTATTATAAATATGATTGACTTCATTTATAATTAATATTTATAAACATAAACACATCAAAGGCTTAACATCTTCATTATTGGAATCGTCATACTTGTCGACAATTACGTCCGGAAAAATCACTTCAACAAAGTTTTTTTTCCAAAAACTCTCAAACGATAGAAATTACTAAGAAATTTCATAAAAACCATATAACATCCAGCATCGAAAAGAAACTGATCAAGAACTACACCCAAACCCTTTGGAAAGCCAACCTGGCCTCCAATCATTTGTATGCTAACATCAAACATTTTATTAGCAATAAAGATAGATGCAGCTAAATCTGTTGATGTACGAGCATAATAGTTTGGAACAACAGCTTCATGAATGACCTGGAAAAAACAGCAAAATAAATAAGTTATTTTCTAGATAACATGAGAAAATTTAGTTATTTACCTAAAAAATTACAACTTTATGTATAAACAACCATACCGTAAAGTGACTATCAACAGAGGTAAGCAATGTCCAAAAGAGAACAAAAAACACCGTCGATGAGGTAAGATATTCTGAATGTAGTAGAATCAATAGGGTCAAAAAGTAACAGACATTCTTCTTTTAGATCTAAATGTGTAACAACTTCAGACCATCTATGAAAAAAGAAAAACTTTCCTTTTGCTTCTTTGACAATAATAGTAAATGATCTGCCATCATCGGCTGTAAAAGAATATGGGTAGGTCCCTGGTGCGTACCCCACAATGTATCAGCAACATCAGACGGAATAGCCTTATACAAAAAAGTAAAAAAACAAATTATAATATAAATAGCAAAATACTGATAAAATGTGTTATAGTATATAAAAAAAGCTTAAGTAATCATTAATAGAACAAATTGTCGCTTACCAGAATAACCGCATCAGATCGTGTCATATGTTTGCATCAAGCAGGATAAATCATACTGATTAAGAAAAATTTAAAATTTAGTATCTGATGAAACATAAACATCAAAAGAATAATTAAAGAAAACTTTCAACTTTGATTAAAAGAATACATCAAAAGCAAAATTGTCAGTCTTTCCCTTGCATGTAAACAATCATGTATATTCAGATTTCCGATTGTTCATTATTATAAAACTTATTCAATATCACTATTGCTGATTCAGCAATAATTAAAGGAATTGACAAGGACTTAAATTAATACTAACACTAATACTAATACTAAATCAGAATAAAAACAATATACAAAACATACTAACTTGTATTAAAAGCCTTAAGATCTGTAAAACAATACCAAAAAATTAGTCACTAAAAAACTTAGTAACCCTAATAAAGATTTAACGGATACAAAATACTGATCAAAACAAAACGAATGATAAGGATTAACCAACAAATTATGAAGCGATAAAGACAAAATACCTTGATGGAATTTGTGTGAAATTAAAAACCTACAAACAAAGATAACAACAAACACCATATTTTCAGATGATATCTAAGCACGAATCAACAAAAATCATGAACAGATAAATATGTTTATTACAATTCAATCGAAGATGTTAAAAGGAAATCAGATATTAATCGATGAACAGATACCTTCGATATTGTATTGTTTGATTTGAATTGAAGAGAGGAAACCCCAATCGGCGCCGCTGCTTGGAAATTTGTGAGGTTTTGAAGGTCCGTGATCAGGCGGTTCTAGACGGAAGTTAGTGGATAAACGTAAACCGATTCGGTAGAATGTTATTACAGAAAGGAGTAGAAACAGAATGCAACGGAAGTCTTCATTCATACCAAAAAAATATACATCTTTATAAGTCCAGCTGTCGGAGTTCCTGGAGAAAATCCGGCAGCACCTCCCCGTAGGGATGCCAAAAACTTAAATGACAAATGAACCACACACCTATAAATAGTATGTCAAGTTCGCTGGTGGGGAAGCAAGTTCGGGCGAACTTGCTTAGTCAAGTTCGGCCGAACTTGACTTCCACAATACAATCTCAAGCGAACTTGATTCTAAACATCATAAAACTTCGTATTTTGGTCGTGTGTTCGATTATAACCTATACAATATTCAACACACGCTCAATCTAGCCTATTCACAAGTGACGAACACAAAGTGCACCAACAGATTCCCCCTTGTTCGTTACTGTCGAATCTTGGTCTTCAAACGTGAGCCGTATTTGAATATTCTGCAACTTCAATCAAGGTATCTGCAATGTCATCGAAACGCGTCAACAAATTCCCCCTTAATTGATGATCCGGGTTTGCATTATCAACATCTAATTCCCCCTGAAATCTCCAGTTCAGATATTTGTTGCACAGTTTCCAACCTCCTCTGATTTGCTTGACCGACAGATTGTCTTGAATAGACACCAATTTGAAGCTCATCAATGCAGCTTCTCCATTTCAACTTTAACCACATCCTGTGTTCAGTTTAGCGCATATCCCCTATGCTCGATCTTCCGATCTTCAAGACTCAACCGGCAATTGATAAAACTTCGAATTACCTCACTGGTAAACTTCAAATCAATGTTTACCCGCAAAAATCTGAAATCCCGATTTCCGTAATCACTCCAGATCAGCAAATCGGTAATCTTTTTCAATCAGCAAATCTTCATCGGAACCAAATAATTGGTAACACTTCGAATCTGAGAATCACTCGTCCATGATCAAATCACATTCTTCCTCTTCAGTCATAATGCCATATATATAGCTATCTCTGGTAGACCAGCGCCACTTAATCACCAAACATCATCATCCAATGGCGGTTAGTCCAAAGAAAAGAATGATTCATCTGCTTGAAGACTAAAAATAATGCCACAAAGGCTATCATAAGTTAGCGTATCTGGGATAACTTCAGATCTCCTTGGTAATTTTGAAACCATCCGTCTTTGGAGCTAGTCATTAATCCTAAGATCATCACTGAACGTTTTGAACGTCCTCAGTTCCTTCATCGGTACTAATGACTGCTAATCCAGCTAACTGTTCCTTAACCGGAGATCAGGACTCTAACCCTTAAGCATCACTTTTGTATCATGAACTGAAAACTCGGAACTTCCTGTGATCACAGAATCCCAAATGGATAATCTCTTTCGTCAGCAACTGGTACACTTCTTTGTCTCGAAGATCCGATCCCATAAATCATCTTCCTTAATCATGGTACCGCGTACAACCCGGGGCAACTGAAACTACAAAGCATCCTTATCTCCTGGCGGTTAGTCCAGTCAATAATTCTTGCGCAAAGCAGAGTTAAAGATAAGCAGTTGTGTGTGCTTCCAAACCATACGCGCGACTCAGGTATCAATCCACAACCATGACCGCAAAATCTGATAAACAACTCCTCCAAGACTCAGTTATGTAACCACCCACTTTCAAACTAGACTTCCACTTGATTACTTTACAAATGAATCTCAAATCTCTGTATTTCCCGGTTAATCTGTAGTCGGAAACCACCCGAATACTGTTGCAATGTCACGAATTTCAAAAATGTCGGAATCTTCAAATATTGAAATTTTTTTATTCCCCCTCATTTTTGCAAATTCTGACTATACTGAAATTTTCACTGAAATTCCCCCTCAAATCCGGAATTTTCAGTATTTAACAAATGCGGAATTTAACTTTAGGCCCATCGGTAGTCATCAACCCTAATGAACACCAAATTGCTTTGGTATCAATGACTACCCTCTCATCTTCAACCATCTCTAACCTCATCATCTCAGCCTATCTCTAAGGACTCTGACGGTGTCCCCGAACAGTCAGTATCAGACGTTAAAATTTTGAAAAAATTTGTATCACCAAATTTTTTCTAAACACCCGTCACATCAACCCGAGCAATAAATTTTTTTCAATGCCTTTTTTAGGTATTGGACCAAGTTCGGGCGAACTTGGTTGTCACACCCCGACCCGCAGCGGAAATAAAAGTCGGGGCATAATTGGGTTATCACCAAAGCACATGACATTTACTATTATGTTTCATAATTAAATGAAGTCAAAGTTACATTTCTCAAACATCCAAACATGTTCTTCATTACAAAGGAAAATAACCAAACATGATAATCCAAATACTAAATCGTTTTATTTCTTCTAATCCAGGTCCTATGTGTTCCTAGCTGCTGCTGGTTCACCTGTATCATGTGTAAAAATGGGAGGTTTTTGGGTCAACATAAGTTGGCGAGTGAACCTTATAGATAAACATTTGATAATGATTTTCTGGTTAGTTTATCAATAAAATATTGTGCATAATCATAAAAGAGCATATGTATGAAATCAAGCAATGGCAACATCAGTTACAATTATAACATACATTAACAATCGATAGCATACATGAACATACCAACATCATATGATAATTAACATAAATGAACTGTGCGATCAAGGCTCAATCAAACGGAGCCGATCGAATTGCATGAACTGGAAATGTAAATTGAACTGTGCGCTCAAGGCTCAATCAAACGGAGCCGAACGTATTGCATGAACTGGAAATGTAAATTGAACTGTGCACTCAAGGCTCAATCAAACGGAGCCGAGCGTATTGCATGTATTGAAATGTAAAATGAAATGACCGATCAAGGCTCAATCAAACGGAGCCGATCGTGCGGGCACGCCCTGATCAACCGCATAATAAAATGGGGATCAAACTCAACCTCGATGGATGGGGAGCTACGGCCTCGGCAATTGCATGTATTGAAATGATAATTTGCAAACAATAATAACTACTTAACAGCAACAATTAATACACATGTCATGATATGATATATGCACAATAACTTGGTTATAATATGTAAATGAACAAGACACATGATACACCCCAAAAACGTGATTAAAACGGGGAATTTGAAGGGTTCACTCACATTGGGTGCGTTGAGTTTGAGTTGGTGAGATGCGCACGATTTAGACGAAGCGAGTCAACGAGGAATCACTAACCTAAATAATAATGGAAAATATATATTAAATGAATGGATTTTATTAAAGATTTTAATGGGATTTTTAGATATATTTTTGTGAGTTTATGGCTATTTTCTATCCTTAAAAATGTTATTTTTAAGTATTTTTAATTGATTTTTGAATTAAAATAAACAAATAAATATTTAAAAAAAATATTATTTTTTTACTGTTTGACCGTTGACCGTTGACCGGTTCGGTCAGCGGTAAATACTTGCGCCAAGCGGGATTCGAACCGGTGACCTTCCGTTCACGCGCACGTAGCTCTACCAACTGAGCTACGTGACTAACCCGTTAGAAATCCAGTTTTAATTATATTTATTCACTTATTCGAATTTACCGAAAATTCATTTATTTTGCAAAACGTTTTAATCTCATTGAACCGGTGCTTGTGACGGAACTCGATCGCGCGACGTGTAGTTTGTTTTGCACACAGTCCACCGCTGGACTGTGTGTCTAACCTGGTTATATTCTTGATTTATATTATACTTAACAACTACTCGACCTAACCCGGTTAGTTCATGAATAAAAAGGAATGTTATTACGCAGAGTGTGTGTGCAGTAAGGATCGAACTCGGGACTTGTATATAAACTTTGCACACAGTCCACCGCTGGACTGTGTGTCTAACCCGTTAATTATCCGAATTATAATTACTCTTATATTCTGAAATAGGTTCATCTTCTTCATCGGATTAAACTGTCAGCGTATTTCAACTGGTTAAGATTGATTTTGCGACTTTCAAAGATCTTAAACACTAATAGTAATTCAATAGTAAGGAATGGAAAGAGTTTAAAGAACAGGATTTACCGATTGGAGATAAACACAGAAATCCGGCGAAAGTTTTGTCGGTACAGGAATTGAGCTCCGACTGTTGAAACAATTAACAGTGTGGTTCGATTATTTATAGAATTAAATCATCTAAACAAGGTTTAAATGAAGTGTAGGATATCTTACCCTTTCACAGTGAAATTCCGGCAATTTCAGAAACTTTCCGGCGAAAGTGAGATTTCCGATAAATGTTGGCTAAGATTGATTCTGATGATGGAATTGTGTTAGAGATTGACTAATCACATGTTTTAAACAAAAAGAGTCGAAGAAATTACCGTGAGAATGCAAGTCCCGGTTTTCCGGTGAGTTGCAGAAAATTTCCGGTGATCGAATTCAGAGGGTCTTACAGTTCAGAATCTTGACGAAAATGAAATTGAGTGTTGTTGTGATAGTTATGAATCGCGCAAATGATCAGGACTTGGATTTAATCAGAATTTGGTACAATTTCGGTTTCAAATACCGGAAGTGATGAAGTCTTTAAGTTCATTTAATTAGGACTTAATTAGAAACCGATATTCATCGGTTATGAGCTAGCCAAACGAAGTCGAAAAGATTTAGCGTTCAGTTTGCCGGTCTCCGTTATTCAGATGGCACCAATGGTTAATTTGAGTTCGCGTATAAGATCCATTTAGTTGTCAATTGTTACAGAAAACACGTCGTGGCGGAGTGGTTTGGGAAGTGGATGTTAAGTTGTTGGAGTGATTCAGCTGACCCGGGTTCGAGTCCGGTCAGCTGCAAATGTTTTTTATTTATTTTATTTTAACTTTTTATCCAATTTAATTTTTATAGTTTAGTTTATTTATTAATTATGTAACGTTTAAACTCAAAATAACTATAAATAATTACTGTATTTTCATAACTTGGTATTTGATTACAAAATGGAGCGAGTTTTGGAGACCCATTTATACAAATGTTACATTGGTCACCCATCACCAAGTTCGGGCAAACTTGGTCTTCCAACACACAAGTTCGGGCGAACTTATGCTTATTTTCAATGAAAATCAGTCAAGTTCGGGCGAACTTGATGAAAAATCATGAAAATCCTTGTCAAGTTCGGGCGAACTTGATGAAAAGTCTTGAAAAACCATGATAAGTTCGGGCGAACTTGACCTCGACAGGTCAAGCTCGGGCGAACTTCGTCTCCCAAATCAGCCATTTTCACATTTTTCGATCCAAAATCCTTATTTCTTCGAATTTCGAGATGATTTCACCATAGATGTGGTCGAAATTGGTTTTCTAACAATCCTATCCGTTCAATTTTGGATTTTGTCCGTGGATTGTAGGTTTATTTCATGATTTACGTCCAAAACCCCTCCTAATGTCCATAAATGTCCAAATTCATGAGCGTAGGTGATAACCGTAGCTCTGATACCAATTGAAGGTCCGTGATCAGGCGGTTCTAGACGGAAGTTAGTGGATAAATGTAAACCGGTTCGGTAGAATGTTATTACAGAAAGGAGTAGAAACAGAATGCAACGGAAGTCTTCATTCATACCGAAAGAGTATACATCTTTATAAGTCCAGCTGCCGGAGTTCCTGGAGAGAATCCGACAGCACCTTCCCGTAGGGATGCCAAAAACTTAAATGACAAATGAACCACACACCTATATATAGTATGTCAAGTTCGCTGGTGGGGAAGCAAGTTCGGGCGAACTTGCTTAGTCAAGTTCGGCCGAACTTGACTTCCACAATACAATCTCAAGCGAACTTGACTCTAAACATCATAAAACTTCGTATTTTGGTCGTGTGTTCGATTCTAACCTATACAATATTCAACACATGCTCAATCTAGCCTATTCGACAAGTGACGAACACAAAGTGCACCAACAGGTTTATGAGAGGAGAAAGACGAGTTATGTGATTATATGTGTTTACATTGTGTGACCCGTTTTTTTGAATATGGATAGTTCATACGTATGCACCACAGGGAATGAGAAGCTTTTTGGCGGGAAATGAGGTTTAGAGGCCCTAGGTAGGGGATATGTGTCCCCTAATTATGAACTTTATTAGGTAGGATAGATCTAGTGTGCGATGCCCATAGTAGCTGCTTTACTCCATTTGAAAAAATAAAAATAAATAAATAAATAAAATAAAAAAGGTTTTAGTTTATTTACCCGATTCTTAAAGGACAAACTACTTCAATTTTGCGAAAGGTTTCTTACGGATTGGATGGTGACCCGTTATGGTACTATTAGTGTCAGCATTTACATCATTTTCATCATTTTTACTCTATAGTTACACTAAAAGCAAGAATATTTACTTTCTCCTTTCAAAAAATAATATTTTTTATATCTTTGTCATTACCTTTTCTTTCTTCTCCACTCACAACTACTTTCAAAACATATTAAAAATAAAGAGGGTGAACAATATCCCCTCAAATATATAGATAAACAGTAACATTCTTTCTCTGATCCGTTTACACCCACCTCAACAACTTCTTATAATATAAAGTCTCTCTCACATAATTTAATGAAAAGATTGTGAATATCAGGGCTCATGGGTCGTTAAACATTTTTTATAGAGTTTTTAATATTTTACCTGTACATAACACATCTCCTTGACTAGGTACCAGCAAAGTGGATACGCATGTATAAAGAAAATATGTAATACAATTTCACGTAATTAAAGTTGTCTAAAAAGCTCGCAACTTATTCGGAATTTGCTTGGAAAAAATACGTTCTTTTCACACAAAGCCAATAGACAAAAGCAAGTAGATACTTGAACATGTTAACTCTTTTTTAAGTAAGTAGAATATCCCAAAATGTTATTCAAAAACTTACACAACCTTTAATAATTTAACTCTTACAAAAGCTTCACTTTATCACGTGAGATCCATGAAAAGAGACCAAAAAGCCCATAACAACAATCAAACCAAACCCCACACCCAAACACTCATCAACCCTTATCTATACCATCCAAACGAAATCCCCTGAATATCCACACCCCCTCCAATCACATCACGCCACCTGTCCCCCTCTCCAATCCAACACCAAAAAGCACACTATACTATATTCACTACATAACTCTCAACAATCCTCCAAACACAACCTTAACTTCTTCCACTTCCACTATGATCACAATCCTTAAAAAACCATCTCGTAAAACCCGAACTAAACTCCGTAAACCCAAATTCTTAAGCCTCCGTCTTCAACTCAACAAACCTCCGATGCCTACAACAACCACCTACCAAAACAAACAACAACTTATCAACCTTTTTCCCTACACCCGGAGAATCTTGTCGAACTAGATGAAGAACAACATAATAACATGGCTTGCATATTCTCGTCATGTGATGACGTGGACAAAGCTGCCACCACCCTCACCGGAATATTATGCTACGACGACGATGACGGAGGAAAAAACACAAACAACCCGTCGCCGTCATCGGTGAACTATGCTGATGATGACGTGGATCTTGTACGGACGGCCATGAGGAGGAATAATAAGGAAAGAATATAATAATAATAATAATAATAATATTGAGGGTGATGAGAAATGGGTTTGTTATTCGGAGATTAGAGGGATGTCGTCATCATCGGGGTCGACGACGTCGTGTTATCATCATCATCGAAGTAAGTTGGTGTTGAAGCTTGACTATGAGAAGATTATGAAGACGTGGGTCAACAAGGGTCCGCTTTATGTTCATGGGGATTCGGGTATGGGTATGGGTATGGATGCTCCGCAACCGCAGACTGTGCCCGATATTCATGACGATGACTTGTTTTTCCCATCTAATGTGAGATCACTTTCTTCCTTTGCAATGTCATAAAACATGATAAAAAGTATTTTTTTTAATTACTTTATTATAGTTTTTTCCTAGTTACAAAAATGTACGTACTTTTGATAAGTTAGCATGAATGGACCAAAAAGTAATAAAAAGATTTTGAAATTTTTTTTATGAACGGTAAATTTAGATTACTGTCGGATCACAGGAGTATTATCGTATCACAAATAGAAACCTAATAAATAAATATGAGAAATAGATAAGAGTAATAATGTAATATGTCATGTAACCCATTTATGTATCATAGTTAACTTGCATTTATATTAAGTCAAATATGCTTTAAAAAATAATAATGTGAGATCGTTGTTTTATATGGGTATATGATTGCTACGAGGGTAATGGCCTATATGCTTTAATGGATGGGCCTACGATCTGGTGCCATTGGGCTGTTGGTGGTTTATGTGTAACTTTTTTTTTCACCTTTTTAGTGTAATGATTGTTGACCAGGGTTTAATATTTTTTTAAAAACTAGATTGTTAATAAAGAAAAAAAAATTAAATAGTTAATATTATGGATTTGAGAATTACAAAACTATATGTTGAGATAATATACGATTTAGAAGTTAACTTTTAAAATGTAAGAATAGAATATGCAAAAGTAAAATAACTTTTTTTTCGTGAAAAAAATCTTGCGCCATTAAAATTGTGATACGCAAGCAGTTAGTCATCCCATTGTTTTTTTTTTTCATATAGAACCATCATATATTTTACAAAAAAAAAACACAAGTCATATAAAATATAAAAAGCTGCCCCACCACCCCTTTCTGACTTACATAAAATTGTTTTTTTAAAATAAAACCATCATATATTTCCATTGTTTAGATGTAAGTTTTCCAAACATTTTGTAATGTACATGTGTTGGAGCACAATGTACAAGTCAATGGTGAAATCTAGTCCTTTTGTCCTGGCTCTAAATGATTGAGCCCTCAAAAGGGGCCAATTTCAACAGTATGGAACTGTTGCTATTGATGACATGTTGACATCTACCTCTGACACACTACTATTTACGTTTATAACGACATTCGTAGTAATAAAGCCCTTTGTGGGCGTTATGCGACACGTGTCGTGCCACGTCACACAGGGTTTTATGGGGCGTTATATCAATAGAGCCCGTAGTTATAACGCCCATATCTCGTCATTACCCAATTAATTAATTAACTCTTAAATTATACATATATATGTGTATGTGTGTGTGAGTGGAGGGAAAACATCACAAATCCAAAATGCCGCTATGTTGAAGGCGCATCTCAAAAATTTTAACCCCAGAACGTCCCCCGTAGTGGTGTTGGGGGCGCTATGGGGCGTTTTCATGCCTTTCCCCCTTGTAAAACGCCCCACTACACAGGGCCTAAACTTGTTCGGTACAACTCCAAAGCCAACTAAGTTAGATTAACACCCACAACTTTTCACTCTTTGACAATATTGCACCCCACAAGTTTGGAAAGTTATTAGGTACTCAAAAACTTTCTAAATTGTGTAGGGCTCAAGACAGGATCAGCAAGACAATGGCGGAGTGTGGACGGTTCCGGAAATGACACATACCGAAAACAATGGCATAAGCAAAGGCGATGACGCATTGCTAGTAGGGGAGTCGAGTACAATGACTCATAATAGAGAAGCAAGTGTACAAAGATACAAGGAGAAAAGACGTAACCGTCTATTTTCTAAAACAATTCGCTATGAAGTAAGAAAGCTCAATGCCGAAAAGCGTCCTCGTATAAAGGTAATACACGCCACTTTTCACCGTGTATTTTCTGATTTTGTTAATGTGTTATGTTTTTTTTTATATTCTATTAATAATATTTTATATATCTTGTGTTACTCTTGCAGGGAAGGTTTGTAAAAAGAAACTGAGTGAATTGAACATATGATATTTTTCACGAATAATTTAAATACGAAACCCCATTTAAGGAGGGTATCTATTTTAGACAATGTACATGTGTATCTTGTATCGGAATATTAAGATAACAAAAGGTAACATCATTAAATCTCTCTATTAATAAACATGATAATGCAAGTTTCTAGTGTATGATTTTGATTGATGAACAATTCTATGTACTTTGTTTAAAACAATAATACAAACCATAAGTTTTTGTTTATATAAGTTTAAATATATATCAAATCCTTTTCGGAAGTACAAAGTATGTCTAGTTTTTTTTTTCCGAGTATGAGTATTTTTTAACAATCGCGTCTGAATTCATTAAAAGATAAATTCCGTAAGGTTTTTTTATAGTTGAAGACGTTCATGAATCGTGATGATTTATGGAAATAGAGTGGATCATTTTTTTTTCTGAACGGAAAAACTTCTATATAAATATAGAAATCGGGCTAACAAGAAGGTGGAACCCGTAATTACAAAGTTACATCTCGAAAGTTGTCTTTCCACCTATCTCAAACGAGATTACATGAATTGGATCTATGAGACACAAAAAGAAAAGATTCTTCTTTAATTACTTTCGTCGTTTGAAAAAAGTGAACATTCCGATTCTTGAAGGTCTTCTCGTTTCTTTAATGACTTCTGCGTTCGAAGACATTCCTGATTATTTATGAATATAAAGTCGATACTCACATGACTTTATTTACTATTTTATGAATAGAGAAATAAATATTTTTAAAACGAATATTATTGTATATCACATGAATCTTGACGAAAAGAGATTTCACATGGTTGATTGAGGAGTTGAAAAGTGAACACATTTTGTGGTATGCAAGACACTGTGATTTCACTAATACAGCCTAATTCCTCCGCCTATAATGATAGAATTATATTACATATGATATTTAGGTATAAATGTGATTCATCTTTTGATAACAAGTAATGCACTTAATCAATTTTATTATTTGGGAGGGAGAGTATACTTCCCTTGTATAGAAACAATTCAACTTTAGTATTTTGGTAAAAGGAACATAACTTCTTAAATTTGATATATTTAAGGAGAAATGTTAAGTTGGAAACGGACTAAGGCCACTCGTGACGTCATCCGGTATTGGTATCGGGTACTGATTGGTAACATCGGAGTCTGACAGTTTGGGTAGGGGTTTTGGGTATGTAAATTGGGTGAGGTTTACGGATATGTGTGTGTTCGTTGCACAGGAAGGAGAGGTGTGTGCTTGTTGCATGGGTACCCGATGATCAAGCACCCCTGGTTCCGGCCGGTTATCGTTGGATAGGTGACATGGTGGCGGGTGGTGTCTCTTCCTCGGTGAACCCCCTAGTGCCCTAAGAAACAAAACAATGTTTGTTTGTTTTATGACACTTTTGGAAAGTTATTTACTCTGGAGATTTATATAAACTAGTATTAACATGCGCGTGTTATGACGGAGGCATAAAATCATGCCAGAAAGTATCAATGCCATACCATCGTCGGCAATTACCAACACCGAAAAACACGTAAAACAAAAGAAATAAAGAAACGAAAAAAATAAAACCGAACGACAAGTGAGACCAAAAAGGTTAAAACCACGGCTTGTTGCAGCGTGTAATGGGCAAAGACTAGTCCAAATCTTAAAACACAATGCGTCATTAAACCGAAAAAAACAAGGTAAAACTGTTGAACCACACATGCACGTTGGGGACATGTTAGCTCGCGAAATTTAGACCGAAACGTAAAAGAATAAATTTGCAAAAGATTAAAAGTATAAGTGATCAAAATTAAAATGAAAAAGTATTGCAGTTAAATTGTAAAAGATGTCATTCATTTGAACCATCTATTTTGTTGTTTTTCTGTCTATTTCCCTACTTAATTGTGGATTCTTATTTTTTTTAAATTTTTGTTGTTTTTCTGTCTATTTCCATACTTAATTGTGGATTCTATTTTTTTAATTAGGGATGCTATTATATCATTAGCCAAAATGAAAATTATGAAATTAATTATTAATTTTTAAAATAAACTCATATTATGTTCACCAAATTTAAAATTCTGGTTAAAATATTTTTAAAAAAACGAAGATTAATAACGCTAATTGTTTTTATGAGTGATTCTAAAAAAATCACATAGTTAATATGGTTGGATGGTAAAAAGATAAAAATACAATATGTTAAATAATAAAAAATATGTGGTATTAAAAAATCAAAGTTAATACCCTGTTGAAAGAAATATTTTAAATATTAACTTAACAAAATTTATAACCGTCACGTCAATGTTTATTTTTTACAACATATCTTGACAACTATGTATATTAACAAACTAATTTATATTTTTATTCTATGAATATAATATACGAGTTTATTCCACCATACAATATATATGTTTTTTTAAACATAAACTTTTTATTACTAATTATATAACATTACATTATCGACCCATAAAATACACGGATTATAACATACACTTATAGGCTTTAATTACTTATAGGCTTTTTAAAGAAAATAGAGGGCAAATCTTAGGCTAAAGAGTATGGTGAGGGTCGTCCCTATAGGGATGGGCCGCAACATCGACCGTCACATAAACGGGTGTGAAGATGGGCCTAAAGAGAATGAACCTAGGGGAGTGGGGGATGAACCCTTTTATATATGTATATATGTATGTATAGGTGTGTGTGAAGGGGTGAGGTCCGGGATCAGCGGAAGTGAGAGAATGAACTTGCCGGGTATGGGCATAGGGGACGGTGTAAAGGATTGACGTCGGGCCTTGCCGGACACATGAAGACCCATACCATTTAGCCTTATGTTTCCAAAAAAGAAAAAGATGAACCAATAGATTTTACTTTTGTTACTGCCCTTACCTAATCATAAAATAATGTCAGCAATAATTGACATTTTGTCGTTCAGCAATAATATATATTTTTTGGGTATGTCTGTTCACACACTTTTTTTTATCTATTCACACACTCTCAATGTTGAGTGTGGTTAAAGCATGACGTTTTGGTCCGGTTAACCAAGGCAAAGGCTGACAGGTGTCTGACGGGTCTGTTGACCTGACCAAAACGTCGAGCTTTGGCCGCGTTTTGGTCCTGTCACCAGACAAAAGACTGACCGGGTGCCAGTCTTTTGTCTGGTTGACAGGACCAAAACGCGGCAAAGCTCGGCGTTTTGGTCCGCTCAACAGACCCGTCAGACACCCGTAAGTTTTTGCCTGGTTGATCGGACCAAAACGTCACGCTTTGGTCACAGCTCGACATTGAGGGGTGTGTGAATAGACAAAGAGGATAGGTAAGTGTGTGTGAATAGCAACATCCTATTTTTTTAGTAATTGATAAAATGATGGGTTAAATATCTCATTTAGAATTTACTAGGCGTGCAACTTATTTGCTACCAAATTGAGTGTGTTTTTTTTAACGATAAACTTTATATATAAGGTTACCACACTCTTTAAAATGGATAGTTCTGTATTGTTTCGCTTTGGACAGACTATGTTGTCTAAACTGGGCCCACACTGACTTCAAAGTTTGATTTTTTGGGGTTCCCCCGGGAAACCATACCGTCGGCCGTCACTTGACAGTCGTGCCATCACAAAAGCAGAACTCTCTGGCGTAACACACGGTGGGACGAAAACCCGGCTGGGCTCGGGAATCGAACTGACAACCTCACACAAGACCTAGTCCAAATCCTTCATTGCCTATATCCAACCCAATATGACACAAGTGGACATTGAACTTGATTTTCAATTGGAAAACCAAGCCTCCTACCACTGGGCCACAAGTGAGGAATTGAGTGTGCTAAAATGTTTCATTTAAAATATAAATGGTGTTACATTTTGATATCTTTTTGTTCATTTTTATACTTACAATAAAATAATAATAATATAATAAATAATATAATAATATAATAATAATAATAATAATAATAATAATAATAATAATAATAATAATTAATAATGTTTTGTTTGTTATGAGGAAATGGACTTGTACAAAGTGCTGGGCAACAAGTGATGGGCTGCTGTTTTATCAGATGGGCCGGAGTTGTGCAACTGCTGGGCTTTTGTCAAAGATAGGCTAGTGGCCTTTGAAGGTCTGGTTATTAAAATGCTTCACAGATCGCATTATTGGTTCATTCAGTCAAGATCACATTAAGATGTTTTTTACAAGTTCACATCTCTCTCTGGTGTGTGACGATTAGGGGTTTCTGTATAGGTTCTGAGTTCATCTTGAACCAGATTATAGTGATTCTATCTAATCATTGTCATATAAAGATTATCGTTGTGGTGATCTTTGAGAGTTATCTTAAAGATGTTTAGGCTTGTATCTTGAATCGTTCATTGTCATATTTTTGGGTAATAAATCATTGTGGTTTGGGTATTCCTTGTAATTCTGTAGATCTCGATCAAATATCATGTTGCTTTGACAGAGTGTGTTTCTTTAGCACTTCATTATCAATTTAAGAATTTTTTTAGTGAAAAAATTAAAGAAACGTTAACGTATAAAATAGTAAATATAACTTTATGTTGGGAAGATATGTTACATTATTGCGTGAAAACTACATGCACATTGCACACAAAATAGTTATAACTAGAACGGCGGCGTAGAAACGTGACGTACAAAGCTAAGGATTGCGATTTGGTGTTGTTTATAAAACGACAACCAAAAAAATCGGTGTAGAAATAATGACCTTAATTATTCAGTATAATCTACTTTTTTTTTTCATAGCAAATTGTGTCTATTCTTATTAGATTACATTACATTTGAATCCTTGGGGACCCTCGGTGTCGAAGTTGTCCAAGTTAAGAGATGTCCCCCCCCCCCCCCCTAAATTGGAGCTCGTTTTCTAGTTTATGTTCCGGGTATAGTTTGTGTTGTTGTTCCTTTTCATATGGTGGCTGTAAGTGCCCCTTCCTTAGTTGCTTGCTGATGAAGGGGATTTGTTTGAAGATCACTCAAAGCCTAGATAAAATCAAAAACCCTAACCAAATTAGTCAATGCCTTGTTAATAATATCATATCATAAATTACTCCCTTTTACATATCACTCAAAATCTAACCAAACCCAAAACTTTTTATATGACAACAAAACAGAAAGATGGAGAGACATGGTAAAATGATCTGTTTTGTATACAATAAACATTTGATAATCTAAACTTCTAATTTCAAAGCTCAGAAAAATGGCTGCTTGTTTCAAGCCATCTCAGATGAAGACATATATCATCATCGCTTTAGAAATAATCATACCCATCCCATAAAAATTGAACAACACACAAAAAGAATGACCAACAAAGGCAAACGTACAACCACAAAGCCACATTCAAAAGGAATCAATGAAAGCATTTCATCAAACACTTTAGGTGCACAGTTTCTAGGCAAACAATACAGGCTCAGGTAAAACCATCATAGCCCACATCACAGCTTCAAGAATATCAAATAATAGGGGTTTTAAAATGCCAACACACAACGTGACAACCAAGCACACAAAGACACCATGTTTGATTTACCTTAAGTGTACAGAGAATCTTTTTTAGAGAGAGAAAGTGATGATATGTAAAGGATGAGAGAAGCTTTTGTGAGAGACATGGCTATGGCTGGGAGAGAAAACCTTCAAAAACCACAGGACCAACACGTGTCTCCTTATGAGGCCATGACCGCCCAAATAAACAAATCAGATTGAACCATTACCTTACCATTTACAATAATAATAAAACCAACACATATTACAATACTTGTATGCTAGAAACATACCTAAAGCTAAAGCTAAAACTACAACCACATAAAGCCCAAGTGTGTTGCTGGATATTCATAATATTTAATTTAATGTTGTGTTAGCTGGATATTCTTATCAATTTGACTTGGTTGTTGGTGTTCATAATCGAGTGCTATATAGACAAATAGAGAAAATGTTAGGGATCATGACTTAAATTCTATTCTATTTTTTTTATAGGTGAACTTCACAACAGACGGTTAATTCACACCTGTTAGTCGCAGGCCCGTCACCCCACTCATTACCAAGGATTATGTTGTCTAAACCGGGTTCACGTCTTGGTCGAATATGGCTTGGCTATCCCCGAGAAAATTTCCAGTCTCCTGCCACTTGACAGGAGTTGCACCCTCCACAAGAGTCGACCCTATTGTGAAAGCCAACTCTCTGGAGTAAATGCACTGTAATAGAAAACTCAGGATGGCTCCTGGGTTTCGAACTTGTGACCAAGCCTCTATCTGTTCATTGCCATGACCACTAGTCGTGAACCCAGGGTCATGAGTTAAATTCTATTGGAGTTGAGTTTATGGAACTAGTTCAAACACCAAGTCAACCTGTGTCAGAGACTTTGATAGTGAATGAGTCAGACGTCATAAAAAGGCGCCGTTCGGCTACTTGCGTCAGCAAGACTCGGATCTAAGATGACATTCTTAGTTTGATTTAGTTGTTGGCGTCCGTAATCGAGTGCTACGCACATAAACAAATAAAGAATATGCAAGGATCATGAGCTGAATTTTTCAGAGCTGACTTCACGGTTTCTATAATCGAGTGCTACGTGCATAGACAAATGGTTTATTCCTTTAATTATAAAAAAAACTAATGAAGGAACACATTTTGGACATGTTACAACTATATGTTTTGTGTTTTCTTTTTCGTTATTGAAACAAACAAACAGAGGTTATGTTTTAGTGAGCCATTTTTCCATCTATTCTTATGTTATCTAGTATTTAAATACGTACTAACTCAAATGTATTTATCTTTTTTTTACAATTGAGTTACTGACTTTATATTATACGGGCCTGTTTTTTATAACCGCCCAGGGCTCAAGTTCTTTTAATGATTTTCAGAGACGGCTATGTTGCTCAGGTAGATATAATGTGAGAAGATCGCTTTAGTTACCCTTTCAATACTTGCTTACCGAGTCGAATATAGGTTTTCATAGTTACCCTTAACTTTCACGATGTGAGATAGATTGTCGATTAAGGGTACTTATTAGTATAGTTGGAAAGCTCGTGAGGGAATCCACTAAAATTGATACTTTAACAGCTTATTATGTTTCGATAGGTTTCTTTTCGAGAATGGTCGAGGGTCCTTTAGGTTATCCTTTAAGTTTAGTATTTTAAGATCCCAGAGTTTCATTACCGATAGAAAATCAGTCTAAAGTGTGTAAGATTTTGACCTAGGTAGTGTCTTTATCATCATCTGAATCAGTCTAAAATCCCAATTCGTGTCTTACTTTGGTTATTAGTCAGTTTTTAATAAATTGAATTAGGTCATTAATACCCCCCCCCCTCAAAGCGTAAATCAATTAAATCAGTCGTGTAGATAAGTCAACTGAGTCTAGGGACGACAATTCTTAACACGGCCCGTCAACCCGACACGAAAATAACAGGTTTGGGTCGACTAATACGACCTGTTTAAAAAAATGGACCGGGTTCGGGTTGAACAATTAACCCGTTTAACTATTTAGAAAAAAAAATCATTTATATTTTTGTTTTTGTTTTTTCCGTTTCTATTTTACATAGCTAGTTATAATAATGTTAATTTTGACACAATATATTATTTATTTGTCACACTCATACTCATCATTAAACATGTTATCGATAACCCGCTTAAAACCCAACAACTCGCTTATAAATCGTTGTATGACTCATTTAAAAATATGGGTTAAACGGGTCGGGTTCGGGTTGACCCGAATTTATATGGGTTGGGTTAGGGTTGAAATATTTGATCCGAATAATAATATGGGTCGGGTTGGTGGGTTGAAATGGGTTCGGGTTGAACATTTCAACCCGCAACCCGCCAAACCATCAACCCGACACGATTGGCACCCCTAACTGAGCCTAGTTTAAGTATTTAATTGAGTCTCGTGGGTTCGATATCCGGACTTACGTAGCTATTCTAGAGTCGATCGATTCACTTGTTGGTTAGTAGTTTAGTTTTAGAGAGTCTAGAGTTTAACTTAGTGTTTAGTCTAGGGTCAGTTTAGTTAATAATTGTTAAACTACTTTTAGCATGTCAAAAACCTAAACTCTAAGAACTCGATTGAATGTGTAACATAATATATGTTGCACATGTGTAATACTAATTTGTTTTTTTTTTTCAATTTTTTATCTTAAAAAGGATAGACTTACAGCAAAAGAAAATTGTTAAAAAAATTGGTATGTTTTAAAGTTTTTTTGGAGTTTTTTTTTAACTTTTTCACATTTAAATAGTTTTCTTATAATCATTTCCTAGTATCTTCTATCTTCTATATCTAATACATAAGAATAATGGAAAACATGTGTCAGCTTTGTAAGTAACCTAAAATTTGGTTTTCCTATATCTTTCTTTTATTAAATGTTAGATGTCAACTGTTGATTCCTAATGAACTATTGCTTCTGAAAAATATATAACATGTTATTTAAAATAAGTATTTTTAAAAAGCACTTATTCAATTTATGTAACATATAGGTTTATTACCTAGTTCAATGGATATATATATATATATAAACGTACCACAAAATGAATATAAAAGAAAGCCAAGAAATATAAATGACCGAAAACATGACACATATTCATGTTGTTCGATTAATTAAATGAACATTTTTCAATGTTCGTTCATTTATTAAAAAATAACAAAATAACAAAACGCATTCCCTTTGAATGGTTCATTAGACATTTTGGTTCGTTTACAACTTTAATGCGCCCAATCATGGTTGGTCAATGACCCTCTTCCTTCATAGTCCCCCTTGTGAGACAATTTCTCTTATTTTCCCATCATTCTTCTATCGGGGACACATTGTACATGTACCTTGAGTTTATTTAAGACAACTTTAATGTACGAAGACAATTTTTCTCGGTTAACGGCCGTCATTAACCAGCGGCATGGGTTAACCGTCATCAATAGCCTATATGGCATTGTTAATGGTAGCTAGTGAACCCACTAACACCTAGTCTTACGCCACTCATAGTTAAATTTTGCTGCGAGAATGGAAACAAATAAAAAGACATCCTTCTTACATTTCTGTCCATTAGATAATGGAAAAGGACAATAACGTTTTACAACATGAAAAAAATATGTACATAGTCATTGGTTTGAACACCTCAAATTTAGAAAACGTAACATACGAACCTCTAGGATTAATGGTTAACAGAGGTGTGGAGTAGGGAAACTATGAAACAAAATACTAGTCAAGATATAAGCATCTCAAATCCTTAAGTTAATAGGAGGTAGACTCAAATAAGTAGCGTTATTTATATAATAATTGTACGATAAGAAGCTATTATGGTTTCTGTGGCAAGTTTCCTCTCCATAGTGGCCGGGTCTTGAAGCATCAACACCTTGTCTTTGTCTCTAACCCCAACCATGTGTAGATAATCTTCGTCTTCTCTCTCTTTCCCTTTGAACAATAGTCTTTGCTCGTTTGGCTCTAATCCGGTCACCATTGATAATATCATCTTCAATTCTCCTATAAAATTAAGGAACAAGCTAGGTATTTAAAATTCATGAAAAAGGACAATATCTTCAAAATAAACTAACAAACATGATCATCCATCATAGTTATTATTGTCTTATTTTGTATAAAATCCACACATCATAATTTGGAAATACTTAATATTCCCACATCCATCCCCTTTATCTCTCTCTATATTTACATAGATATATAAAGAGAGAGAAATAGAGTGAAAAGGACGTGCGAATAAGATTTTAAGGGTGTGAAAATAGTGAAAGCCTTTAGAGAAACTATGATGGTGATTAATGACATACGTACCAAAAGTAGAAGTGGGCTGGATGGATATGTCATGCCATCGGGAACCAGTTACGACTCTAACCAACATAACCTCTTCTTTGATGCTTTCTTCTCCGATATCTCTCTTCTGAACAAGCATTCCACCAGGTCGTAATTCCCATTTGACCTCTGCATCGACGTTAATGTGACATCTTTGGATGCTAACGCTATTGCTTTCACTACTACCATTCTTGCTCTTGCCGCAACGTAATTTAGAGAGACTTCTAGACAACTTCATTGACCTAAACTTCATGATCATCATATTTGGTTTGGTGATGTCTTTCTTTTGCTTTATGTTTGTGAAAGGGAAAGGTGTGGATGTTGATAGTTATATACTAGTCTTGACTCTTGAAGCTGGATGTAATAGAGACAAAAGTTGGGGTACCTAACATAAAATAAAATATTCAAGGGATGTAAGTTGTCTTTTTTTCTTTTTTTAATGTTTATTGATACTTGTTAGGCGTTAAGGCACATGGGCTGGGCTGTGGAGGGTTGCTTATTGGCGATTTGGCGGGACCAAACCGAACTTCTAATTATAATATTATATGCCCCATGTAAATAATTATAGGTTTTTGTACAATGTATCACTTACGATATTTTATTTAACAATACATATGACTATATGTAACAGTACTATTATAAAAAACTATTTTTATACGAGGAATATTGGATTTAAATAACGATTAATTTTCATAATTTAAATGATAACATTTCTAATTTATGAATCGTATCACGCACTTCCAACTTTTAACTTATTTTTCTCTGGCACTCCAAACTAATTGAATCCTAACTCAATTAGTTGATGTCAGATGTCACGCCAATAAACAAGTGCCACATCAGATGCCATGATGGACATGTCAAATGTCACGTCACTAAATAAATGTCACAAATATGCAAAAAGACTAACTAAATACTCCCCCCCTCCAATCCAAAATTACATCAAAAACTAGCCAAATTGAATCATGAACACCCCTAGCTAGCTAGAATGCATCAAAGGATCAATGCTAGGGTAGATCGACAATTGACGGCTGGTGGCATGATGTGGCGATGCCGCGACGGTGGTGATAGGAGCCGAAACATTTGTTCTTTTTATAAACAACCTTTTCTAGTAAATGTCTACCCATCCGTAAACATTAAGCCTGAAATATTTGTTCTTTAGGAAAAAAACAAACACCACCTTCGAACAATGTTGTTTATCAATAGGAAGTGTTATGGTCCAAAAGACATTTGCATATGGTTTCGTAATTTGAGGTAAAATGGCCCATATCTTAAGGTCTTGAGCCCTCCTTTTGTCGGCCTTCAACAAATGTTGGACTATTTTATTGTTCATTCTTATGTTAGTACAATTATTTTTTACAGATAAGTTTAAATAATATATATTTACACAAAACTATAACCAAATGACATGTTTTATGACAAAAGAAGGTTCACATATGAGGAAAAAAACATACACTAACGAATTTTTCGTCCTATCCTTCATTAAATTTAAAATAGAGTTAATATAAGTTAAAGACGGATCTATAAAGATTTACCACTTTTAGATGACACCAGTAAACTATTTTTATATTTTATAGTATTATAAACAGTTGTGTCAAATAGCTCATGGCTTTATAGCCTAATGATATATTGGGAGTAAGATAAGGCTTTAAGATCAATAGGTCCTGGGTTCGATTCTCACAAGGGGTGTGGAGATGGATATGATCTAGTGGTTCCGTTTGTGGCACGATGATACTCCAGTGGTACGTCAATGATTCAAATTTGTCGTTCAGAAAAAAGTTGTATCAAATAGTTTCTCTTCTGACTAACAGTAAGATGAATATAAAAATCTTTGATATCTTAAATAAACCATGGAGATAAAAGGTGTTTAAATCAACTTGTAATGATGCACGCTTAAACAAAAACCTAGATCCATGCTCACACAGCCCACACAATTTGTCGCTTATTCACTCATATATGCGCATGTGCCCTCATATTTATCAACCTAGCTAATATATAGGATTTAGAAGAATAAAATCCATGCTCATAATTCAATAAATTTGACACCTTTGGTTAGGTACCTGTTTTGAGATCTTGTAATCTACACAAAATCATCTCAATAATTATTTTCATGTTTTTTTATATATATTCTATAAGTCCATATGGCATAACAATGATGACTTAAGGGCCGGCTCTTGCGGCCAATCCGTGCGTCACTTGAGACCCATATTTTCAAAGGACTCGAAAGGTTTTTATAAGCTTTTATATATAAGTAAAGTGTATATTTAGTATATGCATTCATTTAGTAAACATAAAAGTGTTGTTGGTGGAGTAGGAAAAACCATTTTAAGATGTGGAGGTCTCAAGTTCAAGGATTGGCTCCACTACCAAGCATTTATTTTTTTAATTCATTCACCTTTACCACAATTTTGGACCTATTCCACCCAGGTTTAAATTATTTTGAGAGTTCTCGTAGACGCTCTGATGACTTATACATCATGATATTATTTTAAATGGTAATATTTTGTGCACACATATAATGAAGGTGTACTTTCATATGTTTAGAGCATCTGTAACGGTGAACTTTTATAAACTGACATCTCAACATTTATATTAGATTTCGAACTTTCTTAGAAAGCTTTTATTTCTTCTACATCAATAAATCTCCATCTGACTCTCTACATCATCTACTTTTACAATTAATTCAAACTTTTTTAACAACAAATTAAATGTACTAAAAAAAGCTAGCCAAGTGCTAGCATATAAAAGCATTACACAAAAAGTAGAGGATTTTGTAACTAGCTCATCTAACTAATGTTTATTTTCATATATCTATTCACAATCCAAATATTGAAAATTTAAGAATGAGGTCATATATGTTTCCTTTTCATCGGTCCTTAGAGCAAACAACATGTCATTACAAAACCTATAGACAACCTCCAAATCGTAAGAATAATCCCGTACAACAGTTGTTTTTTTGTAATTGTCAACAATAGAGAATCTAACCAACTACCAAGGAATAAGATCCGTCGGCTTGTATGTAGAAGCGGATAAAATATGGAGCCAACTAAAAGTCTTCGCCCGTACTTGAGAGGCTACTTCACAAGAGCCAGCTAAATACTCCAAACTATCCTCCACCGTATCATAGACGGACATAACACACTTGGGACGCCAATCTATCCACCAAATTTGTTCTCGTTGGAAGACGACTCAATAAAACATGCCAACCAAAATGGTCACTTTGATAGGAACGTCAGGATTCCATCTGTCTCCATTGGCCCATCTAGTATGACACGTTTTAAATAAGCATACGAATACTTGTAATTGACAACGATTAATCGCTTATCAAAGTCTCAAGCCCATATATCCCCTTCCAAATCAAAACTCATGTCATTTAAAAGTTGCATAAGATTGTTTAATTAAACCGTCCTTAGGCCTCTTCTGACTCGCCGATGCCAAGACCACTCTGTTGGAAATATTAATGAGGAACATACAAGTTGGTATGTTTCCTCCATCCCACATTGGTGGGGGAGGTGAAAGTTGAGTGCCTTATAAGGGATTACCCCTTATGGGCCTCCAAAGTGTTAAATGGGTTGGGAAGTGGGTTAAGCCCACACGCGCGCTAAGCCGAGCCGCGAGGTCTCGAATGGACGCGTTTGAGGCGCGAATGGACGCACTTCGCACGTACGCATCGTTGCTAGGAGCTGGGGTGATATTTTTAGCTAGGGTTTGGTTCAGGTGTGTTAGATCTGTGGATCGAGATAGAGCTTAGTTAAGATTGGGATAGAGATGAATTCGAAACAGTGGGGTTATCTCCGCCAGTTCGAATTCGTATGGGATTAGTCTAGGAATTCGAATTTGAGATGGATATCTCTAGGAGTTTATATTCGAATTAGTTGATAATGTTTATCCCATTCCCCGTTTTTCTCATTCTCTGTTAAAATCCCAACTTATAAATAAAGGTCTCCTGCTACCCATTGCTTTATATATATTTTCACAGCCTCCTACTGGTGTTCCTGTTTCTTCTCCAGCTTCTGCGTTTTCTGGTTTCCATTGCTGTTGGAATACCAAATCAGTTCTGCATTAAACCCTGGGAGTTTACGCTGCAGCTCACAGCAATACGAGCGCGTAAAATTCTTTAAGGACATGAATCATTCGTGCAGTTCAAGAATCTCGGTTTCTTAAATCGCCAGGTTGGTTTTAGTTTTTGCGTGTTATTTAAATTCTTCCGATAACGGGACAGTCTCCTTTCTATCTTTCTTCAATCAGTTTGTTCAAGTTGGAATAAACTGGTTTGGCCAATAACTCGGTAATTAATAATAAAATAATTGATTTTTTGTTTGATTAAATTGTTTTCAACAATCTTAAAGGATTTTATTTTTGTGTTTAATCGTCAGAACTAATGGACGGTGAACTACCAACAGCTAATCTGTGATTCATGAATCAAGAGTTTGTTAAGTTGGACAGATTCGATGGCCAGAACTATACCCGTTGGGCGGACAAGGTTAAGTTCATGCTCGTTGTGCTCAAACTCTACTATATCCTTGATCCAAGCTTGCCCGCAATCCCTGATGACCCTCCTTTTGAGGCTGGAGAGGTCCCGAATCAAGATTTGGCTAAGCAAAGACTTGTCCGTAAGGAAGCTGAAGATCTTTGCCTTGGCCACATCAAGAATTCTCTTTCAGATCGTCTATGACTTATACGCGCCGGTAACAACTGCTAGAGAATTGTGGAAAGCTTTAGAAGATAAGTACAAGGCTCATGAAGAAGGTACTAACAAATACCTTATTTCCAAGTACTTAGACTGTCAAATGGTTGATGACAAGTCAATCTTGGAGCAAGTGCATGAACTCCAAGTTCTTGTTAACAAACTGACCGCGCTTTCTATTCCGCTGCCAGAAATTTTTCAAGTAGGGGTCATTATAGCAAAACTTCCTCCTACTTGGAAAGATTTCTCAAAGAGAATGATGCACAAGTCTGAGGACTACTCTTTGGATGAACTGTTCAAATTAAGGAGGAAACACGCAACAGGGAAAAAAGAGGTAAACTCGGATCGAGTGTGAATCATATTGTTGGAGGATCTGGTCAAAAGGGAAAAGGGGCATCAAAGAATAGAAAGTTTACAGCACCAAAGAAAAAGGAATTCAAAAAGTCACATCAAACGACCAACCATCAACCAAAGAGATCGGGTAAATGTCATGTTTGTGGAGAAACCTGGCATTATGCACGAGAGTGCTCTCAAAGGAAATCTGGATCTACGGTTGGTTCTACAAGTGCTGTTGATATTGAGAAAGTCACCAATCTAGTGGCTAATGTGGGTCTTGGAGATGTTAACATGCTTTCTCAATATACACGCGTTGTGGCATGTAGAGGATGGTTTTTGGATTCTGGAGCAACTGTTCATGTTTGTGGGAATCGTGTCTCATTTCTTACTTATGGTCCTGTTCCTCAAGGAACAGTGGTATCGAGTGGAAGTTCGTGGTAAAGGCACAGTGCGACTAAACTTTAAAGATGGTCAAACGGTTACCCTTCAGGACGTGTTGCATGTTCCTGGTATCACCAAGGGTCTTGTTTCTGCTGATAAGTTTGATCGAAATGGGTACAAGCTGGTTCTCAAGAATCTCCGTGTGAAGTTTTCTCTAAATGACATCTATGTGGGTCAAGCAAAGAACACGAGTGGAATGTATCGCCTTGACCTAGCTGAAGATGGAATTGATGAAGAAGAAGACTCGGATGAAGGTGGCGTTTCAGTGATTGATGGGTTTGGGAATGAAAGTGATAGTGATAGTGGTGATAGTGGTAGTGATAGTTTTTATCAATGAAATGCAATTGGTTTTGATTTGAATGAAATTATGTCTTCTGATTATATCGCTTGTTCAATTTCTTTATGGCATAAACGTTTAGCTCATACAAATATTAAAAACATTGAGAAAATACAAACTAAAGGTTTATTGAAATTAAAAGATAAAGACTTTGAAAAATGCGAAACTTGTGTGAAATCAAAATTCACAAAGAAACCTTTTCCAAGTGTCCATAAACGTAATACATCACTACTAGAACTAATTCATTCAGATATTTGTGAACTGAATGGAGTCCTTACTCGTGGGGGTAAGAGATACTTTATCACTTTCTGCGATGACTTCAGCCGATACTTACATGTTTATTTATTGCATTCAAAAGACGAAGCTTTTGAGGAATTTAAAATATATAAGGCCGAGGTTGAAAAACAAAAGGAGAAACGCATTAAAATTCTTCGCTCGGACAGAGGCGGAGAATACTTTAATCGAAGATTTGATGCATTCTGTGAAGAAGAAGGCATCACACATGAGAGAACTGCACCATATACTCCCCAACAAAATGGTATGGCTGAGAGAAAGAACCGAACCTTGGTAAAGATGGCTAACTGTATGTTAAATCAATCGGGTCTACCTCGTAATATATGGGGGGAAGCTGTGTTAACTGCATGTTATGTTCAAAATAGGATCACTAGTCCATATGAGTTGTGGAAAGGAAGAAAACCAAACCTAGAGTATTTGAGGGTTTGGGGGTGTCTTGCCTATTATCACGTACATGATCCAAAGACACTCAAACTGGGAGAACAAGCTTACAAGAGTGTATTCATTGGATATGCTCCGCAAAGTAAGTCTTACCGGTTGTTGGATGACAAATCAGGTACAGTTGTAGAATCCAGAGATGTGGAATTCTTTGAGAACAAGTTTTCTAGAGATGATGAAAACTCAAATTACACCACATCTTCTAGTACTTCTGTGAAAAGAGTCGAACCTTCACCAATGGTTGAAGAACCGAGGAAAAGTACTAGAGTTAGAAAAGAGAAAAGTTAAGGAGATGATTTCTTTTCTTACCTGGTTGAGGGAACTCAAAAGAAAGTCACGAGAGAGGTCATTTTTGCTGTTAATTTGGATGATGATCCTAAAACTTTCAGCGAAACAATGTTATCAAGAGATGCTCCTTTGTGGAAGGAAGTAGTCAATAATGAAATGGATTTCCTTATGTGAAATGGAACTTGGGAGTTAGCTGATCTACCCAATGGAAAGAAACCTATTGGATCCAAATGGATTTTCAAAAGGAAGTATCATCCAGATGGATCCATCTCTGCCTATAAAGCGAGATTAGTTGCTAAAGGGTATAGGCAGAGAGAAGGGATCGACTATTTTGATACCTATGCACATGTGGCTAGAATTAGCTCTATTAGAACTCTAATAGCGGTGTCTGCTTTGAAAGGGCCGTACATCCATCAAATGGATGTAAAGACTGCATTTCTAAATGGGTATCTAAATGAGGAGATTTATTTGGAGCAACCAGAAGGGTTTGTGATGCCTGGACAAGAGAACAAAGTGTGTAGACTTATTAAATCTCTTTATGGTTTAAAGCAAGCTCCTAAACAGTGGCATGAGAGGTTTGACACCACTGTTACTGCTTTCGGGTTTCGACACAATAGTGATGATAGGTGTATCTATACTAAATGCGAACTCGGTTATACAGTCGTGATTTGCCTCTATGTTGATGATATGTTGATCATTAGCACTCACCTTGAAGGTATTTCTGAAACTAAGAAATATCTGTCCTCGAACTTTAAGATGAAAGATCTAGGAGAAGTTAATACCATTCTTGGGATCAAGGTGAAAAGAACTGAAAGTCAGATTTCTCTAAGTTAATCTCATTACATAGAGAAAATTCTGACTAAGTTCCAACACTTGAACATTAAAGAGTTTATACCCCATTTGATCCAAGTGTGAAACTTAATGTGAACTCAAGGAGAGTAGTGGCTCAACTGGAGTATGCGAGTGCTATTGGAAGTATGATGTATGCAACACATTGCACTCGTCCTGATATTGCTTTTGTTGTAAGCAAACTGAGTCAGTATACTGTTAATCCAGGGACAGAACACTGGAAAGCAGTGGGCAGAGTACTTGGATACCTGAAAAGGACCAGTAACTTAGAACTGACATACACGTCTAATTCCAGAATACTCGAAGGTTATTCTGATGCGAGCTGGATTGATCACACCAGTGATTCAAAATCTACAAGTGGGTGGATTTACACTCGAGCAGGAGGAGCAATTTCTTGGGCGAGCAAGAAACAGACGTGTATTGCCCACTCAACTATGGAAGCTGAGTTCATAGCACTAGCTGCGGCTGGTAAGGAAGCAGAGTGGATTAGAGATCTACTTACGGACATCCGTTTGTAGGATGTTCCAATGCCGTATATTCCCATGTATTGTGATAGTGAGGCCACACTATCTAAAGTATACAACGCAGTGTATAATGGGAGGTCAAGACACATAGGTCTACGGCACAATTATGTGAGACAATTTCTTGAAAGTGGTACCATCAAGGTTGTCTATGTCAAGACGAGTAAGAACTTGGCTGATCCGTTTACTAAACTTATGACGAGAGATTTGGTAGTGAATACCGCGAGAGACATGGGTCTAAAACCACAATAGAATCGTTAGTGATGGAAACCCAACTTGAACTTAGTGCTCCTATTTCTCAAGTTTAATGGGTAAAAACGAAGTCACTTAATGATAGAAGGCACTATCAATTTTTTGATAGATCCATGTGAGGTATGATAGTACGTCGTTGCCGAGAACAAGGGTGAGCTAATGCTCTTAACAAAGTTTTGGAGGCATCCAAGCAACATGGATGATGTAAAACTTTGCCTATATGATCTAGGGGTGGTGCCGCCTCGAGTGAAGATAAGTGGTTTGTCTTCTAAAGGATCATGAAAAGGGTTTATAGCGCACGACAATATTCGCGCTCAGTGAGAACGCAAAGTCGGCCGGTGATGTGTAGGGGTAAACCGAAGGGGGCTATCAGGTTAATGGTTTAATTCCATAGGACACCATCGAATCTGTCTCTTCTTGTTTATCAACATAAACTGGGTTTAATCTTCGTGACACCTAGTGACATCATCTGTCTAAGTGAGAGGAAACATTCCAACTTGGTGGGGGATTGTTGGAAATATTAATGAGGAACATACAAGTTGGTATGTTTCCTCCATCCCACATTGGTGGGGGAGGTGAAAGTTGAGTGTCTTATAAGGGATTACCCCTTATGGGCCTCCAAAGTGTTAAATGGGTTGAGAAGTGGGTCAAGCCCACACGCGCGCTGAGCCGAGCCGCGAGCTCGCGAATGGGCGCGTTTGAGGCGCGAATGGGCGCGTTTGAGGCGCACTTCGCACGTACGCATCGTCGCTAGGAGCTGAGGAGCTGATATTTTTAGCTAGGGTTCGTTTCAGGTGTGTTAGATCTGTGGATCGAGATAGAGCTGAGTTAAGATTGGGATAAAGATGAATTCGAAACAGTGGGGGTTATCTCCACCAGTTCGAATTCGTATGGGATTAGTCTAGGAATTCGAATTTGAGATGGATATCTCTAGGAGTTTATATTCGAATTAGTTGATAATGTTTATCCCATTCCCCGTTTTTCTCATTCTCTGTTGAAATCCCAACTTAAAAATAAAGGCTTCCTGCTACCCATTCTTTATATATATTTTCGCAGCCTCCTACTGGTGTTCCTGTTTCTTCTCCAGCTTCTGCGTTTTCTGGTTTCCATTGTTGTTGGAATACCAGATCAGTTCTGCATTAAATCATAGGAGTTTACGCTGCAGCTCACAGCAATACGAGCGCGTAAAATCCTTCAAGGACAGGAATCATCCGTGCAGTTCAAGAATCTCGGTTTCTTAAATCGCCAGATTGGTTTTAGTTTTTGCGTGTTATTTAAATTTGTCCGATAACAGGATAATCTCTTTCTACCTTTCTTCAATCAGTTTGTTCAAGTTGGAATAAACTGGTTTGGCCAATAACTCGGTAATTAATAATAAAATAATTAATTTTCTGTTTGATTAAATTGTTTTCAACACACTCCACCCATCTAACCCTCCGTGATAGCTAATCGAACAATCACTTTGCGAATCTAAATGAAAAGGTCTAGGAAATCTGTACTAAGTTTTTCATCACCCACCCATGTATCATTCCAAAACAACGTGCCTTCCCCATTACCCAAACTTTTCTTTATAGTAGCCAACTAAATAATACCTTCATTCAGTAACCTACTAGATTTTATGATATGGATCATGGAGGCAATGGAATTTAACAATAAATGGATTATGTGGATTTCTGCATGACTAGAGTCGGCTATTACGACCTGTGTTGGTGAACAGTAGTCCTACTGAGGAGTTTATTTTGAAGCGGGCTTTGAGGCAAGGAGTTTATTATCTCCTTTTTTTTTGTTTCAGCTAGCAATGCAAGGCCTTCATGTGGCATTTGAAGGTATTATTGGATCGAGTTTATTTGTAGAGGCGCAAGTGGGCAACAACAAAGTTCTTTACCGTTTGTTCTATGCATGCAAATGATGTTATTTTTTGAAATATTGGTCTAAGCATAACATTCCTACTTTAGTTCGTATGTTGAATTGTTTCTTGCTTCAGGCCTAAAGTTGAATCTTCATAAATCCAATTAATATTGTGTCGGGGTGGATTATAATGAAGTTTCAAATTGCGCTTCTATCACCAAGTGTAAATTGGGTAAGATTTCTTTTATTTATTCGGGTCTTCCAGTTGGGGTGAATATGAGAAGGTTAAAAAGTTGGGATCCTATTCTTGAGAAAATTTCCTAGAAATTATCCAATTGGCGAGTCAATATGCTTTTGATTGGAGATAGGTACACTTTGTTGAAATTGGTTTTGGGATCAGTGCGGATACACTATTTTTCACTATTTCTTTTGCCTAAGACCATGCGTAGTCGTCAACACCTCATCCTTGGATGTTTTGCGCCATGTGAAAGCCCAGTCAGCAATGAGGCGTTTTCTAAAATGGGTGTAGTGGGGATGTGCGGCATTATCTTAAAAGGGATGTTAAATAATTAAATAAAAAAACATCAAAAAATGGTATTGGACAAAAATAGGAAAGAATGCAGGTGATTGGCCAAAGGAGGTGGGGTTTGGCGTGTTTCAAATCACACGGGTGTGAGTTTTTTGGGCAAATAGTGCCCAATGGTACCGAGTGGGGGGGGGGGGGGGTTGGGGCGTGATTGATGTGTTTTGGGCAAAAAACGCCCGACTACGGGTGGTCTAATGGTGTCTCGAACCATTTGGAATCTATTCGTGAAAAATTATTTTGGGGAGAAACTGAAGGGGTTAGAAAACTTGCCTTAGTTAAATGAGATTTGATTTTAGCTGGTAAACAAAAGGGTGAATTGGGAGTTTGTAGCTTATTGGAGTTTTAATCATGCTTTTTACAAAAATGTATATGACGATTTGTTGCTAGAAAAAAATTATATATGGGTTAAAACTAGAAAAGCTATTTTCAGATATAAAGGAGAGGTTATTTTTGGGCATAGGAGTGGTCGTTCTAACAGGTGTGGTATCGTATCATATAAATCTTATTATTTTTATAATATTTTATTTCTAATGTTTCGTTATATATAAATAATAGAATATTGTTTAAAATAAATAAAATTCTTTCAAAACAACACTAAAATTGAAAACATACATATGTTAATAAAACAAAGAGTAAATTACAAAAATCGTCCTTTATATTGACACTATATTGCAAACTATGTCCTTTGTCTTCAATATATACAAGAGACGTACTTGATGTTTGCAAACCTTTGCAAGTTATGTCCTTTAGTCCTAACACAGTTAGTTTTGTTGGTTAAATCTGACCTAATCAACGGTATTTTGATCATTTTTATCCTAAATGCTAAAATAAATAAAACAAAACTAAATCCTTATCACCAATATACAAAACTAATCCTTATCCACCAATGTCATCTACAGCCACATCCGCCCACCACTTCATCCACCATAACAACCAGATACACATCCACCAATGTTAACAATTTACAATAAATACCCTTCACCACCACTTCAGATCCAACCATTAAACCAAAACCCTTCACAATACCCACACACAAACCATAAGAAAAACTCTAGATTAAACCAAAATTGCAGATTAAACATGAAGAAACCGAGAATTAGATTATAGATCTAAGAATTTTGACGGCTGAACTAGCTCCGCTTCCAGATCCAACCATCTCGACCTCCTTAACATCCATACCTTCAACAACTTGTCCAAATGGATGCTTATCGTCAAGCTACTAAGTTTTAGCCGCATATATAAAAATGAGATCCTTTCGTGTTCGGACAAGCTTACCGGAATTGCAGGGCGTCAACGTCCGACGATTCTGCATCCGAATCGCCGGTGGTGGTGGGGATGGAGGGTAAGTCCGGTGGCAAAATTTAAGTCTACAACGACGTGTTATTGGCGGCAGCGAATGGTTGGTTCTTCGATTGGGTGCGTCCGCATCTGATCGAGCTGTGCATATGAGCACCGCCGTGATATGTGGCGGCGACGAGCCGACGATTGGTTTTCCGGCGAATATTGGGTCATTGAGAGGAGGGTTTAGGTGAAGGGGTGGTAGACGGATGTTACATGCAGGGGTAAAAGAGGGTTTGTTATAATTATTATAATATTTTTAAACAAATGGGTAAAAAGACTGAATTACCCTTATGTTATCTAATTTAATGATGAAATTTAACTGTGTTAAGGCTAAAGGACACAACGTGTAAGAGTTTACAAACGTCGAGTATGTTTTTTGTTTGTATTGAAGATAAAGGACATAATTTGTAATCTAGTGTTAACATAAAGAACGATTTTTGTAATTTACTCTAAAATAAACAAAAATAAAAGTCAATTACACCGTTAGTCTCTATAGTTTTTCTAAAATAACAATATTTGGTATTAACTTCGTTTTGTTGTAACATTGAGCTCTATACTTTTACTTTTGTTACCATCTTTGGTGTTAAGGCAAACCGTTGTTAAATACTAATGATAAAGGTAGTTTTGTCATTACACTAACATATTAAGTGTATATAATCCCCCTGCGTATCCCCTAAACTAATTGATGACTGCTCTTCACCAATGAACGGAATGATGAAAAAGTTCTTCTCTTAACCAACATATAGTTACAAGGGACGTGTGATGCGGAAACCGACCGAGTCGAGTACGTACCTTCATTTAGGACAAAGGTGACGACAATGAGGAGTACCCATTTTGTCATCACCCACCTCGGTTCTATGAACTGATCTATAACAAGTGTTTATCGAAAGTGAACAGAATGTTGAAAATGTTATTCTCTTTACCACCTTGGGTTACAAAGGGGATGCGCTATGCGGAAACTAAGTCGAGCAACTTCGTCTAGGAAGGTGACGACGACAAGGAGTATCCGTTTTGTCATCACCCACTCCTGTTATATGAACCGATCTGTTAGGAGTGTTTATCGGAAGACGAACCTAGATTCAATGAAGATGAGACTGTGTGTAGTGGTACATATGAATAATGCCCCCACCCATGGGTATTGTGCGACACATGTCATCCCAGTTAGCAAAGGGGCATTATGGGGCGTTTTTATAAAATGAGTGTAGTGGGGATGTGGACATTATGTTAAAAAGGGGTGTAATAAAATTACTTTAAAAAACCATGAAAAAATGTTATTGGACAAACAAAAAGATTACGTGTGATTGGCCAAAATCATTGAAGCAAGGCGTGGAAAGAAGCACGCCAAAAGCATTTAAAAAACGCCCCCAGGGGCGGAAGAGGGGCATTGTGGGGCGTTTTTTCCACCTAAAAAAACGCCCCAAAACCCCCGCTACAGGTGGTCTGAGATTAAACACAATGGGAAATAATGTGCCTTTGTGCAAAAGGATCTTTACAAGATTACTATTCAAGAGAACGAACAAATGAAGAAAAAGAGCAATACATATAATGAGTTTGCAAGGGTTTCTTCTCGTATTTTATGAATTTTTGAATAAAGAACAAGATCAAAAGGTACTGACCCAAACATGGGAGATTTGTTTTTAAAGTTTCAAGTTCATTATTAAACGCAAGTCCGAAAAAAAAAATAGAAGAGCCAATCTTTTATATCGGGTTGTCTATGATCTTTTAATGTATTCAAGACTCGAGGACGAGTTCTTCTTCGAAGACGGGGAGAAGGAACCCTCGACAACCCAATAAACCCAAGACCTGCGGCATCATAGCCAATGGAGCTAAACTATTCACGCCCATAACCGTGGGAACACCAAAAACTAGATGTTGTCTTCGATAAGAGTGGTGTCAGCAGAGAGTATGATAAAAAGCATAATTATCTTCTAATTTGAATTTTAAAACTTTATTATACTTTTTATTTTTTTTGGTGTTTATCTTTTTTTATATGTTTCTTTGGGTATTACAGGAGCATTAAGAGGGTAGGGTATTTCTAGTATAATGCCAAATGACGAGGAAAAAAATATAGAATAACGATTAAAAGGGCATTAAGGGGCGTTAATTGTTTCACATTTTTTTAAAATAACGGTACAAATAATGAGTTTTCAAGGGTATTTCTGTCACACCTCAACCGATGGCGGAAATATCGAGGCGAGATATAATAGATTGTTCAAAGACTCGTGGTACTAAAGTTGAAATATATAATAATTGTTAAATTTAAATTGTCATATAACATGAAAAAAGAAACACATTGTTCAACTAAAGAAACCAATAACATAATGTTAATTTAAATTGATAGTCTAGGTCCAAAGTCCTATGTGATCTTAATGTTTGCAATAACATCTCAAATATTTCCTGAAAACATGTTAAAATAAAGATCAACAAAATTTGTTAACGAGTATACAAGTTTGATACATATACCATAAGTGAAAGACATAATCCACATGTAACATGCATGTACAAAATGCATTATTCAAACCTAAAATGTAAGACAATTCGAGCACCCTAGCATCGAAATGCTAGGTCTATGAAACTTAACAGTGACCATGGATCCGAAAGGATCAATCTAGGCGGGTTGTCAATCTTATAGTGTTATACATGTTAAGAGCGGCTTGCAAGATTAATGAATTTCATAGGTACAACTGTAAACAAGTATGTAACACATATAACTTATAAACTAATGAACACGTAAGTGGATATGTATTTGAATAATCATGTGCAATTAGTAGTGTTTTGATATATGAACATGTCTTTAATCCCAAATAGTGTAAATGTAAAAAGGGATCATGTATACTCACGGTTTGCAAAGGTAAACCAAGAAGGATCACGAGCAAGCGTAAGAGTAGGATGGAGTGTAGACTATCCGAAAAGGATAAGGTATAAAGCGTATAAGTATCCGGATGATGAATAAAATATAAAAGTAAAAGACTAAAAGTGAGTATAGGATTTGGATCTTAATGTAAAAGATGACATAAAATGAAATAAACGTATCATAATTGTCGAATAATAATCTTCAAAGTATTAGAGAACTTAGAAGTTTATTTTCAACTAAGTTTATGTATAATGTTTGAATAAGCGACACTCAGAACTAATCTTCAAAGTATTATTTAGTTAGAGACTGTCCTATGGTGGTTTATGAATGTAAACAACTTAAAAGTAATTATAGAAGTATAAAACTTAAAGATTCGTTTTAGTCACGTTTGTAAGGTTCTTATGAGTAAAACCTAGAGTATGTAACAAATACTTTATAAGATATAAATCCGAAATAAATATCTATCACTTAATTGGATTTTATTTATATGTTTAGTAGTTTAAAATGGTTTATATATATTTTATAAGCATTTTTGTGGACAAGTATTAATAATTAAGTAGAAAAACAAATAAACAATGTGGAAAATTAAAATATAAAACTTATTACATATAAATAACAAGTTTTATAAATAAATAACTAAGATTACCCATGGTATTATACAGAATAAAAAGATGTGAGGAGTGGGGTTTGAACCCTTAACCTTCTACACACATATCCAACCTTAACACAAAGTGACAACAATTGAGCTAGATTGTCACTTTGGTTTGGTTCATGGAAAATACAAGTTAAACATAAGAAGACTCAAGATCCAATTCCTCTTCTTGCATAACTCTTTCGAATCCAGTAAGTTTTCGTCAAAACCCAAATGGACTAAAGTGAAGCATTTGCAAGATGAATGAGACTCATTAGGTAATGAAGGCAGTAGCTCGAGTCAAAGTTTTTGTTCTTACAAAGTGAAATTCGCGTAGAACAATGGACAATCGAGCTTGAGAGTAGAGGGGAAACATAGAGGAAAAGGAAATGAACGAGGTGGATGTTCCAATGCATAATTAATGGTGGTTGGTGGTTAAAAACGGGTGGATTAAGCTTAATTACGGTTGGATATTAGATAATAGTTTAGGATAATTATAAATGGTTAAATTCAAGTAATTTGGTTGAATTTGAAGGTTAAAATGTGAAAATTGGTGAATCCCATAGTTGAAACGAATAGACCTGGTGATTTTGCACGACCGTGCGGATCAGGTGCACGGTCATGAGGATCACGGCACGCATGTTCGTGTGCATCAGGTGCACGGTAATGCGGATCACAGAACGCATGGTCATCCGCATCAGATGCATGGCCATGCAACATCTGCAGAATTTAAGAAACTTTCGAAAATTTGCAGTTTGACCTCCGGTTTTTGATAAATTCAATATTTTTATGCTAAAAACTCATAATTAAGCATCTTTTCGTATATACAAGTGTATGCAAATATATAAAATGATAAAAAACAAAAAAATACATGACATTCCAATGATTTTATTGATCCAAACGTCAACGATTACAAGATTTGAAACAAAATACAAGATTACAAAGTAATGGAAAAGTATGGATATTATAGGTGCCGGTAAATAAACCAAAATATCGGTATATACCGGTACCGAAAAATACAAAGAAGAGGTTTCGTTACCGTACTGAAAATAATCGGTACCCGGTACCAAATGTTCATCCCTAGGTGATATAGTCTGATTTAATGGGTAGGGCACCTCACGGGTTGAGGGTTCCAACCCTTGCGGTAACAGCTTCGCCATTCCCTAGGGGGAAAATGGGTTGGTAACCTAGGGGAGGGGATGAGGGTAACTTGTGTGGGTAAGGTAAGCCGCAAGGTTGAGAGTTGGGATGTTTGTTGAGTTTAAGGTTTAAGGGGGTGTGTAATTGGTGGGTGGAGTAAAAGAGTGAGGTATATAGTTCTAGGGTACTTAAGGTAGCTGTCGCCAGTGTTTTGTAGTGCTAGGGTACTTTGTAGTAACTTTGACATGTCCTTATGTCCTTATTGGATTGGTTGGGCTGGGATACAACTAAGATGCCACCTTTTCTCCACGTCGGCCAGCTGAAGTTGCCTCCCTCTCCCATCAAATATGCTTCTCCTTCCTAGTTCCTACCTCCCTCATTCCTCCATTAAACTTGTTTTGATATAATAAAGACTTTAATAGATTTTTTTGTTAATTTTTATGTAAAAGTGGTATATCTTTAGAAAGTTCTTATACACAAGTTATATAATATTAGTTTTGTTTTGTGTTTTTTATTTTTCAATTTATGAAAAAGTGGCGTAATGTTAGTTTTGTGTTATATGCAAACTATACGGAAAATGTTAAAACGTGAAGTTTCAAGTTGATAATCATGTAATGTTGTAGGTGGAGGGGTGCTAGACGGGTCGGGTTCAACCCGATCTAAACCTAAATATTTTATACGAACCCGAACTCGAAAATCTTGTCCTACATATGAACCTGAACATGATCGAAATATTAGCGGGTTGACCCGAACACGACCCATCTAACCCGAATTTTTTTTTTTCTCGCAAAATCATACACTAAAATTAAAATTTTACTACAAAAAACACAAATGTATATAATACAATTGCATTTTAAGTATTAAAATTTATGTCAATCTCTCTTTTTAATTTATAATTATGCATAAAATACACATCCAACTTAATTTATGAGAAAAATATATTGAAAAATAAAATATAATATAAATAGGTTAAACGGGTCAACTCGACCAGGTTGACCCGAACCCGTTTAGACTAAACCTAAACCCGTCAATTTCGTGTTAGTTTCCTGTCTTGTTAGAAATTCACACCCCTATGAAGATGTCACAACCATATATGATTATTCGATTTGGGAAAAGTAGAAATCTGAGTACCATGTTGTTGGACGATTGATCAGTGCTTTATGCATATACCATCTAGGGTTGTAAATCATGTCGGATTAGTTGGTTGACGTGTTGACAGGTTGAAATGTGCAACACGAATTCAACTCATGTTATTATTCGGTTCTACTACCCGTTTAACCTTTTTTTTTTAAAAAAAAGAGTCACATATGTTGACGAGTTATAAGCGTTTGGTTGGGATGTAAGCAAGTTATCAATAAATATTTATTGGTGAGTATGAGTGTGACAAGTAGATAATACGGTATGACAAAATGGGTCGACCCAAACCAGACCAGTTTTAAAACAGATCAACCTAAACACGACCCATTTTTAGACTAATCATGTTAGGCAATCCAAACCTGTTTTTTTTTTCTTTTTTCTTTTGGTGTCATGTCAATATTTGCCCACCATTAGTTTTATGTACATAAATTCATTGTCATGAATTTTGACTTGTATGATTTGTTATATTTCCAACTAACTTTTGTTTATGCAATTAACACATATTTTCACTTGTATGATTTGTTATCTTTCCAATTAACTTTTTGTTTATGCAATTACCATTTCGCGATCGGACTTAACTAAATCCGGGCTTTAAAAGGAACAAAAAAACTGATTTTTGATGGACCAATCTTGGGCTTTACTGAGTCCAATCTTTTTGCATGTCCAGTTTGTGTGGTTTGAGTGATCCATTGGTATTGCTTCTTTTACTTTCGGATATGATGTTTTTTTGTCAAGGCCCCTCCATTTTCACCACAAGCCCATTGTGAGGGTTGCTTTAAAACAAACCATGAGTGAAAGGTAAGAGAAAATGATAGGGTTTGAGTTAGTGGTGAAGTGGTTGGGGGAAGACTTGCTGTTCCTTGTGACCCAGGTTCGACTCCCACTCTCTGTTTATTTTCTGGGTATCCAGGTGAAGGGTGAATACGGGTGGCGCTGGTTCGTCTTGGATGGGAGGCGAGATTTTACCGATTATTTCACTGTCGTACCTTCGGGTGGGTGGAGTCGGGTTTCCGATTGAGAGAGCCAAGGGGCTGGCGGTGGTCGAGTAGTCGACCTTGACCACAACGTCCGGTGTCACGGTGATTGGCACGTCGGCTAAAAAAAAGTTACACATGTAAGAAAAAACGCATGTTCTCTTTAACATTCTTAATAATTCTATCCCTTTAAGTACATCTTATAACACATGTTCTTTTTACACATTTATAATATCTACCCCTTTAAGTACACATGTAAGAAAAACACATGTTCTCTTACACATTCACAATATCTATCCCTAATTTACACCCGTAGCACTCTCGTATTAAACAACAGAAGAAAATAATTATTGTGCAGTGTGATGATCACATGAATTGATATTTAAAACACATTAAACAGAAAAAAAAAACAAAGTTATACAATTTATTGTGTAGCAACTAATTCACATCTATCGGAGTACTTGTTTGTGTGTATTACTTACTATATATACTCTTTAACTTGTGTAACAACGTTTTAACTGATAACAGTAAAAAAATAAAAAATAAATGATACAAGAATCATATTTAAATATCTACTTTTTATGTCTAGTATACTAGACATGTCAGCTAATATACACACCTATATATCTACTTAATACACAACTAGATATCTATTTAGACTATGGGGTATGGGGTGGGGGTTGGAACGTGGGTTGGCTACAAACGCTCAAGTCATCACCCGGGCAGGTTTGGGTTTCAGCGTGGCCCGTTGGGCGGGGAATCAGTTCATGGCGTTGGGCAGGGCTACCAACCTGACGTGGGGAACCTCATTGGCCAATTACACTAGCCGTTTGGGCATTAAAAAAAATCTATAGATACCAAACACAATATCAAACACATTTCCTCACACAATATCATACACAATTTTCTCACAATATCAAACACATATAAAGAAAATGAGTTCTTCAAGTTCAAGTGAATCGTCATCATCATCTGACGATGGTGCGGGAATATTTTTACAAACGATCGTGACGGTGGTGAAAGCTATCGTGGAAGACGACGGGGAAGAGACTTCGCAACCTAAACGAAGGAGGTGTATCGGTCGTGAACGGCACACCGCTAACGATTTGTTGGTAAGCGATTATTTCTCAGCCGAACCTAAGTTTGATAAAAAATGTTTAGGCGTCGTTTTCGTATGAGTTATAAGTTATTTTTAAGGATATCTAAGGATATTGACGAAGATAAATCAATAAACGAATTTATGATGAAGTCAAGGGATATACATCACAACCTTCGATCTGATTTGGTGGACCATGTTTCAACGATTCCTGGGTTCGACTCCGACGAAGACGAAGACGACGATCCAAAGAAGAATGATTGTTTTTATTTTGATACTATGTTTTTTGTAATTATTCTTTATCTTTATGTGACAACCTTTTTTGTTTAAATAATATTGTGTTTTATGTTTTTATTATATTATTATATTATATATATATATATTATATATATATATATATATATATATATTATAAATGATGATGTGTCTTGGCCACGCCAACCCAGCCACGCCCAACCGTACCCCTTTGAAATTGACTTTTGGTCTTGGGTGCCTCATACTCCACGTGTCGCGCCATGCCCCCAACCCAAGCCCCACCATACCCACGATCTTATGTGTTTGTTCATCTATATATCTATATTATATATATATATATATATATATATATAATGTCAGAATCAATTATCTACTTGTATCCCATGTATTCTTAAGTCATTCTTAATGGTTTCACTAAAAGCGGTGGCACTCACAAACACATAGGCTAAGACTGCGGGGTGTGTGGGGGGGGGGGGGGCTTGGGTTTGGGGCTTTGCACGACACGTGGCGAAGGTGGGCTCCATCAGGCCACCCTAAAAAAGTGGGGTATGGTTTGGCGTGGCTAGCTTGGCGTGGCCAGCCATGTGGATATTGGACCAGCCAACCAAAGCCACCAGCATAGCCGCCCCCTCCAGGCGGATTACTCACGCCAAAAGGGCCACACAAGCCCAACGCTAACCTGGGGTGGGAAAGCTGGCGTTGCCCCCCAACCCACACCCAAACTCCCGCCCACACCCACTAGTCTAAGTGGTTTTATTTTTCACACTCACCATACGTGTGTAATGCTTTCATTAGAGTTCCACTTTTTAAACTTTTTTTTATAAGAAAGAATGGTGAGTTGGAGAGTTTTGAATGGTTGAAAAAAAATCATTCCCATCGTTGTCCAATGCTCATGAAATGTGCCATGTCTTTGCCCATCACGCCTCACAGAGAAGGTGTTTCATGCTCAACTTGGGTGACATGGCGTTGGCGGTAAACTATTACACTTGATCTTATAATTGTCTTTTAAAAAAAATATTCATAACAAATTATTTATAAAACAGCCTCAGTGATCTACTTTTTATATTCACGTGTATCTAAAAGTTCTTTTTCTATTGTCAATAACAATTTTTACGTGAATCAAGTTCGAGTAGCTACTTTTTATACTTGTGTTTCCTAAAATTTCCTTTGTATGACAATAATACATGTATCCCTAAAATTTATATTTTTTGACAAAAATAGATTACACGTTAATCAGATTCAAACACATCTGCTTTCTATACTCGCAACCTATAAATGTCTTTTTGTGTGTCTATAATTTATTACACATGAATGAGATTCAAGTTGCTAGTTTTTATATCCATGTATCCCTAAAATATCTTTTTATATGCCTATGAAAAATTATATATGAATCAGACTCAAAACATCCATTTTTGTTACTTTTTATTATGTGTATTTCAAAAATAAAAAATAAAAATTGTCTTTGGTCTACCTCATACATCTACAATTACTCAATTATTTGTATCGCTCCTTGTTGCCTGCTTACCATCTATCTCGATGTAAATTCATATATATGTTAATCAAAACCTTAAACTATGATTTCTAAAAAGAAAATAAATTATTATCACATAACTCATCATTTATATATTCTTATGGGACTAAAAAAATGATATGCAGAGAGTAAAACGACGATGATCTCATATATAATTACTAGGTTATTCCCCGTGAACTTCACGGGGTTGGACCATTTAAATTATGCACACTAACAAATGTAAAATAAAAACTATCTCTAAATATTTTCTTGTATACAACATAGGTTAGGTAATACACGAGTTGTTTATTTATTATATACAATAGAAATAGATGTAAACTAAATAAAATTGAATGGTAACATAACAATATTACATAGCAAGTGTAGCCATCACTACTACAACAAAAACAATGATTCCTAAAGGACGACACCAAGCAAGGAACTGAAGTGTGGATGCAACAATTTGAATTTACAATACATGACTCCACCAATCCTAACCAAGCTCGCTTCTCTTCCAAAGGGACTGTTACCAAACACAACATTTCAACTTGAAACAAATTATTATTGAATTTAAAATACATGAATAAAAAAATATTAAAAGCAAAAACATGTATTATGTAGTTTAAAGTGCTACCATCACCAAGAGGCTGGGATTCTATAGCATCCTTAGACTCATGCATAACAACATAAATAAATATTCTTACCCAAAAAAAAAAAGATATAATCAAGTAACTTAACCTGAAGGAAAGTGCATAAAAGCAATATTTTAAAAACTGGTTCAAACCGGCCAGTTGTACCAGTTCAACCTTCTGGTTCACCCGGTTGAACTGTCCGAGATACCAGCTTAAACCTTTTCTGAGCCAAACCTAGCACGGTATAAAAACCGGATTTTAAAACATTGCATAAAAGCACAAGACAACCCGAATAACGATACACGTGAGAAATTGGAAATTCATAGAATATATTAATACATGAATGGAGAAATCACAAGTGCAAGAAAGATTCATATGAGCAGGTTACAAGAAATAGTAAAGCAAGAAGTAAAGTTGATAAAAATAAATTTGTTTATCATCCAACTCTACACCTCTTTTTTATTCTGTCACTTGCTCTTCATCTCACCTCACGGAAAGGATCTGTAGAACAAAAAAAAAATAGTCAAACATACGAAGAACTGATGTTTAAAATTATAAGTATATAATAATATGGACTTGGGTATTTAGGGAATGTTGCCTAATTTCACTTATGGGTTGCAATCTAGGGTCTATCAACCATCTTATGATGTCAAAACATGTCTTAAACACCATTTAAAGTTTTACCCCATCCCTATATTATTTTTAGTAAACGAACATGTTATTCCTACTAAATCATTCATTTCATCTCCCTACTTTTACCCGATAAGGTACGCTTAAACATTCTAGCTATTACGTACCACATCTGGACTGACCAGTGAGACAAATATTGAATTAATCCTGAGAAGCTCAGATACGTTTGAAAAAAAATAACCATCGACATCTTATGAAATTTAGAGAAATATATGTGTATATTTCTCAATATACTTGCCACTGTATCGACCCATAAGTTTGACTATTTCAAGACTCTCGAACTCCACATGTGCAGCGTTTCTTGCCCTTTAAGCTCCCTACACAGCAATATCAAATCCAAAAGATTTGTCTATGTCCTAAAACAACCTCCTATATAATGAAAGAAAATTATGATACGAGCGCACACGCTAACTCATGTCAGTGTAGGAGTAGATATGTATATGTATTATCGGTTCGGGTTCATTATGACCTGTTTAGGCGCAATTTAAGGAAATATTTTTCAATATCACAATACAATTAAAAAGTTTGTATGCATATTCTCCTTGGCATAACATCAAACAGTTGGTATGCATGCACAAATGCTTAACAAAGCCCCTGTATCCATAATCCCAAACTTTAAAACCCATAATTTGTTTTTCCACACAACATTTTCAAGAATAGAAGTTGTAAACACAAAATTCCCTACAGTATCCCAAAAAAGAGAGGAAATAAGCCTATAACTTGTTAAAACACAAACCCATAAGTAACCGATGCTGCGACTCTGCGTAAATCCTTGAACAAAACAACTATGCAACTCCGACCTGCACAACCACACCAAACACTGATCATAAACGATTACATTAAGGTGCGAGATAATAGCGATAAAAAACATGCAAACTACAATCACGATATTGAAAACCACATGTCAATAACTGAAGATACAAAAAAGAGGTTAAAAATGTTTCTCGGCAACCCCGACCCGTTTCGACCCGCACCAAGAAAATCACTCGTTTTGACCTGAAATCCCCTGACCCGTTACAAAATCCATCTAATACGCCCCTTTTGCCACCTACGATTAATATGGTGTGTGAATAAATATGTGACAGTGGCCAATATCCGTTACCTTATTCTTCATATTATCCCTTTAATCAACATGATTAGTAAAAAAAACTTGCCATAGTTCCTCTACGGTTCTTGTACCATTCTCTGCATAATTCTTTTCCTTTTTACCTACACAAACACAATACAGAAAAAAATGAGGTTTTGCTAATACAACCAAGAAAAAACAATAATCTCATACAAAATTATTATTATTTTCTTCTAATACTGAATGAAAATTGCAAGAATTTTCATTTTAGACAACTCTCATGTAGTGATCTTGAAACACCAAAAACATTAATGATGTTGATCTAGATTAACGATGGCAATGGGCGCTTATGATAGGTTTTGGTGATCTGGTCCCATACATGATTATAAAAACATGTACCCATCTCAAAGTCAACTCACGTTGAGCACAACATCAGACTTTATTAAATCATAAGAAAGTTTTACCCAACATATAGGCGGTCTTAGGCAACGTCAATATGGAAATTTGAGAGATTAACAATACAGAACCATTGAATGATCTGAAATGGAACAAATTGCATTTATAATTAATCAATAAGAAACCTTAATCAAGAAAAAAAAGTAAGAATTTACCTGGAATATGTTGAAGAACTGGTAGCTTTCATAGCTCTCCTTAATGTTTTTCACCACACTTTCAAGATGAAACATGTTGATTGATCTCAGGAAGTTCATCATATGCAACAACAATATATAATAGTGTATAAACTTAATTTTAAAGCAACTCCTTCATTGCATGGAACATATACGTGTTATTCATCATTTAAGAAATTCGGTTTATCTGGTCAATAAAACCATTTCAAATGCAAGATGGGTCAATTTGGGTTCTTATTTACTTTTAATGGGTTAAATTGGTAACTTAGAAATTTTAGTGAAAAGTGAAGCTAGTCATAGTTTTGATGTTGCTCAATAGGCATCCACATTTGAAAAATATTGGTTATCCACAACAAAAGAGGTAAAATTGTTTCTTGGCAACCTCAGCCCGTTTCGATTTGCACCAAGAAATCACCCATTTTGACCTAAAACTTACTGACTCGTTACAAAACCCATCTAATATGCCCCTTTTGCTACCTATCATTAACATGGTGTGTGAATTAAAAAAAAAGTGATAGTGTGGCCAATATATGTTACCTTATTCTTCCTACAGATAATTTCACTTATTAACAAACCCTTACATTCATTGTATATGTCCACACTATTAAGAAATATACCTGCATAATCAAAAAGTGAAGCAAACATACATGAGATAACTGTAAAGCGTAAACCATATTCCAGCCGCCAAGAAAAATACTGAAGTTAGGATTAAAGCAGATACCTCTAATTGTCAACTGTATCTTGTGTTGCATATTTGCAACTTCTTATCAGAAACAAAGAATATGGCTCATCTTTAAAAGGTAACAAACCCATTAAAATAATGAAAAAGATATAGCTATACCAATAATCTTGCATGATCATCAATGTTCCATCAAAATATCTCCCACGGCACCAGTTTCTTCAGTAATCCAGGGGCCTCGTTAAAAGAACTCGAACCCTTTCGTAAGCCAATCTATTTCAAAATACCATACACAACAACAGTCAACACAACACTTGCAATCTACCATTCAAAAAAAACAAAAAAAAATCCCAACGTACCATAAACACAAAATAAGATATTACCTCTACAAGTGAATCTCTAAGATTTTGAGCTTGAACAGGACCAAACATAAAAAGGCAAAAAAAGAAATTAATAGTGTTATTTGTTCAAGCCCTAAATTAACAAACTTGCTTAATAAAATCAATAGAATAACAACCTGAGAGCCCCATCCAATAACACACCAACATCATAAAATCAACAGAAAAAACATTTTTCAATGTTTTTCTTTTCTTGAAAGAAAGATATGAAGACTAATTACTTGCAAATTCATATTTATCGAATCCCCTACTACAAACAAATTTGATATTCTAGAATGTAATTAAGCATCATTTATCACATAATACAATCACACAAAACTCATCCAAAAAAACAAACAACTGGACAAAATCATGAAAGAAAAGTACCGGTAAAATCAAAATAAGATTAACAAAAACATTAGGCTGAGGCTGAATTACAAATCTATTACACCAAAACCACTCCATCAAACTCAAAATCATATAGAAACCTAGAAATAAAATCAAAATTCAGATAAGTATACCTCAAAATGGAGGAACAAACGAAGATCCAAGAAAGAGCACGCCAAAGAAAGAAAACTTTGGATCATATACGTCGTTGGGTTCCAGCAGCGTGAAATCGGAAGAGATAGCGGTGGATTTGCTTGATCAGCGGTGACCGAAATTAGGGTTTCTGTAAGCAGCGTGAAGGAAAAATGAGACGATTGAAAGATTTAGGTTTATTATAAGGTTTATATATAACCGGGTCAACAACATACGGGTAGGGTAAAACGGGGCTTTACTATGAAATGATCCATGGTTTAGGAGCCAAAATCAATTTTTGATGCTGCCCAAATTTAATATGTTTATTATATATAATAGATTTTCTTAAATCAAAGTCAACTAGTTAACAATTAGTGTACAAACCATTTTAAAAAATTTACACTACATAACAAAATTTAACTTGGTTTTTAAAGCAGTGGTCCCAAAGTGCAGCATGAAAAAGAATGAACCACAGGTACTTTTTCTGTAACGCTTACCTTTTCCTTTTCCTTTTCCATTTACATTTCAAATTCAAATTATTGCAGCAAAACTTATGAACTTGTGACAAAAAAAACCATATTCTGCTTTGTTTTCTACTGTAAATTTTGTCATCTTTTCAACATGGGAGAACCAGCTTGTCTCATGCGTTCTTTCTCTTACAACCACACTAGAATACCCAGCAATCAGGTTAGTCTTTTATCAATGATTTCATGTTCATTTATCTTGACACCACCTGTTCGATGAAATGCCCCAATGAGTTCAAGTTTTGTTTTAAAGTCAAAACCATGTGATTTTCTTGATCACAAGAGGTTTTAATTGTTTTAAAGATATTAATTGTGAAAAAGGCTCAACCTTTTTTTATTTTTTATTTTTTTTTATATTTATGTATCTTTAGATTAAGATGATGCAGGGGAATTATGCACATGGTGTTGGTCCTCTTGGAGGGTGTTACAGTACGGTTGAGTTCATGTCGGATTCATCAGGCTGTGAGAAATGGTCAAATGTTTCTAAAAAATGTTATGTTGAAGAAGCCAAGAGTTACACCCAGCCTGGATCTGTTGCTGAGAAGAAAGCTTTCTTTGATGCTTATTATAAGAAAATTGCCGCCCAAAAAGCCGCTGCAGCCGCCTTACTAGAGCAAGAAAAGGCGCTCCCGCGCTGCGGCAGCCGAAGCCCAGCGAGTTACTAGTAAGGTTGTAGATTTGGCAATTGACAATAACATAGATGAAGGGTACTAAGAATACAGACTCACTTATTTTATAAATCGTGAGGTGTATAAAAAGGAGAGACCATTGTTCAAGGTGCTACATTTTTGTTACAACATTCGTTTTCGTTCTTTTTGTTATGTGAAATGAATTGGTAAAATTGAGTATTTATATTATTACAGTCAAAACCAGATGCCGATAAGGAGGTTAGGCGACCGACGATCACGAAGAAACCTGCAAGTTCTTCATGGGTGGCTTCCACCCATCACAAAAAAGACAAATTCAGCACTCCAAGAACCACAAATGTTATTACAGATGATTACACTGATGGTCTAAGGATACATAGGGATAAAATGAATTCTAGTTTTCTAAAAGAATATTGCAGAAAAAACCAAAGCACAAAGCCTACTTCAAGTGTTAATTCCCCCCTAATCGAGCTGTAACGCCTATGAGAACCCCTGCAAAGGTGCTTTTTATAGTCATATACGTTTAACTGTCATTTGCTAATTCAGGCATAGTAAGATACTAAGATTATCTTTGGTTTTTGTTACAGGCATTTGTAAACGGGGTCAATACCACCCCAAAGCGCGCTGTAACACCTATGAAAACCCCTACGAAGGTGGCTTTTTTTTAAATACGTTATAATGTCATTTGCTAATTCAGGTGAAGTAATTTATCTTTGAATTTTGTTACAGGCATTTGTAGATGGGGTTAATTCCACCCCTAAACGCGCTGTAACGCCTACGAAAACTCCTGCGAAGGTGGCTTTTTATCGTATACATTATAACGTCATTTGCTAATTCATGCAAAGTAATTTATCTTTGGTTTTTGCTACAGGCATTTGTAAATGGGATTAATTCCACTCGTAAACGCACTGTAACGCCTTTGAAAACCCTGCGAAGGTAGCGGTTTTTTTTTATTGAATAAGTTATAATGTCATTTGGTAATTCAAGTAAAGTAAGAATATCTTTGTTTTTTTGTTACAGGCTTTTGTAAATGGGGTTAATTCCACCCCTAAACGCACTGTAATGCCTATGAGAACCCCAGCGAAGGTGGCTTTTTTTTATCGTATACGTGATACTGTCATTTGCTAATTCAGGCAAAGTAATTCATCTTTGGTTTTTGTTACAGGCATTTGTAAATGAGGTAAATTCTACCACTAAACGCGCTATAACGCCTATGAAAACCCCTGTGAAGGTGGCTTTTTTTATCGAATACGTTATAATGTCATTTGCTATTTCAGGCAAAGTAATTTTATTTTTGTTTTTGTTACAGGCATATGTAAATGGGGTTAATTCCACCCCTAAACGCGCTGTAACGCCTATGAAAACTCCTGCGAAGGTGTCTTTTTTTATCGTATACGTTATAATGTCATTTGCTAATTCAGGCAAAGTAATTTTATTTTTGTTTTTGTTACAGGCATATGTAAATGGGGTTAATTCCACCCCTAAACGCGCTGTAACGCCTATGAAAACCCCTGCGAAGGTGTCTTTTTTTATCGTATACGTTATAACATCATTTGCTAATTCAGGCAAAGTAAGGTAATCTTTGGTTTTTCTTACAGGCATTTGTAAACGGGGTTAATTCCACCCCTAAACGCGCTGTAACGCCTATGAAAACCCCTGCGAAGGTGATTTTTCTTTATCGAATACGTTATAATGTCATTCGCTAATTCAGGCAAAGTAAGATTATCTTTGGTTCTTCTTACAGACATTTGTAAATGGGGTAAATAAGCAACCTTCAGCAACCCTTTCAGTAGATAGAAGGTAAATATGTGTGTGTATATATTTATGTATGTAATGAAACACTAATGTATCATGTATATGACTGAAAATGTGTAATTTTTATTGAATAGTTCAGAGTCATTCATTTCTTATACAAGCAAATTGAAATCTCCAAATATATCGTCTCCCTTCGTGTTGAGGACAGACGATAGAGCTGCAAGAAGAAAACAGGCAAGAAATAAATTCATTTCGTATTGAACAGTTTCTATTTAATTAATTATATTATCTGATTTTTATCTGAATTTCAGATGCTCGAAGAGAAATTTAATGAGAAGCAAGCAAAAGTAGTGCCACAGAAAGCACAGTTTAAGGTTATAATCCTCCACAGATCTATAAACAGATGTTAAAAATATATGAGTAAAATGTCATTTTTGTCCCTGAGGTTTGGCAGTTTTGCGGCTTTTGTCCAAAGGTTTGGTTTTCCACATCTGGATCCAAAAGGTTTAAAATCTTGCCATTTTCATCCGGCTCGTTTACTCCATCCATTTTCTCCGTTAAATCAGGGGTATTCGGTCTTTTTACATAAAGTGAAAAAGACCGAATTGCACTTAAAGTTAGCAAAAAAGACGGAAATACCTCTGACTTAACGGAGAAAAATGGATGGAGTTAACGAGCCGGATGAAAATGGCAATATTTTAAACCTTTTGGATCTAGATGCGGAAAAAAAAACCTTTGGACAAAAGTCGCAAAACTGGCCAACCCTCAGGGACGAAAATGACATTTTACTCATAAATTTATTATATGATTATGGTTCCTAAAATTGTAAAAAAAATGTGGTGTTGCAGGAGAAAGCAGGATCAGAATTTAGAACAATGCGCGAAAGCTCTTATTTTAAAGCTCTACCATTGCCCGACTTTTATAAGGGACGAGGAACACCCGAAAAGATTCTTGAAGCAATCCAAATTCGTTCACATTACGAGAAACACCCAAGAAGGTTCTAGAAGACTTTTGGAGAAATAACAATCATAATCGTATCTTTAGTAGCAGGGATTGTGTGTCATGAAAACATGTCACCAAATATCAGCATTGGCCTATAATTGTCCCAAGGCAGAATGCACCATATTTACATGTTCATTGTAGTTAACAAATGTTAATGTAACACATAATTACGATCAAGAAACACTTAACAAGTTCTGAACTGTCATATATATATATATATCATATATATATATGTATATATGGAGAGATATATGTGTGTGTATTACATATCTATGTATTTATGCATTCAGATACTAAATGATATACAAATCGTAGGAGATTCACTAGCAAAACGATGTTAAACATGTTGTGACGATGTAACAAGTGACACATGGTTTAGTGGATCAGGACTTGGAGATCTCTCGGGTTTCTTCTTAGGGTATAGCAAATAATGTTGCACGATAAACAACACGTCGAAGAAGATAGAGACCTGCATAGATAGTTTTTTTTATTTATCGTTTTTCAAGCTCCGTTTTCAGCAGTAGCAAAATGATAATATGATATGTTTGAGGTGCATGACACATACCAAAGAAAGCAATGTCTTGCCTATATTTCCGAAGAAATTCACCCACGAATCTGCGAACATGAGCAAACAGCATCTTAGTTCATAGCTCATACCAACACCTTGATAAATAAAACTTTTGGAAAAATATGACATACGTTGGTCAACAGATTGGACCGCCATTTGACCATAATTTGTCAATCCACCAAGCAGATCAAGCAATATGTTACCAATGCTGAACCCAGATGTGCTCTTCCTTTTAAAGTTCATAATTGCCTGAACCCATAAAGTTTAGTTGGATATATCTACGGGCTTAAATAGAAGCAGAAATTTTTTTATCTTATCTCAAACGGGTCAAATGAAAAACTACTGGTAATGTGTGTAACTTCTTAAATCTTTTTATTCAAATAATTAATTATTATTGTAATGCTCTTGTCTTCATAATGGCATTTAACACACTAGTCAAGTATTAAAAATTTCAAGAAATAGGAAAAAAGAAAGTGTTCTTGCCACCACATATGTGAAAAAAAACCCTTACTTGAGGTATGTACTTGATGGCAGTCATGGAAACCTGTAACATGCTGCCATTAACATTATAAATTGGAGTGTTAGGCTTCATCTTGAACAAATCAAGGATATTAGTATAACTGACGCCGCAAGAAACATACAAAAACATTTATGATTAATCTTACTTAAAGCAGGAGATGAGCCACAACCAAGAATGCGTTGGTATGGCTATAAAAACACATACGGCAACAACCGTCCATGCTCCTGTAACTATGGCCATAGTAATCTTCGAGACCGTTTGAGGTCCACGCTGCATATTAAATATAGTAACCCATCAACGTGGTCTCTTTTTTAAAATCGCACAACTCAAAGAATGATCTATACTATACTGACATCATAAATGGCGATCTGGAACAAGGTAAAGGCGGTTAGCAAAACCGCGTGGCTGGAGAAAGCAACATCATTTGCAGCTACTGGTATCATCTATATACAAGGAAAAAAGATGAATGCGGATCAATGACTAAATACTAAAACTATTTGAATGCCTAGTACCCAAATCTAATCGGCTTAACCCTAACTAATCGGAAAATCTCTTAATAACAAAATTACCACAAAGAATACCAATTAAACCAAACCAATAAAAAATTACGTATGACATCTTTAGGCACAATAGGCTTTACGCGTTGAGGTGGACGAATCAGATCATGACACATGTCCTCATTGAGTGAAAACTACGCCTGAAGGTGATCTAGAGTGTAATTTTCACCCAATGAGTCACCATTAGGCCCAATGATGACAAGTGTTGTGATCTGGTCCGCCCCCTCGCTTGTTGTGCCCAAAGATGCCATGTGTAATTGTTTTATTGGTTAAAAAAGTCAAAGTTTATGTTTCCAAATAACTTGTTCAATGTTTATGGTTGCATATAACTTTATCAATGTTCATTTTGGTAATTTTAACGATCAACTTGTCCATTTCGTGATTTTCCCAAATCATAACTACCAAAATTAATTTCTAAAAGAAGAAAACAATAGGCAAAATCAAATTCTAGCATGAAGATAAACAAGATACAATGCTCCAAGCAAAACCCGAACCTGTTTCGAGCCATATTTCTTAAAATACTGATGTTGAACCGCAGAGCTAAAGTAGACCGACACATTGTATATGAGATACGACGAATGCTTAGTCAAGTTCAACACAACAAAATCAAAATTCAGCCCCACCACACTGCAAATTCAATCCCCAACTCTTAAAAACAGTTCAAAATCAAAATAACTTCATCAAAAAAATAAATAAAAAAATTCAACTACAATTATATACAATCAATACCTTTTCCTCCTGTAATTCAAAACAACCTGCGGATAGAAGCTGATCGACCACGCAACAAAAGCAATCCACCCGAAAACATTCGATAACACCTCAAGCCCGGTTGAGTTCCATGAACTCATTATCTCACACAATTTACACTGTATTTCTATGACCAAATTGATAGTGTTATAGCATAAGATATCATGATGTCTGCATTTATGTGCTTTTGGATAGTGGAACTACTGTGGAAGTTCAAGTGGTAAGTAATGTCATTTAGCGCCATTTTTTTATGAACCAAAGGTCAATTTTCTGTTGGGATGTAAGTTGCTTTGCGTAAATGTATTATCTTTTTGAAATGTGAGTTTATAAAATATTTGATTTTAATGGTATAAGGTATGGTGTGTGTATTTGTTTTTTGTACATTTGAAGATATATGAGTATGTATTGTGTCTAATTTTAGTTGATTTACTAAAATTGAAATAACTGATTTCGTAACGAAAGAATTAGCGAGTAAAATTTTTATGGAATTGCTAGAAGTTGAAATGACGTGTTTCGGAAATTAATGGGATGTGTGTATAAATGTATGAGCTGATGAGCGTGTCGTCTACAAATTTAAAAATATGAATGACGAGTAAATGATAATTTTAGTTTCTTAGGTAAAAGAGAACAATAGTTGAGATTTGTTAATATTAATTTGTGAATAAAATTGATGTCACGTGTAAGGGAGGGATTGGATAGTGGTCGGTGTTTGACCTATGATTTATTTTATGAGAATTGTGTGTAGTAAATGATAATTTTAGTTCTTGACACGAGTCCCGAGGAGCCTTTTCATAGCAATGCTCTAAATTTGGTAGATTTAACAAATTTTCATAATTACAAATTAATAAGAAATACTGAAATTAAATGCATAATAAGATGCATAAATTCATTCAATAAAAAATTCACATGTCTTAGATAATAAAAGAAAGCATGGAAGATTGATGAAATTGGGTATAAATGTTGATTAACGAAATCAGAGCCTTAAATCAAATCACCTACAACTGTTTACCACATGATCCAGCTCGTCAAAACCTTTTCGCTCTCTAATCATACCTCTTTAACTTCATTCATAGTCCAAATATACTCGTTTAAAGTTTGCCTCCTTTCTGCCTTGAAGAGTTGGTCGACTCTAGAGATGGGCATAATCGGGTTTTATTATTACCCGGAACCGGTTCCAACCCGGAACCGGTTCTGCTTGGATATCATTGGAACCGGGTATGGTGTGGAACCGGGTCCAGTTCCTACCTGGGTTCACACCCAAGAATATGGAACCGTGTAGAACCGGGTACGGGTATTATGGAACCGGGTATGGTGTGGAACCGGTTCCTGACAGTAAAACCCGACTTTTTACTGTTCAGAACCGGTTCCTGACAGTAAAAAACCTGACTTTTACTGTTCAGAACCGGTTCCTGACAGTAAAACCCTGACTTTTACTGTTCAGAACCGGTTCCTGACAGTCGAAAAATCTGACTTTTACTGTTCAGAACCGGTTCCTGATAAAAAATGTTACCGTTAGAACCGGTTCCTGATAAAAATGTTACCGTAGAACCGGTTCCTTATAAAAAATGTTACCGTTGGGAACCGGTTTTTTTATATAAACCCCTCCATACTTACCATTTCAAAACTTAACACTCACCAACATCAACTTACAAACTCACCATCATCAACTTACAAACTCAATCATCTTCTCAAAATCTTGCAAAATACCTATGGCATGCAACGAAGAAGTTGTTACTGTCTTAGAGACGAAAAGAAACCCAGCTATATGGAAGAATTTTGATCTCTGTTTAATGTCCGACAGCCACGAGATGGCTAGATGCAAAGCTTGCGGAAAATTTATGAAGGCCGCAGCCAACTCAACCCTTAAGAAACACACCGAGCGGCATTGCCCAGTGACGAAGGCAAAGAAAAATGAGACGGGAGAAGGTTCCGGCACCGGTTCTTCAAATGTTTGATGTAACCCGTTTGGTTTGGTGTTTTAATAAAGTTTGTGTAATATTTCTTTCTATTATGTTTGTTATTTTTGTGTTTCTTTCTATCGTTAGTCTCCACTTTTTCGGCTATAATCGGTTCCAAAGGTAACATTTTAACGGTATAACCGGTTCCTTCTAGAACTGCATTTCCGGGTACTGATGGAACCGGGTACTAGTGAAACCGGGTACGAGTAGGAACCGGGTACGGGTAGGAACCGGTTACTACCCGATTCAAATGGTAAAATTGTGGAACCGGGTTGGAACCAACCGGTATTTTGAACCCGAAACCGGTTCTACTTAATATCGGGTAGGAACTGGAACCGGTTCCAGTTCGGTTCTACCGGTTCGGGTTCGGAACCGGTTTTTATGCCCATCTCTAGTCGACTCTTTAGCTCATCAAAAAAGATAAAAAAATGCTACAAAAATATGGGTTAAAACAATATTAACAATTAAGTATAGGTTAAGTGGTTAACTATCTCCCCTCTCCTTTGAGCTAAATCAACTATTCAACTCAACGTTTTAAAATCCGATTTTTATACCGTATTAGATTTGAATCAGAAACGGTTAAATCAAACCGGTCCAACCTGCCAACAATTCAACTAATAATTACTTCTTCATTCTTCTGCATCTCATACACCAATACCTGCCACCCCTTTCCTTTCTGTTAAAAAAATGGCGACTGTCATCCTCAAAAAAACCCTAAATTCCTTAAACCCCAACTCCCTACTCCTCCGATCCCTATCTTCCACCGCCACTGCCACCGCCACCGCCACCGCCACCGCCGACACCACCTCCTCATCCTTCACCTTCTCATCCGACGAAGCCAACAACCCTAACGGCGATGAAATATACATCAAGGCTCGCAAACCCGCACCTTCCACATCAGTCACCATGCCGATGTCATTCATGACCGGATCTATAGTCGGTAAGAGGTTCTACAAGCAAGTAACCACCAGACCAGCTGATGACGGCGTCGGTTGGTCTGTTATGCTTGATTACCGGACACTTAAAACCCCTTCCAAGCGGCCTCTTAAGTGCTCTACTTTGTCTCTTGCTAAAGCTATTGCTGCTGAGTGGGAATATCAGGTTCATTTTCACCTTTATTGTTTCAATTATATTATTGGATTGTTTATCCTGTGTTGTTGAATGATCCTGTGTTTATTATGCACATATGAGCTATAACTAGATCCACTGTTTTAGTTGTTAAGTGAGAAGTAACTGATTTGACCTACAATGCTAGCCTTTTCAAGGCGCATAGGGCTGGCCCGGATCTTAACCGCTATAGAAGAAGCGAGCGTTATTTTAAGCTAGACACATTGTATAAACTATTGTTTTAGGGGTTTTAGGTATGTTTTCGGCTTGTTTAGGTTGATTTCATGCTTATTTAGGTTGATTCAAGCCTTATATATGTTTTTATATTTTGGTGGAAAATTCTCTCAACCTGCATTTGAGAGCCTAAAACCGTGCCTTTCAGGGTGCAGCGCATATGGTGCACTAGGCGTGCGCTTTTGACAACATAGGTTACAAGGAACGGTTAGGTTCAAGAGAAAACCACTAAAAACCATAGTTATTAAAAGCCCTTGCATCATGCGCCTAGACACATTTTCCAGGCGAGGACCATTAGTTGCGCTTCTAATTCCTAGGCGCTCGCTTCAGTTCTCTAGATGCACTAAATACCGATTTTATCTTTTTTTATTAGTATTTAGTGCAACATTATTGATTTTCTTCACAATATAAGCTTATACAATACTGATTGAAGAAACTTTCACCCAGATTTCTGATCCAGTTTAGAACTTTAAAACTTTCAAGTTTCGGAATGCATTTGAATCTTCACTATTTTAGAACTTTTGGTACTAGTTAGATGATATTGAATGTTATATAATAGCTTTTGTTTATTTTGTTTGAAGAACAGTATGATTTTAAAACATAATCCATTTTTTTTCGTTTACCTGCGCTTTTTTTTTTCTCTTGCCCTTGCTTTTTTTGCGCCTTGCACCTAGGTTCCAAGCGAGGCCTATGCGCCTTTGATAACTATGCTAAAAACTTGAAAACCGAGAAAAGCACTGTCATCAATTAATATTTTTATTTCTTTTTAATTAAAGTGTTAGTATTGTAAAAATATAAATATATATATAACGTATGTAGCTTGTGAAGGTAGTCAAGGTATGAAGTATATATATGTACTTATGTAGTATACGAACCACATATATGTATCTCATTGACTACATATATTTTTTAAAGATCAATAAAATATAAAAAGAACGTAAATAAAATATTATTGGTTGATAGCGGTTTTCAAGTATCTTTTAACTTCTCAATGCCTCCTCTTAGTTACAATTAGTTGGTGTTTTTGTTGATTGTAGCTTACAGACGGAATCCGACCATTTACAATGCCTCTAATGAAACTTGCATGTACTGCTTTGGAGAGTTCCTCTCACCAGACCTAAAATAATTGATAATTTAATGTCAAGGTTCAATCAAGATTTAGTCTTTTGCCGTGCCCCAGATGATAACGTTTTGACAAGTGGCGTCCATGGTATGCAATACATTCGCTAAACTCTTTCAAGTTCTTCATTTTCAATTTTTATAATAATGTTTGAATTTGTAGAGCTGCAAGTGAAGAAAATCGATCCTCTGCTCAAATGGGTCGAGTCAGAGTTCGGTTTTAAGCCCGTTGTATATTCCAGCTTTTTTGGTGGGAAGCAGGAGGATGGCCTTATAAAGGCTGTTGAAAACGTTCTTAAGAATACGAATGATAATGAACTGGCGGCCATTGATGCACTTGCTTCTGCGTCACACTCATTGATAATTTCAATCGCGATATTTCGTGGGAGACTACAGATCCAGGAAGCGATTGAATTGATTAGACTTGAAGAAGATATGCAGGTCCGTGTTTTCTTTGTTTTTTTTATATAAAATGCCAATTTCATCCCTGAGGTTTGGCCACTTTTGTGATGTTCGTCCAAAGGTTTGTTTTTTCGCAACTGGATCCAAAAGGTTTGAAATCTTGCCATTTTCATCTGGCTTGTTAACTCCATCCGTTTTTTTTTCCATTAAATCAGGGGTATTTTCGTACATAAATTGAAAAAGGCCGGATTTCCCTTTAAGTAAATGCTTGTACATTATGCTTAATGTTTGTACATAAAGTGAAAAAGACCGAATTGCCCTTTAAGTTAACAAAAAAAGACAGAAATACCCCTGACTTAACGGAGAAAAAACGGATGGGCTTAACGAGCTGGATGAAAATGGCAAGATTTCAAACCTTTTGAACCCAGATGCGTAAAAATAAACCTTTGGACGAAAGTCACAAAACTAGCTAAACCTGAGGGACGAAAATGGCATTTTACTCTCTTTCTTTTTTTGTACTTGCTGATATTGTGTACCTGTTTGACCCGTTATAGATAAAACTGTAAGCTGATCTTATTTTATATAAAAATCATTTCCAGGTGGAAAAGTGGGGTCTGGTAGAAGGCGGTCATGATCTTGATGTTGCAGATCTTAAAGTGCAAATATCATCTGCTGCGGTTTTTCTTGGGCTCACAAAAAAGTTTTGAAGTGGCGTGTAGAGTTACCATTTTGCCCTTGGCTCAGCTTTATCAGTGTCGCTGTGTCGTTTTGCCATTTCATTCCTTCGTAGGTTAAGTTAAAACAAAGCATTAGCTAATAAGCAGTAAACAATCGTATCATCTGTTACACTTTTATAGCCTCGGTTATAAGTTCAATGTTTACAGTTTTGCTTTGTAGAATATGTTTACTGTATGTATTAAAATTTTGGAACAATAGCAACATTGCTAAAATATAATAACCTAATTTCTCATGCCCCCTGTTGTTCTGTGTGTGATCTCACTTTACAATCTCTCTAGCGGCGTATTGGTTCTATCTGCATCAACACAATGAATAGGTTCTTGATCGAAAACATGAGTACATCGAAAGTTTTGGTTTTATTTTGTTAGTTTATACCGTAGTTTAAGGTTCTTCGTCTTCACAACATTGGGTGCAAATTGGTGGTTGTTTCTTGATGTCACAGTAGCAACAAGAGATATCACAGTTACTGCTGCATCCTATCAAAACCATTTTTTTTCAGCTCAGTGCTTTTTTCATCTTTTACAAATAAAATATATTAATGGTTAGGGCCTTGTATCTGAAACTTTTTATTTATGTATATCAACTATGATGGCAAAGTTTAAAAGAACGGAATGCCTTGAGGCGTTTTCCCTTCGCCTCACAAGGTGTAAGCCTCAAGGCGAACTGAACCGTAAGCCCGGGGCATTAAAAATAAATACAAAATTATATATCTCTTGAAAAATAAAAATTGACACAGAAAGTCTAAAACATCAAAAATAAAATAATTGACAAAGAAAGTCTAACTAAAACATCAAAAATAAAATAATTGACAAAGAAAGTCTAAACCATCGACAAAGAAAGTCTAAACCATCAAAAACACACATAACCCCTTGAGGCGCACCGCCTCAGCCCTTAGAAGCGTATGTACAAACATAACCCCACGAGGCGTGCTTCAAACAAGTTTTCTTACCGCCTTGCCTCGAGGCGCACGTCACAACCCTTTTTTCAAACCGTGTGTGATGGTACCGTGACACAATTATCCGGGTCTGTTTTAAATCATTGTGATGATTTAGTGAATACGGCATTAAGAAGTAGTTGCACTTGACTGAACAAAGCACACACAATATTTTCTAAGGTGCAATAACCATTCTTACCAACCAAACTACTCCATATTTAACACAAAAGTAAATTGGAAGTTTCGAAATTTAAACATAACCTGTGACAAGAAAGTAGTCTAGGGGTTGGATTTGTTGAGGATCGACGAGAAACGGTGAATCTGTTCGTGCTCCAATTTGAAAACAGACAAAGAACCACACCAATGCTAATAGTGACAACTTCATGGCTTTGTTGAGAGCAGTTTTAGCATGGATATCATGGAAAGATTTTGAGTGTTGGTGTCATGCAGTATATAAAAAGTTTTGTTGGATTTGCAGTTGAGAGTTAGGAGTGAGAAGTATATATAACTTAAATGACATGATTGCCCTACACTATCCCACTTGTATTTAGTATAATCCTAAAGATATTTGTGTAGGAGTCATACATTGATGATGCCTATTTTAGGAAAAGCATATCTTTATCAAAGTTATAATGCCAACACCATGATTCCAATAAACATACTATTCACAGATCTTTTGAGAAATCAATAAATCAGTAACATTTTATGTATTGTGACGACGCACACACCCAACACTCACAGAGATGCATATGCACACACGGCTATCTGCTTTTCGTTAAAACATAAATTAATTACTAGTTCTAAATTCAAAGTCGTATGGCTGTGATACTACAAGTTCTAGACTCAATAGCTGCATCTAGACGCTCTTGTGTGTACTCATCACGGCTGTACAATATCCACACGAATGAAAAATGAATTCACTATAATAAAAGTAATAATCTAGTTGAACTATAGTATTAGAAGCAATGCTAGTAATAGTGTCTGTATCGTTTTGCTTGAATATCAAGTCCAAATTGTAATAATAGTTAAACTTGTTGACACCTCAACTTGTAACTTGTAAACATATAAACTTGTCAACATGTAAATATATAAAGCTCGTAATAATCACAAACTTTCAACCATGAAATTCTGTACATATTTTAACTCACAAAACTTGCAAAATATGTAAAACAAAACGGCTAAGCCAACAAAATGTGAAAAGTACACAATCGACACCCTCGTGTAATACAAAATATGCAAGACGGGTGAGACAATATATACATCTCAGAATGAATGTATGATATGATAAACAACAAGTCAAACTAAAACCAGTTATAACGCTAAGCGTTTGAGGATACAAATATACAGTTTTTGCAACGGGTGTAAGGAGGTTATATACTGATGAATTCTTAATCGGCTCTCATATTGGAAAGCAACACTTTTGATTAGTGGGAGAATAACGCTTGTAAAGTATGGATTTAAAGGCCAAGCCTTTAAACACTCTGGGAGCGGGAGGTCTTGGGTTCAAGTCCCACAGACGATAGGAGAAAAGAAATTTGCCGTTCAAAAAAAGAAAAAAAAACTTGCAAATTTGTTTCTTTCTTTATATAAAACACCATTAAATAAAGTAAAAACTTGTAATTTGTTGTGTAATATTTTAGGAAATTTAAAGAAAAGTAAAATGCGTGCGAAAGTAAAGATCCCAATATATATGATATAGATAAAAACATTTCAGATTTGGGATCGTTATGACATTTACAGTAATGTTGATCTTTTTTGTTGGCGTCAAGTTGTAATCCATTATAATTTCCTTCAATTATTGGAATTCAAGTCTCTTTCAGTAAATGGATTCTAACTAAAAATTCCATTAAAAAAAATACTAAATGACGATGATCTTGCCGATTTTGTTTTCCATTTTAAGGTAATATTTCAATTGTACCTTGATCTAGGTTACGGATCTTGTTTGCTGAGTAGTTTAGTGTTCTTATATGCATGATGATGAGACTGCTTTGTACCTAGGGTTTGTTACATGATTTTGCATTAAGTTTATGAGAACTTTCAAATTGCAATGTGTTATTGTTGTAGTTTTAGTCTTGTATATGATGCATTATGATACGATATTGTATTACTGTTGTTGCTGAGTAGTTTAGTGTTCTAGTATGTTTGATGATGAGACTGTTTTGTTGTACCTAGGGCTTGTTACATGATTTTTCTTACAATTTTATGAGAGCTTTCAAATTGCAATTTGTGTTATTGTTTCTTTTTTGAGTAGTTTTAGTCTGTAGGATTTTGTTAGATACTATTAGTTTGATGATAGGATATTGTTTTTAGTTTTCTTTCAAGTTTTAAATGATAATATGTGTTATTGTTGTTGTTTCATGACTAGTTTTAGTTATGTATGCACTAGTGAACTTGTTTGTAGTTGGTACATACTATTAGTTTGACAAGATTTTGTTGTCAGTTTTGTTCCAAGTTTCAAATGATAGTTTGTGTTATTGTTGTTTCATGATTAGTTTTAGTATTGTATGCACTAGTGGGCTTGTTTGTAGTTGATACATACTATTCGTTTGATAGTATTTTGTTTTCAGTTTTGTTTCAAGTTCCAAATGACAATCTGTGTTACAGTTGTTTCATGATTAGTTTTAGTCCTGTATCCACCGGTGGGCTTGTTCGTAGTTGGTACATACTATTAGTTTGATAAGCTTTTCTTCTCAGTTTTGTTTCAAGTTTCAAATGACATTCTCTGTTATTGTTGTTGTTGTTGTTTCATGATTAGTTTTAGTCTTGTATGCACTAGTGGACTTGTTTGTAGTTTGGTACATACTATTAGTAGTTTAACATGATTTTGTTCTCAGTTTTATTTCAAGTTTGAAATGACAATGTGTGTTATTGTTGTTATTTCTTGGTAGTTTAGTCTTGTATGCACTAGTGAACTTGTTTGTAGTTGTGTGTGGTGTGTGTTTATTATATATATATATATATATGCATATTATTAGTTTGATAGGAATTTGTTCTCAAATTTTTTTCGAGTTTCAAATGACACTTTATTTTATCGTTGTTGTTTTATGATTTGTTTTATAAGATTTTGTGAGACATTGCAAATTCTAAGTCATTAATCTGGCTTACACATTGATGTTTCTTGATTGGTACTTAGGGTTGGTTACATGATTAATTCACTGATTGATACCTACTCTTATAAGACTTTGTCTTCAATATTGTCAGATGTTTAAATTACATTTTTTGTTGATAAATCTAGACATATGGTGTTCGTGATGATCGTGATCAAATTCAGGGTGTAATGCGTAGAACGTGCCAATACTGTACTAAGTATTGTACTCTTGAGAAATTAGAGGCACACAAAAATGAATGTGTGGTAAGTATTTTTATTAGTTTTAGTTTACAGAATTTAAATGTTCAATTTGTAATATTCATATATTTTTTCTATAGTACAATCCTGATTCAAGGACAACCTCTCTTGCTGCTTCTCCTGGGAAGAAGAAAACAACTTTTATGAAGGGCGTACCATCACTTGATGTTCCATCATTTTCACGTGATACAGAACCTACATATCTTTATAAGAAAACAAGAATTCAAGATGAGCTAAAATAAAGGCAATGAAGGCTAGTTCTCCCAGACCCTAGGTCAAGAGTTCGAGCCCGAGCCACCCGGGTTTTAGAGTGGATTAAGTGAGTTTTCATCACTTTTCTTCACATTTCCTCTTTTTTCCATCTTTCAAACTACTTGGATAACCTCTAGAAAGGTTTCCACAAGTTTGTTATGGCAAATTAAGGTGAAACCTCACCACATTTGAGGTCCAAAGTAGTAATAAAATTCTGTTTTGATGTAACTTCTACTTACACTTTCTTTAAACATGTTTAACTTCTACTTACACTTTCTGGTTTCACGGGGAACGCCATTAGTCAAACTCTGACGCCAACATGGACCTGGTTAAGACAACATAGTCTGGCCAAAGTGGGGTTAGGGCCCTCTATTTAGGAGGGTGTGAGATCTCTCTCACAACAAATTAAAAAAAAGATATATTGAAAGGTTAATATCTATATTTTTTGAATTATTACTTTTATTGCATTATTTTGCATAAATCATAATAACCATTCTCAATTTCAGAGAGAAGAGCAAAGCGACTACAGTTGTCATTTTTGGCCCGATGGAATATGAGAAGAGCACCATTAAAAATCATCTAAGGACTGATAAATGCATTTTTTTTATCATGATAGGAGTAGTATTGTTTCTGAAAATTTTATCAAGGAGAGTTCCATGTCAAATTATGTGATGTTTGATTTCTTTTTTTTTGCAAAGATCCTATTGAAGGGGGATGGTATGAGTGTCATAATTGCAAACTGCTTGGATATCAAGCCAATTGTGTGTTGCCTCAATAAGGTAGTTTTCATTTTGTTTTCATTATTTTATTATTTGTATGTATGTGTAGATGGATCTTCTCCCAAACCCAAAAGAGGTTTATCAAAGACCGAAACAAAACATTTCAGATTTTCTTAGGCTGTTCGGGTTTGATGTGGACCACATTCAATGTCTGGCCCCACATCAGTTCTGAGCGGGGAAAACTTATCCGAGAAGTCGACAAAATTTGTTGGTACATAGGGTCCACAGTTCTTGAATCCCTTGGTTGAATGGACAATCTATCAAAAACAAGACAGTTGCTACGTATCGTGGTTCATGAATTTTCAGATGATGCGCGGCTTGTAAGTAGAATGATGCATTCAGGTACACTAGTTATTGGTGAAGAGGTAGTGTTTTGTCCAGGCTCTTGGTGCACAACCGCAAAAAATTACTTCCTCCGTCCCATTAAAAGTGTCATATTTTGAATTTTCAAAGTCTTTATTTATAAACTTTGACCTTAAATAATTTTGTTTGCGTTAGATAATACTTGATGAAAGTTATATGATTTGAGTGTGTTTTACAAGTGTTTTTATCGGGTTAATTTTCATCAAGTTTTTTATAACACAAAAAATATATAATTAAAGTCAAAGTTTATAAATAAAGACTTTGAAAATTCAAAATAAGACACGTTTAATGGGACGGAGGGAGTATTTATTAACACCAAGATGGTAAAAGAGGCTTACCCATGAGAATTTGTTAACATGAAGCTTAAAGGACCTCTTGATGAAAGAGTGGTCAAGCTAGGGATAGTCATCTCCTCCCTTAGCAGAGAACCTGTAAAAGAAGCTAAGAACCTAGCAGCCTATTGTTTGTTTATAATTCAATACAACACTAAAGGCAGATGAAGTGTGCTACATAGCTTACTGTCACATGGCTGAAGTCTCCTCGTTTGTAAGTAAAATACTTTACAGAGTGAAGCTCAGTGCCAATGAAGTGGTTGAGGAGGACCCGTTGCTGTTAAAGTCTCATCAATTTGGTGTTGTTAAACTGGTACCTTTAATGGAAGTGTCATTAGAAAATATCTCCAAGTACCTAACTTTGGGTCGAATTTTGTTGCTTTATAATCTAAGAAATCTTTTAGCATTTGAGATTGTTATAAGAGTTGTGACGATACCTCCCAGCCCTCCTATAGCAGAGCCTAGTGACTTAGTGAAGGAACATACTAATGCAACTTCTCCCTCCACCGAGCTAAAGGATCATGAGACGAGTGTTTCACAGGAAGAACAAGCTGATGCAACAAATGTGTTGAGTGAATGAGGTTCTTCTAACGACAGGGACAACAACAGAGGCGCACAAACTAAGGGGGTGTTTGAGATTGCTTATTTAACTCAAAAAAGACTTTTTTTGTCAAGAGGACTTATTGACTTATGATTTATCTAAAAGGGGTTTTTTAAAAAGTATTTGGATTAGCTTATTTGAGGGAAAAACGAATAAGTTGTTTTTTAAAAGGTGTTTGGCCTAGCTTATTCATGTAAAATGATCAAAAGTCATAAGGAGTTCTGTGAGTGAATAACTTTTTTTAAGGCAAGTGATGGGTATTTTTGTAATTATAACATCAAAAGTCATAAGGAGTTTCAAAAAGTCATGAATCCCTACTTCTCAAAATGACTTTTTCCCCTTGTATTAAAAAATCATTTGCAAAACCTTTTAGTTATCCAACATCATTTCTTCTTATTAACTTTTTAGAAAAGTCAATAAGTTAATAAAAAGATTCTAAATGAAATCCCAAACATGCTCTAAGGTTTTTTTTTTGAATAATTTTGCATTAAGACCCCTAGACTTTATGGTTGTTTATAAAACAGAATATACACTTTGATTTAATAATTGAAACTTATATTCATAAACACTCTTTGCTTTTTTTATTTTTATAAATCTTGTATTTTTTTATTTAACTCTTTAAACAGAATTTTATAAAAGGAATTTCTAAGACTTAATATATATATATATATAATATATAAACGCATATAATGATATTCTATTATATATCTTTTCATAAATAAAACTATAGAATATTGGGTGATTAACTTCAAAAAATCGAGTATGAGAACAGGCCAGGTTATGAATACGGGTATTTCATGAATGTCACACCCTACCGTCGGAGGGCGTAATGTATGATTGTTCATAACTCATGAACTATTTAAAATGTGATATATTTAATCATACCAAATTAATTATTCAAATACAAGAAAACAAAGTGTCTCATAACATAACATAATGTAAAGTTTTATTTATTGAAACTAAGTCTCACACATCCTAAGTGTCTCAAACATAGGTTTTAATACATATAATTTAGCAAAGAATAAAATAGGTCAATGACATAATTTAGCACATATGTATAAACAATGCAATAATCAAACCTTAGATGACTAGAATTAGAATTTAATAAGTTTCGGTAACCCAAATGTCATTGCATGTCAAATTTAGGTGGGTGCCAATCCAATAGCGTCATTATCTACTACTTTAGTTAATGATAAATGCTAGATTTAGGCTTAGGCTAGCAATAGAAAATAGTTCAACACATAGCACAAACTAACACATAGACGTAATGAATCCGCATAGCTCTGTATAAATGAATTTGAATATTGTAATAGGTATACATAATACACTTCAAAACATAAAATGAAAAATGAGATATGTACTCACATGTTGCGAAGGTAGCAATTTACAACTTAGCACAAGTTGTAGTGTTTTGGAATAAATTCCAATTGTTATTCTAACAACATTAACAACATACATAGAAGTATAAATGAATTGAATAAAATGAATATGATGGAATATGGATTTCTAAGTTCGTATGATTTAGGAGATTTTTAGTTTAAGTGGTATAAATAGTTAAAATGTTTTTAAAGTATATACATACCAATAAATATAATTCATATTTAAATATAAAAATGAAATAAGATAGTTATATGATTTCGACTAAAATATTTATCCTAAAAAAATAAATATATATTCAAGTTCGAATATAATGCTATACATTTATACTAATATATATAGTTTTGGCTAAGAATATAAGTAAATTATAATTTAGTCTAAACTTAAGGCTAATGATATCGCATGTATATAACAAGTCTAAAATGGTTATAAAATGTAAACTTATACATTTATAAAATAGGTTAGGTTACAAGTATAGTTAATACAACTTATTTTATTTTTAGTGACAAAATACCATAATTTGTATAATGTGATGAAGATACTTACTTAACAATAAATATTTCTAAATGTTATATATGACTAAATAAGATGTCAAAATATATATAATACTGTTTGTAACATCTAATAGTAAAAAAATTGTCTAAAGGTATAAGTGTGTGTATATATATATTGTCTATTTTGTCCAAAATTTTCTTATGTCTAATTGTATTAATTTTATTATTTTACCCAAATAGCTTAAAGTCTAATATTAAATTGATGAAATCTTTGATTAATAATAATAATATGTCTAATTTGTCTAAGATCTAGAGGTATTAATACATTGATTAACAAAATATAAGTTTTAGTATTATATATATACACACACACACACTTTCCCTCTATATATATATATATTCCATAAAACTTATGATTTAATATAGTATAATCTACAATTAAATTAGTAAAATTATATTTTTATAATTTCCAATAATAATCTGAAAATTAAAATATTACTAATCTAAAATGACTAACATGAATTTCTAGATAATTATTCTAACAAAACATAAAGATTAATATTTAGATTACAACAAAATATTTCCTAGAAAAATAAGCAAACGTGATTAACATTATAACTAATGTAAATAAATCATAACATATGTCTAGGATCATCATGGAATAGGTTAATTATTAGAATAATTTATGAAAAAATATAAATCCTCAAAATGCTAAGAACCCTAGAATCATGTGGTTCTAATTGAACTACAACTGCCTTCTATCAACAGAAATTGATAGAGGGCTTTTATAGAGAATGAAAAATGAAGTGAAATAGACAATTTTTTTTACCTCAAACAAATTAGAAATGACTTCGAAATAGAGTGAGGGGTTTTGTGCAGAGATGATAGAAATGATAATAAGAGTGTTTTGGGTTTCAATTTCTATAACATATATGAATTTATTTCCAGTTTGAATAGGAATTGATTGGTTTTGATTATAATAAAAAAGATAGTGATTGTGGTACAATTGATGCATGGAATAGACTTAGAATCAAGTCTAGATACATTGGTAACATATTGGAAACCGAAAAATACACGAGATTAAAAGTGAGTTATGGCTACAAATCGACCCAAAACGCGAAATGTAACCGGCTAAACTAGATGCGCTCCCGTGCATCATGCAGGAACCATCTGGTTCACATGGCACGGGGAGGATGCTTGACTGGTCAACCAAAAGTCCCTCGCACATCACGTTGGGAGGAGCAGGTTCCCCCGCATGCGCGGGTGGTACCATTTTCTAAAATTTCAATTTTGGCTCCACTAGTTTGATAATTCATAAAAATGCCTCAAATAGTTAAATTTTACGATCGTTTAAGGTAACATAACACGTATAAAACATGTGTCAACTATGAATTAGCAAATGAAATAGTATAAATATCAAATATAATAACAAAACATAGAATAATCAAAATTTTATTTCATAGATAAGGATCCGAATTGCTTTGGATATGAAAATAAAACTGGTTAAAAATGGATATATGAGCGTAACAATCGCCGACCACCGACACAACCACCGACACCACAAATGACCACCGTTACCGATTGTCGTCGTCGTCACCACCCACTGCCACCGTCCACCATCGCCACCGCTCACCCCCTCCACCGAACACCGATGCCATCGTCGCCATCATCCGGCGCGCTATTGACCACCAATACCCATTGGTGTATTTATTCCTTCATCTTTTCCTGCCTACCAAAGAATACAAGGTAATGATTCATTCATTTTCACATGATAACCAAACAAGACCTTGGAATAGTAATGATCCCATTCATTCTTTTATCCATTCTATTACCACATCTATTACACCCTCATTCATTCCATTACTCCATACCATTCATATATAAATAAAGAGTTTTTTAATACTCAAGGACCATACAAGTGTCAATAGAAATAGAAAAAAAGTTTACACTATTAGTTTTTTAAGTAAAATGCCAAAATTGTCCCTGAGGTTTGGGCATTTTTGTCTGTTTCCTCAAAAATAATAATGTTTTGTAACTGAACCCATGACGTTTCATTTTTGTTGTCATTTTCATCTAAATCAGTAACTCAATTATAATGTATCGTTAACTTATGGATGATTTTGGCAATTTACCCATTAATTCTTTTATTTTTAAAATTTTATTTTCATCTAAAAAACAATAAATATAAATATATATATATATATATATATAGACGCCAACTAACTACAAAAGGCTCTTAACATACGACAGTACGCGATCACCAAAGTAGCATGCGTAATTATGCAAATAACGTGCGTAATTAGGGTTTAACCCAACCCATATGTAATTATGGAAATAACGTGCGTAATTACGTAAAGTTAATTACTATTGTGCCACCATGCTCAATTGAAGGCCTAGATTAGATGTGTGGTTGAGATGCTCGCGTATGCATCGCACGATAAGCTGGTCTTGTATTTTGAACTTTCTCTCTCTCTCTTATATATATATTACATACACTCACACACACTTATTTTTTAAAATTTATTTTTCACCTTTAAATAAAAAGTAATAATAAATTAATGTTGTTTGGTGCCACATGAGAGACGGGTGGTATTAATGTTTTCTTCAACGGGTCAACGATGAGAGATGAGGTACGAGTGCTGATAGACAGGGTGGTTGTGGCAGCGGCGGTGGTGGTGATGAAGGTGGTGGAGGTGGAGGTGGATAAAAGAGAAGGATAGAAGACAAAGATTGTGTATGGTGTGCGTACATATATAATTATAAATTATAAATGCGTGTGTATATGTATATTATTATAATTAATGTATTGTTATTTTGGTTTAAAGGTAAAAAAGAAAATTAAAAAAATAAGTGTTTATATAAATGTGTGTGTATATATGTATTTATTTTTAATTAATTTTATTGTTTTTTATATAAAGACAAAAAAATAAAATTAAAAAACTTAAAAAACAAAAGAATAAATGGGTAAATTGCCAAAATCGTCCTAAGGTTTGGGAATTGCCATAATTGTTCCTGAGTTAACGATAAATTTAAACTGAGTTAGTGATTTGGATGAAATTGACATCAAAGAAATCCGATTACAATTTTTTTTTATTTTGGATGAAATAGGCAAAAGTACATAAACCTCTCGGACGATTTTGACATTTTACTCTGGGTTTTTTACTATATATAATTTAGAGTTAAATGCCATTTTAGTCCATGTGGTTTGGGTAATTTTGCCAGTTTAGTCCAAATGTTTCAATTTTTTACCTATGGGTCCAAAAAGGTTTCACCGTTGCCATTTTAGTCCACTGAGTTAACTTTGTCAATTTTTTCTGTTATCGAGAAGGCCAATTCGGTCATTTTATATGTCGTTATATTAAGTAGAAGGGGCAATCCATTCATATAAAATGACCGAATTACTTTTCTCGTTAACAAAAATAATGGATGAAGTTAACACAGTGAACTAAAATGGCAACGATTAAACTTTTTTGAACCCACAGGTGAAAAATGAAACCTTTGGACTAAACTGACAAAATGACCTAAACCACATGGACTAAAATGACATTTAACTCATTTTTGTATCAGCAAATTTCTTTGACTTAAACCCAAGATCTCCTCTTCAAACTCAAGATGTTTAAAGGCTTTATTTTTGTTAATGGACCACCATCGTTTGTTTTTTTTGTTTTTTTTACTATAATTAAATAACAACAAACCTTCGTAATCGTTCATTCAACAAAGTAAACACTCATTTAAGAAACTTAAATGGAATAAATCTTTATTTACAGCTATTGTATAATAAACAAAATACAATCTTATTACATTCAGTATCTTCATACGCACGAGAAACCATGGTTATAAGTGTGAAAACATAAATAGTTAAATACATATATAGCCTTAAAATGAGTTGTAACTTTTTGCAGTACAAAAACAAATGATAATAATAATAATAATAATAATAAATAATAATTATGCGAAAAGATCCGAAGATTGTTTTGGGTGAGAAGTGTAGGAAACAATAATAGAGTGACACATGACAAAGATAAAAAAAATATGTAAGGGTATTTTAGTCAAACACACATTAGTCTCATATAACTCATAACCCTACATGTAAAAAAACCTAGATCATAATTCATCCCATCTCCACCTCCACACCACCACCACCTCTCCGCCACCCACCCCTCTGCCACCAGAAGACCTGCCGCCGTACGTCCGTACCACCACCACCACCACCACGAGCCTCCACTTCAATTTTCACGAAGGCTTTGGAGATGTAAATCATTCGGTCAAATGCTGGGAGCCCTCTTATAAACCATCACAGAGATGTTCAACACGTCGTGCACCCTTGTGTACGACGGAGAACGTCGGATTTCCGATCAAACTTGGCGTATGTTGTGGTGGCTGCATCTGCCACTGCTGATTTATGATTACACTTCAATTAAACTTGGTGGCAAATGTTGTTGTGCCTACGAATGTCGCTTCTATAACTGGTGGTGCCATTTGGTTAAAGGTTAGTGTGTGGGTGATGAAGAAGGAGCTGTTTTGGGTTTCAATATTTTCATTGCGCTTTATAAGATATTTTCATTGCGCTTTATAAGATAAAAATCATATATATGATTCTGCTGTCAAAATTGACTTCTGTGAGACACTACATAATATTATTATATTAGTTTTATGTTTGTCCTTTTGTGATGTGATGTCTGTGCTCCTTTACTTAACATTGCGTTTTACAAATACTATAAAATATAATAATACTACATATTCAAATGTGATGCTCTTACTCATTAGTTTATTTTATGTATTTTTTTTAATTTGTTATCATTCTTCTTTTACTTGTAACAATGCATGTGACAGTATAATCAATTATCTCAATTGCGTTTTATTAATTTATTGAATTGCGTTTTATCAATTCAGTTGGTGTATTTGATCGAAAAACTAAAAGCTTTTATAAAACCGAATGAAAAAGTATGTTTTTGTGTTTTAATTTCATTGCGTTTTATAATACAACAATAAAACATATTTTTTTTTTTGTTTTTAGTCTATTGAGTTTTAGAAAAAACACTATGTTTTGTGTTTTTGATCCATTGCGTTTTATAAAAGAATGAAAAAACACACTTTTTGGGTATTTTTGGTCGTTTGCGTTTTACAAAAGAATGAAAAAACACACTTTTTGGTATTTCTTGTCCATTGCGTTTTACAAAATAATGAAAAAAACACACTTTTTTTGTCAATTGCGTTTTACAAAAGACACCTTTCTTTTGTGATTTTAGTCCATTGCGTTTTAGAAGTACACTTTCTTTTATATTTTTAGCCAATTGCGTTTTAGAAATTAACTTTATTTTGTGTTTTAATTCATTGTTTTTTAGAAAAAAAAAAATTTATTTTATGTTTTTTAGTCCATTGTGTTTTATGATGGTTTGTTGAACTTGAAATGAAACTATATGATAATAATGTTGGAAATTAAGTGTGTTTGAATGAATGTTCCAAAATGGTAAACCACTTATCCCACATTGGTGTGGAGACAAAGTATAAGGTTATTTATAAGGTGAAACCTTTACCTAACCAACATAACTTTATGATATGTTTTACCATAAGTCCTACGCGCGGGTGCGCAGGGAGGGGTGCAAATTGGAACCGGAATTTAGTCGAACTCGTGTGCACCCGCACGTCCTGCGGACACGAATGCAGTCCGCGTGTAGATGTTGGTTCACTGCGTTTTTAAACTATCTTTTTTGGGCTTTTTTCATTGCGTTTTACGCAACTGTGTTTTCGAAAATTATTTTTTCGAAATATAGCATACTCGTTTTAAAGATAAAAAAACGCTCGTTTTTTTTGTGCAATTTTTATAAAAAAATTAATGTCGTATGAAAGAGTTATTAACGTTTAAAAAATGAGGGGGAATTGAGGAGGAGAGAGAAACTATTACCTTGGATTGACTAGAATGCCCCTACAAAAACTCACGCGCCTCCTCTTTTTTATTCAATTTAATTCATTTAATCTTAACCCTTGATTATCAAATGGATGAACAAGATTACTTCCTATCCTTCCTAGTGATAGAAACGTTCTATTGTATCCTGACCCTAATAATAATAACAACAACACAGTTTTATTTTCAAAATGTAAGATCATTCATTAATATTTAATGCTAATGAACTCTTATTTTTTTAATATTTAATGCTAATGAACTATTAACTTTTAACATTAATAACCTTTGGATTATTTACCAACAAATTCATTAAGATCGCAAATCTTAAACAACAAAGACAATCAAGAACCTAATAATAAAATTTCCAATCACAGTGAGGGTTCAAGTGGTGGTGGAAAATCGGATATTAGTGTAGTATTAGGTGTAGAATAGATTGCCGCTATAAAGTTAAACGTTAAAAAGTTATATGTTATATTTATTGGGGATTATATCATGTTTGTAAAGAGTTTTGCATCGGAAGGAAAACGATAGTTTTAAAACAATTTAAAAACTCCTGTACAAATATACACTACAAGAAAAATGGGTTTTAGCGACGAAATTTTTCGTCACCAGGAAGAAGATGAATTTGTATAACTTAGTTTGGTTTTACTTGGAAGAATGTGAATGATATATCACAACTTTTAATTATTTAGATGTTATGGTTATTATATTAGAATTGAACTTAGTTTTTTTTAATTTTTTTTGTTTCAATGCTTTGAAATTCCCAGCCTTTTAATTTAGTAAACCTGAAAAATTATAAAAAGCCAAAAAAAAAAGATTTTTTTCACCTATAGCGACGAAATTTAGTCTCAATTGGTGACAGATTAAAAATCTATTGGCCATCTATAACGACTAAAATTAGTCTCTATAGGAGAAAATTTTAAAAAATGTGAAAACCCCATAGCGACTAAACTAGAAATTTTTATCACCTATACCGACTATAGATCGTCGCTATTGGACACCCTATAGCGACGCCATGTATAGCGACTAAACAAGTAACCTGTTACGACCAAGGTATAGAAACGACCCCGTTGCGACGAAATTTGGTTACAATAGGCTGTCCAGAGGAAAGCCATTTTTTGGTCGTCGCTAAAGGTCCAATTTCTTGTAGTGATAATCTTCGTGCAATATATAAGAGCATGCCATAGAGGGTCTATAACTACAACCTTTATAACATGTACCTCTACAAACACGGTAGATGAGACGATGACAAGATTGAGAGCAAATATGCTCTCATCTAAATGTATCGAAACATGAATGGGTTGTAGACGTCAACCTTGCGCTAGCAAGTCTTCAACTCGACAATCTCAACTGCAACCTAACCCAACCAAACTTTATAAATGTAATTCGTATCAAAATTAATTAGTATGTATGTTTTTTAAAAATATTACGTTGTACATATAATTTTGGAAGAAAACTTTTATTCATTTCATGATAACCATATAGTTGTGGAATGTATATTATACCTTATAAAATGTTCTAACAACTTACTATGATAAAATATATAATCTTTTTTATGATTCATATAGTCTGTGTTTTTATTACATACATGTGACTTTTACTTAATTGATGTATTGTGAGTGATTTGTTTTGAGTGGTACTCTATGAGATCCCTACGAGATAAAAAAGATATATAGAAAAGATTTTTGTATACAAATAATAAGATGTAATGGTACACATAAACTCAAAAGATACATAAAATCTTGATTACGGTTTAAGAATATATAAATTAAAAAGATATTTTACACAACGTAGTAACCTTAATAATAATTCTTTTTCTATAAATACTTTACATTTCGACCTGAACTTTAATAGAGTTATTATATGGCACTTGAAGTTTAATAAATATATTTTTTAATAAACAATTGTTTTTTATTTTTTATAGTTTTGATTCTTTTTTATTTTACTTATTATTTATTTAACTTATTCATGTTGTTTGTATATCTTTATTACTGTAAGATTAAAGATTATATGATCTATTTTAACCTTGCAATATACAAGGTAACAAATTTACTATATATTTTTATATATTATACTCTATATTAAAACACATCGTTAGCTACGATAGAAAGAAATATCTTATTATTTATATTAATAACAAAAATGCCTACAATAGAGAGAAAGGTCTTATTATTCATATTAATCACAAAAATGCCATTGTGTTAGTGTGGATATTTGTGTATAACTTTTATGAACAGGGTATAAGTGTCTTATAAGAAAATAGGGAATGGGCCATCTCTATCATGTCTTCCTTTTTTTTATTATGTTCTGTTTTTTTTATTTACTTCATTTACTTTTTCGTTTTTTTTACAGTAACGGTTAGAAATGAATTTTAACAATAAGGAAATAGATAAAAGGGAAAGTTACAGAAGGTATGAAAAATATTGATTTTATTTAAAGCGGCGTTTAGAAACGTTTTTCTAATGATTATAATAACTATGTTACAACTAAAATAATAATTTCTTATTTCAAGTAGAAAATATTAACAATTATCATTAACAACTTACTACCAAAGAAACAAATATTTCTACAATAACAGTTTTGTGCACTCTTTGCATTTTGTATTTTCTCATGTTATCTGCAATTTCGTTTTAAACGATTTGTTGTTAATTAAAAAAAGTTGGTTTTTAATATAATTGCTTAAAAATTGATCTTTATTGTTTGGTTCGTATATGGATTCTCTACCGCAAAGTGCGGGGGAAAATGCTAGTTTTAGTTAAAACTAACTTTTAACTGTAGGCATGTTTACTTAACTGTATTAATTGCTTATTCCTGTTTAGATTAAAGTATGCATGACCTATAATAACTCATCGATATATTATGTAATAAATACATTCTCGACAGTACCCTCCTACAACCCCGCCGCAAAGCGTGGACTCTGATACTAGTTATATACATAATGGTTTAAAAATCAAAACATCCATATGAAAGAGTGTTATATAAGACAATTATACATATGTTTAAATATAGAAATAATTATAAGAAACCACTATAACATGACTAAACTAGTAAACTTATACTAGATAATACCCGTTCTATTCTTAGGTTGTTGAGGAAGTCTTTTCTAAAACACCTTGGTATTGCTAGACGGCTAGGCTACTAATTTTATGGTTTTATTAGGAGTAAATTACACAAAACATCCTTTATGTTTCCTCAAACTTGCAGGTTCCAGTCTTAATGTTTAAAAGTTGTTAAAAACAGCCTTTAAGTTTATTTTTGTTGCAGGTTCAATCCTTCACAGCTAACCACGTTATTTTCTTCAGTTAAGTTCCCTCACATGCATAACATGTGAGGGTATATTCGTCATTTTGGTTGATCTTCCACCCACGTCAATTATAAGAAAAAAGAATATTTAAGGTTTAAACTATTTTAAAAAAATTCTAACCGCAGGGACTAATGTGCAATAAAACCAAAACTTTTAAAAACCAAACACCCTCTTTTCCGGTCTTCTTCTCCGGCGAACCCAAAATTAAGATAGGAATCTTGTTAAGCTAGCCCACTAAGCTGTAAAGATTAACACAGATTTTGATCATGCCAATCAAACTCTTCAGGATTATCATCAGTTGGAAGAATCGGCGCCTTATTCGCATCAGACGGAAACGACAAACGACTCTTCAACCCTAGATACCTCTCATGGAACTCTGATGCCGTCAAATCAGAGAACTTCGTAACACCGTGTTCAGTAGTCGGATCCAGCAACTGGTGACGCTTAGGACGCCGCAAGTTAGACTAACACTATCAAACGGTAATCGTGCTCCTCTGGAGTCGCGTACGTTTTACCAAACTTTGTTTAAACTAGGTTAAAACTTAAATATTCTTTTTTTTTTATAATTGAAGTGGGTGGAAGATCAACCAAAATGACGAATATACCCTCACATGTTATGCATGTGAGGGAACTTAACTGAAGAAAATAACGTGGTTAGCTGTAAAGGATTGAACCCGCAACAAAAATAAACTTAAAGGCTGTTTTTAGCAACTTTTAAACATTAAGGCTGAAACCTGCAAGTTTGAGGAAACATAAAGAATGTTTTGTGCAATTTATTTTATTAGTGTTTTCTTTTTCTTTCGATCCGAATTTTACTAGTCAAAGATATGACAGTGTTTTAGTTTCTAAAATTTTCAATCCGAATTTTATTAGTAAAAAATATGACAGTGTTTTAGTTTCTAAAATTTTCGATCCGAATTTATTAGTCAAAGATATGACAATGTTTTAGTTTCTGATATTCGAATATATGTTGAATGTTTTATGTGGTCGTAGTTATACTTATGAACAACTTTAAGTAACAAATATGGATTTTTTAAGTTCTGATTAATTTTCAATATAAAATTTATAGACTTAAAGATATTTAAATTAATTATTACAGTTTTTGAAAATCATGTTTATTGAATCCATTCCGTTTTAGGGCAGGCGGGGCACCAACGTTATATAACGTGATGATGGCTGACAACGCGTGGTTGTCCGTTATACACCACCACCGGTCCTCCCGGCAACGCGTGGTGGATATAACTCGTCGTCCACACAACGCGTGAAGATGTAGCCGTTTGAGAGTTGAGCATGACGGGTATGGTGAGTGATGGACACAGTGTCCAGGACACCCCCACTAAAATCCATCACTATTGATGGAATAATGCTCGATGACGTGGCGGAACTTAATTGGAAGTTGTGAGTGATGAGTGAGTGATGGGCGATCCTACCCCTTCATCGTATACTCACTTTTATTAAATGCATTTTTAATTAATCAAGGTATCAAAGGGATATCGGAATCGGTGAGAAAAAAATGTGAACCCAATCCAACGTGTAATGAGCAATCTGGTACCAACGAGTATGCAACAAGATTTCCCTTTGATTTACAAAACAAAATAGGTATGATACGTAATTATATTTATATTTATTATTAGAGTTAAATGCCAAAATGGTCCCTGAGGTTTGCTCACTTTTGCTACTTTAGTCTAAAATCTAAAATTTTTAAATCTGACTCCCTGTGGTTTGCATTTTGTTGCCATTTTGGTCCAAAAATGAAATCAGATCAGATTTCTTAAAAAAATCTTGGCTTTTTGTCTTTTTCTACAGGGGCAAAATGATCATTTTCATATAAAAACCCTCTCTCTCTCTTCTCTCTCTCTATATGCAGATCATCATCAACACACACATCCTCCCTTCTTCCCCAATTGGCTTACTTCAAGGTTTACAAACACTCACTGCTCTCCGTCCTTCTTCCCCTCGATTCCTCTTCGCAGTAACAAGATAAGGAGAAATCCATTAAAGACAATGCATTTTCAAACTCAAACATGGAGATCAACTTTCAAGGTTTACAAGTACAAACACAATCAGTCTCATAAAACATTCAATCAGTAACTGCAAGTGTTGATGAGAACAAAATGGTGGTTGTACAAATGCATCTACCAATAATGATGGGCTTACCGGGGAAGAAGACCGTCGCCGTCGCCGGTGCCGTTGACCCCCGCCGCCACGTTTCACTCTCCATCTCCGTCGTCTCTCTCTCTCATATCTCTCTCTTTCCCTTCTGTGTATCCACCGCCGTACACCACCACCGAAAGGTGGTGTCGGCCATTCAATTGGGGAAGAAGGGAGGTTGCGAGGTGGGTCTAAGGTGAAGAGGAATCGAGGGGGCGTGGGCGGTGTCGCGTCGGAGAAGAAGAGGGGTGCTGGAGCTTGGCCAGACTTCGTCTCCGGTGACTGGAGATGCGAGAGGCAGTGAGAGTAATGAGTGTTTGTGTGTGTGAGAGAGTGAAGAGAGAGATGATGTGTGTGTATTGATGATGATATGCATATAAAGAGAGAAGAGAGAGACAAGGTTTTTTTATGAAAATGACCATTTTGCCCCTGTAGAAAAAGACAAAAAGCCAAGATTTTTTTGAGAAATCTGATCTGATTTCATTTTTGGACCAAAATGACAACAAAATGCAAACCACAGGGAGCCAGATTTAAAAATTTTAGATTTTGGACTAAAGTGGCAAAAGTGAGCAAACCTCAGGGACCATTTTGGCATTTAACTCTTATTATTATCAACACAATATTTTAAACTCAAGTTTCATATCAAAATCTGTTTATTCCAGTTTCTTTCAATTATACTGTTATAACCTTTAGAAACTAAAGCAATAAAAAAAATCTGAGTGACAGTAATATAGTTTTACTGGTTTATTGCTATGGATACTCTTAGGACTTTCTAAGTCCCAATATCAATAGACAATCTCTTTTTATTGATTAATATTTCAATATGAATAAGTAATATATATGCAATCCCAATCAAAATTATTAGTACATATGTTTTTGAAAATATAAAATTGTGTGTTTATCTTTGGAAGAACTATATATTATGCATCTTATAACTATATACTCGAAGAGTGTAACTTTTAAGTTATTAAATATTCTAACAACTCGTGATAAAAGATATAATTGGGATTCATATAGTCTAAGGCATGTTTTTATAAAAGACATGTAACTTTTAATTTATTGATGATGCATTGTGTGTGATTTATATTGAGTGGTGCTTTATAAGACCCCAACGACATAAAAATGATATAGTTAACGGAAATGATTTTTATATATATATAAATGATAAGATAAGATAAGACGTAATAAATGCATTAAAACTCAAAACAAAGATACATAAAATCTTTTTAAAAAAAAAAGCATATAAAAACCAAATCTGACTAGCAAGCAACTAGTCGGACCAAAACTCAAACGTTACAAAAGCTATAGAGGGTTTTGTAGTCACTCTCTATGACTCTCTATTATTAGTCTTATGGTTCTATTATAAATCCACCAATAAGAAACATTAAGAATGGAAACAAATAAGATACATAAAATCTTGATTATATATTGTATGATCAAAAATTTGTAATGCGCTAGTAACTTCATAACAACAAAATAAATACTAAAAATGCTTCGTATTTGCATTTAAAGACACATTTAGTAACTTTTGTTTTAACGTTTTTTTATAATTTAGGATAGCTAGGTTACTATAGGCAATGACGAAACTTAAACATGTAAATCGGGAGGGGCAGAAACATTTAAACAATAACAATGGCGGAACTGAAACTTCTAATATGGATAAAAAAATATCCAAAAGGAGTTATTTAGGAGTTGAAGTCTAAGATGTCATGATCACATTGGAACATATATATTTCTTTCTGGTTCAAAAATATGTGCTTCAATTTCCTGACAACGTTTATCATCTCAAGTTCACGTTCAGCTTCACATACCTAGTAGGGCTTAACCCAACCAAAAATCAACCTCGTAAAACCTACACCAACTTGTAAAAATGCAAAACTTGTTTTGCTTCAATTCCTAGGTTTCTAAGCAAAAATGTTGTAAGGCTAATACCTAAATTTCAATGGAAAAAATAGACGGGGCAAGGCCCCTCCTCGCCCTATACAAGTTCCACCCTATAAACTATTACACAACTGTTATATATTCCGATTAGAAAGCCTATTGTCATCACCGATTTGAATAGCGCATCACTCGAATACTCGATACCCTATCAAAAATACTAAAAATACTAAATAAAATCTGAAAATGACAGTATAGATACACATTTGCTTTATTCAATATCTAGAGTAAGTTTTCATTAAGTTTGATGCATTATATTCTAAAATGTAGTGGGCACAAATGCAATGTCTCTTCTTGTAACAAGGAAATCAACATATACGAAATTAAGTACACTTCCATTATCACATGCATCATGGTTTAAACATTAACACATCCATATGAAACACAACCTCGACACTATGTCAACTCGGGCAACAATCAATGATAATAGATAGATACTTGTGATAAAATCTGTTACAATAATATAAGACATAGTTATAAACCCGTTTACGTATGGAATTTGCTATAAGAAACCACTGGAACAAAAGAACTACAATATGAACGGAAATTATTTTTAACACAACTCCTCCTATTATCGGCTGATGGGAAAGTGTGTCTCGTCATTAAATACTATTTCAACGGTGAATAAATTTGCAGCCCCGTTTGTACCGCAGTGTTTTCATAGTAAAGACACCCCTTTTTTCTTGTGACACACCATGAAAAACACACTGTGTTAGCTCTCGTAAGTATTTTATATTCAAACTGTAAAATAATTATGGGAATAGGCACACAATAAATAGAGAAATAACACCATATAATTTAAAGTTTATAAATCATATAGTATTTGAATATATACCGGTCTCAACGGCAGACCGACATTATTGAGTGTTATACATGGCTCCTTTATAGTTATAGTTACACGTCTTTGATTCCATCCATTGCTAAGTCGTGCATATCTATTTTGATACTCAGCAACCTCACATCCAAAATTGTAACCACTCTATTCATAAGGATAATAGAAAATAGGCTACAAGTTGTTCCATGGCCACAAATTTCAGTATTCATATAATGATAGCAATCTGGCTTTCTGTTTTTAACAAGACATCATGAATTGCATTTCATTTTTAAGTCGTAATTAGTAGAATTTAATACATCCATAAATCTAATAGTTGTATGTTTAAGTCTTAATACTTATGAGAGGGGGTGTATTTGTATTTTAAAATATAAGTTCTTCCACTTTGAATTTTGTTAGGAAAACAATAAGTTATATTACAAAAATGATGTATGAAGGATTAAGGTATCCAAAGTTTGAGAAACTCGAAGGCATTGAAATTCAATGAGTAACTAACTAGAAGCACCGTTAGCAAGGGATCGAATTTTCAAGAGTTTTCAACCATTACGCTTTCCCCAGAGAAAACATTGCAACATGTATCTATAATCATTATACTTCTAAAATGGGACAAAAAAAGTTGTTTATATCCTATTTACGTAATATGATGCTTGGCCTGCATAAAGTATAATCATTAGAGACCTATATTGTATTAGGAGTTACAATAACAGTAGTAGAATGAAAACATGTTTCAGTTATAATTAAAATATGATAATTTAGTCGATAGATTAACTATGTTAAATTTAGACAATTTTATGGTTATCCTATTAGTTAAATTCACGCTATGTGCTTATTTTGCCATCTGAATATGTACAATTACTTATTATAACAACAAATTTGTCATGCCAATGTGTAACACTCAATGATGTCGGCCTGTCGTTGAGACCGATATGTATTCAAATACTTATATGATTCAAAAAAATTGATTTATATATGTTGTTTATGTATTTATTGTGTGTCTATGCCACAATCATGGTGTGTCATAGTGTGTATTTTATGGTGTGTCACCGGGAAAAAAGGTGTGTCGCTACTAGGAAGACATTGGATGTTGTAGGTATGGACGGGGTTGCAAATTTAATCATCTATTGAAATAGTATTAAAATGACGAGAAGTACTTCCCATCAACTGATAATAGGATGAGTAGTGTTCAAAATTAGTTTCAGTCCTATTGTAGTTCTTTTGTTGCAATTTCCATACCTAAACGGGCATATAATTATATCTTATATTATTGTAATAGATTTTATCATAAGTAACTATTCCTGTTGTTGGTATATGCATCTAAAGACACATTTAATAACTTTTGTTTAAATGTTTCTTCTTAAAATTTAGGAGAGTTATGTTATTGTAGGTAGTGACGAAACTTAAACAACTAATCTGGGAGGGCCAAAAACATTAAAATTAACAATGGCAGAACTTAAACTTCTAATATGTATAAAGAAATATCCAAAAGCAATTATTTAAGAGATGAAGTCTAAGATGTCATGATCGCGTTGGAACACATACATATCTTTCTAGTTCAAAAACATGTGCTTCAATTCCCTCACAGCCTTTGTCATCCATGAATCTTACCATGTAAAGGTCACTTTCAGCTTCACTTACCCGGTAGGATTTATCCCAAACAAAATCCACCTCGTAAATCGAAAACCTACACCAACTAGTAAAAATGCAAAACTTGTTTTTATTCAATTCTTATACTTCTAAGCAAAATACAAAGCTTGTGGAGCTAATACCTAAACTACAAAGAAAAAAAAGAGTTCCCAACCCTATACAAGTTTTGCTCTTGATTGTAGGATACCTTAAAAAGAAATTTGAACAAACCCATTTGATTAGTGCATTACTCAAATACTCCACACCCTTTCAAAAATACTAAAATGCTAAATAAAATCTAAAATAGACACTATAGATGCACATTTGCTTTATTCGACAATTAGAGTAAGTTTTGATTAAGTTTAATGCATTATATTCCAAAATACGAGGGACACGTATGCAATGTATCTTCTTGTAACAAGGAAATCAAACCCATTATCATATGCATCATGGTTTAAACATTAACATATCCATATGAAACACAACCTTCATATTTCAATTTGGGAAATAGTCAACGAGAATAGATAGTTACTTATGATAAAATCTATTACAATAATATAAGACATAGTTATATACCCGATTAGGTATGGAAATAGCTATTAGAAACCACTTGAACAAAAGAACTACAATAGGACCAAAACTTATTTTTAACACCGCTATCTTATTATTAGTTGTTGGGAAATACTTCTCATCATTTTAATACTATTTTGACGGATGATTAAATTTGCAACCCCGTCCATACATACAATATCCAGTGTTTTCATAGTAGCGACATGCCTTTTTTTCCTTGTGACATCACATGAAACACACACCATGTTAGCATTCATAAGTATATCATATTCAAACTGGATAATGATTATGGGTATAAACACAATAAATAAAGAAACAAGAACAACATACAAATCAAAGTTTATAAGCCATATAAATAATTCAATACGTACCGGTCTCAATGGCAGGCCAATATCATTGAGTGTTACACATGGCTCCTTTATAGTTATAGTTACACGTCTTTGATTCCATCCATTACTAAGTTGTGCATATCTATTTTGATACTCAACAACCTCATATCCAACATTGTAACCATTCCCTTGATAAGGATAATAGAAAATAGGCTCGGGGTGATGGAACATACATGCTAATCCATGACCACAGATTCCGGTATTCATATAATGATAGCAATCTGGCTTTCCCTGTTTTAAAAGACAACATGAATTGCATTACCTTTTTGCGTCTAACATAATTAATAGAATTGAATACATCCATAAATCTAATAGTTATATCTTTAAGTCTTAATCCTTATGAGAGCGGGTGTATTTGTTTTTAACAATATGTGTTCTTCCACTTTGATTGTTGTTAGGAAAATAGTAAGTTATATTACAAAAAAGATATATAAAGGAATAAGTTACCCAACGTTTCGGAAATCCAAAGGCATTGAAATGTAGCGAGTAACTAACTAGAGGCACCGTTGGCGAGTGATCAAATTTGCAAGAGTTTCCAAACCTACAGTGACCTTGGAGAAAAAACTGCAACAAGCATCTATACTCGTTATACTTCTAAAAGGATATGTATAAAAATATCTAACAAGGTGATAAAAAAAATATTTGTATCATCTTTGTGTCATATGATGTTTGCCTGCATAAAGTATAATCATTAGAGACCTATATCGTGTACGGCCCGATCTTTTTGGGGCCTAAAACGAATTCTAAAATAAGGCCCCTTTGAAAAAAATATATTACCTTTTTACGACCATAATAATAACTTATCAATATTACTAGATTGACCGGTTAATTAGTTGATTTATCGCTCTAGCTTGGGTTGTTAACACCGTCGAGTCGTCCCTGATTGTGTATTAGGGTTACTGTAATAGTAGTAGAATGAAAACATGTTTTTAAATATAAACATCACAACAAAAAGACACATTTACAGTTTTTGACCATAAATTACCACAAACCCATGTAATACTATTCGTTCAACAGACCAAAACTTTATTAATTAAAAAACTTAAATGCAATAAACTTTATTATTACAACCATTAATAATATAACAAACAAAATATAATTTTATTATATTTAATTCCCATACCCAAGATTAAAACACTTTTAAACCATGATTAGTATGAAACTAAAATAAAAATAACACATTCTTATTTTCAAATTCTAGATCTGTCGTTGTTGATGAACCCTTGATACAAATTTTAATTGTTTATACTTTATATTGCTATACCAACTTTGATGTATTTAAAATAATCCAATCAATTATACCTTGCATGGGACACGAGCATATCTTGCTTCTTGATCAGCCTTCACGTAAACACAAATAAACATATTCACATAAACACGAATAAACATATATCATAAGTATATTCGAACCATGAAAACCTCAAATTAGTTGATGTAAACCATTTTTATGAAACGGAACCGAAAACAAAAGATTATTAGTATACCGAATGATGCACGGGGATGGTGTCCGGGTGGTTGAACATGCAATTACTTCCAAAACCACATGTCCCGAAATAAACAAAAAAGATGCAATCAATTGTGGCCGATTGATGACTGGAACGACGAGTTCTCAAATTTTCCATGAAGCGGTTTGGGTGATTGAGCATAGACGTTGGAGTGGTTGGATGACCGGAGGTGGAGGAGTTGGTGATGAAGATTAGAACAAGAGGAAGTATGTGAAAAGCATGAGTTCTTCCAGCTTTTATCATGGTGAGGGGGAGGCCATGACAAAACTCATTTACTACAAATTACAACAAATCTTAATTATGCAAGCACAATTTATTCATGCATTTAATGCATTCTTATTTCTATTTATTTAATTTAATTTTAATCAGGTAAGAAAATAAGTGTAAAGATCAAATAAAAATGGGTCTTTAACATACAAAATAGGCTTAACGTTTTTTCTCTTGATTATTTTCCCATCTACTCAAAAATGATGTTAATTATAATTACTTTACTTGTGTAAAATCATGATTTTTTTTTGAATTTTGGAACTAAGATACATGATTAATAAGGTGGGTAAAAAAATTCAAAAAAGAATTTCCTCCTTCACTTTTTACATTAAAGGTATTTTGTATGTTAAGACCATTTATACAATAATTTTAACCCAAGATAATATATAGGAATATGTGATACCCACAAGGAAAAATTGAACCAAACCTGGGGGCTAATTAGTAATTTTACAACTACGAGTTATCATCGCTCTTTGCTATCACTAAAACAAAGGGGTTAGGAGTAATGTAATTTAGTTACTAAATAACTTTTCATGCTTAACAAAAATACAAAATCGAGTGTGGAACACTTTAACTAGAATTTATATATTTTTGTAAATTAATATTATAGTATTATTAGTGATACAATCTGTATTTTAATTTATATAATATTCTGTTTGGATTTTATTTATATCGCTTATGAACAAGTTTACTAATTAAATCTTATATGTTTTTTTTCCTTTGTAAGTCCCTATCAATTCAAAAACTTATGAGATAAAATAAGTAAACTAATATATATGAGATAAAATAAGTAAACTAATATATATATTAGCAGTTTAACTTCAAGAATCTTAAACATCTAAAGTGATTCCAATGAAGAGGTTTATGGCATTTCCAATAGCATTCTAGTTTATGTTCTAAGACTATGCGTTGTTAAATAACAATCCAACTTAATAATTAGCAAATGGTGTTGTCACCTTAGTGCTATGTAGACAAGGAGCATTAACTAAACCAACAATACCTAGTTGTAGTGGAATAACTAAAACTAAAATTAAAGAAAAAAATAATCAATGTGACTTGTTAGAGACAATTGGGCCCTACTACCATTCTCAACAACGTCGTTAACACAATGACAGGGGCTCCATTGGCGCCCCATTAACTAGTAGGGATGGTATTTAATGCCCTTGTCAGGTGATGTGGCATGAGGCGTTAATCAACAACGCATGCATAGCGTAAATATTACACTAATCCTTATAGTACTAGTTAATTATCGATTGTGACTTCTTTCCATGAAATCATATTATTTGAAAATTATTTTTTTATATAATCGCTAACACGTACACACTCTTTTAAGACTTACGTCTAAATCCACATATTTTCCTTCATTGAACTACAACCCTCAACCTCTTAAGGAGATGAACACCTTCCTTTTCAACACACATTAGTTCTGCTAGCATTTATAGTAATAAATGCTTACAGTTTTAGCTAAGTTGCTTTATTTTTCTATAAAAAATCTAACGTACTATGGTCCTATAATAATACATTTTATAGATAAAGTTTAAGCAGTCACGTTTATACCCTTCTCGTTTTGTTTAAGATCAATCACTAGTAAATTAATAGAAAAAAACATAAGAATAAGAACAATAATGTATAATAAATAAAATTAAATTCGGACTTATCTAAAGAACTCAAATGTCAGTGTTTACATTGTGTATATATTAGGCCATGTGTCATGGGTTAATCCATCCACACACATCACCATTTTGACACGACCATAGGCGCTAACACCACTACAGGTGAGCTTGGAAGGTGCTCGGGGCAAGTTGAGGGTGTGGGGCGCCTATGTGGGCTTTTTATTTTTTAGCTTCCAACATACATTCTTAGCCACTTCAACTCCAATTCCACGTTTCAAATAAAGCCTCACTATACACCTCCTTCAAACCCACTTTAAAAAAGTTAATTTTAAAACACCTTTAGAGTCCCTTTGAAACCCCCACAACTCCTAGACTTAGATTATTTAATATTCAAAAAAGTAAAACTAAATTACAAAGAAACCATGTGATAAATTGTGTTATACCAAATTTCATGTAATCTGATTAGTTAAATAGTAGTTAATAACAATACACCAGTGTGATTGTTTAGTTTTAGAAATCTATTACCTGACAAATGAATATAAAGTTAGACATATGTCACCATCATATTTCATCTCACTAATTTTTTTCATCTACATCCTTCCATGACCCTTGATATGTATCAATTGCAACATATAAATTGTATCACATAAGGTATAAAATTAACCCTTTTATGTACTAATGTTAGAAAAATGCGTTTTATTTGTATACTTTTGATTTTCAAGATTAAAATAACTTAAATATACAAAAGAAACAAATTAACGGCAAAAACCAACATGAATACAAAAGAAGAGAAGTTGACACTTCATATCAACCCTTCGAGCTTTACCCCAAGACCAAAAGCAACAAATTAGAAGACAAACACGGGGCTGTGCCACCAAGGCATGGGGTCATGCCCCATTCCAGATTCCATGAAGAAAAGAACAAATACAAGAAGACAAGAGACATGGGGTCGTGTCCCGTGGACACGGGTCGTGGTCAACTCCCAGATATGCAGAATCTTGGATAGTACTGCAAGTACAATGGCCACGGGGCCGTGCCGTTGAGACACGGGGCCGTGTGTGTAACATTTGTAAAAAAACGGGTTTTCAAAACTCGCTCCGTTTTGTAATCGAATATCAAGTTATAAAAGTCACGTTGAATATTTATGATTATTTTGATTTAAAATGATACATAATTAATAAATAAACTAAACTATAAAAATATTATTTGATAAAATGTTAAAACAAAATAAATAAAAAAAATATGTTGCTGCCGGGACTCGAACCCGGGTCAGCCAAGAACAACTCCAACGACTTAACACACACTCACATCACCACTCCGCCACTTTGTGTTTTCTGTTATCTCTAGGAAACAAATGAGATTTATACACAAACTCGGTTAAAACCGGTTGCGCCAACTGAGAAACGGAAATCGGCAATTCAATCGTCAGATCGTTTGATTACTCGTGCATTTACGTTTATAACCGATGAACCGATGTCTTTAATCAATTCAGAGGTGATTGAACATAAATTTTCTATAACTATCGGTTTTTATAACCGAAAAGAATCAAGGTCTCAATTACTTCAACTCTAGACCTCTCTCGCGACTCAGAAACGTCATACCAATACTCCATTTCACTTTCGTCGCATTTCCAGACCATCAGAACGCTTAAATCAGTTCGCCGGAATTTTCTGCAAATTTCACCGGAAAACCGTATTCATCCTCAAACGGTAAATCTTTCAATATCGTTGTAGTTCAATGATTATTAAGCTATTTCTAACTTAAACCTTCCAATTGAAATTGAATTCAGACACCGATACCAGATAATTCCAGTTCGCCGGAAAGTTTCTGGAAATCGTTATCTTCGTCTGCGAAACGGTAAGGACCTTCAAACACATCGTTAACGTTTGTTTATCACTTCAATTCCACAATTGATTAATCAAAAACGGCTAATCGTCTGTTCAGTTGAGGTGCACAAAAACAGAGACCGACGCCTGCCGGAACTCTGTAACCAATCGTTCACCGGTATGTTTTTCCTCTAATTGTCATCCCTTCTATCTCTTATCAGTTTGTGTAATGCTTAGCAATCGAATTAACAAGTTTTAATGATGTAAACTGCTGTCGGTAAAAATCCAGTGAAGAAGATGAACTTTGACAATACTATAAGTATAATTAAAATTGGTAGTTTAAAAGGGTTAGACACACAGTCCAGCGGTGGACTGTGTGCAAAATACACACGCAAGTCCCGAGTTCGATCCCTGCTACACGCACTCCTTATGTAATAAAATGCCTTTTTGTTTAAAAACTAAACCGGGTTAACTCAGTTAGTTGTTAAGTATAATAAAAACCGAGATAATAACCAGGTTAGACACACAGTCCAGCGGTGGACTGTGTGCAACACTAAGTCACACGTCGCGAGTTCGAAACCCGTCACTGTGGTCCGTTGAATTAAAATGTTTTTGCAATAAAAAGAATTTCGGTTAAACTGAATAAGTATATAAATATAATAAAAACAAGATTATTTCGGGTTAGACACGTAGCTCAGTTGGTAGAGCTGCGTGCACGCGTACGGGAGGTCTCGGGTTCGAGCCTCACCCGGCGCAAACTATGTCACTGACCGAACGGTCAACAAGTCAACAGTCAACGGTCAACGGTCAACGGTCAACGCAAAATAAACAATTTTTTTATATTTTTATTTATTTAATTTAATTTAAAAATCAATTAAAAATACTTAAAAATAACATTTTTAAAGATAGAAAATAGCCTTAAACTCACGAAAATATATCTAAAAATTTCATTAAAATCCTTAATAAAATCCACTCATTTAATATATTTTTCCGTTATTATTTAGGTTAGTATTTCTCGTTGTTCCGCTCATCTAATTCGTGCGCATCTCACCATCTCCAATCCAACGCACCCAATGTGAGTGAATCTTTACAAATTCCCCGTTTTAATCACGTTTTGGGGTGTATCATGTGTCTTGATAATATATTATACTTAAACCATTGTGCATACATCATATCATGAACTAGTGTATTCAGTTTGTTTCTGTTGTGTAGTTATTGTTGGATGCAAGTTTATTATTTTCAGTACATGCAATTTCCTATGCCGCCGCTCCCCATTACATTATGAGCGTTGAGCATGTTCCCCATTTCATTATGAGGTTGAACCTGGCGTGCCCACATACGATCGGCTCCGTTTGATTGAGCCTTGATCGCACAGACATTTTCATTTTCAGTACATGCAATACGATCGGCTTCGTTTGATTGAGCCTTGATCGCACAGTTCATTTATGTTATTTATCGTATGTTGTTGGTATGTTAATGTATGCTGTCATATGTTATTGTATGTTATAGTTGTGACTGTTATTTGCCACTGCTTGATTATTTACATTTGCTCATCTATGATTATGCACAATTTTTCATTGATAAACTAACAAGTAATTCATTAATAAATGTTTATCTAATAAGGTTCACTCGCCAACTTATGTTGACCCAAAAACCCCATTTTTACACATGATACAGGTGAACCAGCAGCAGCTAGGAACACATAGGACTTGGACTAGAAGAATAAAACGATTTAGAGTTGGGATTGTTATGTTTGGTTTATTTTCTTTGTATTGAATGAACATGTTTGGATATTTGGAAATGTAACTTTGACTTTATTAAATATGAAACGTATTAGTAAATGTCATGAGCTTTGGTGATAACCCAATTATGCCCCGACTCTTATTCCGCTGCGGGTCGGGTTGTGACAGATTGGTATCAGAGCCATGACTATAGGGATATAGGATATGTTATTAGACCCTTAGAGCCTATACTATAGTTGATTAGAAATTATAAGATTCTTGTGTGTTACATGCCAAATTTCATGATGTTTATATGTTTTATGTTAAATGTTACATTCAATATTATGCAAGCATGTTCATAAGTATGTATTATCATATAATGCCTATCATGAATCATATACTCATAACATATCACATCCATGAAAGCACACACCACATCATGATTGCTTTTACAATGATTTTTGTGTTTTCAAATCTCATCAAAGTGAGTTCTCATGACGGGCATGTAGTAACTGGAAGGGTACCAGAACCGATAGTCGGAACGTCCTGTCTAGGCTGGCATTCGTATAAATCCAAAATAAAGGACCAGTTTGCCTACCTGGGGACTAACGATGAGAGTACGAAGTACCTATTAGGCCAAAGCATGCTATACCAAACGTCATGTGAGCTAACCCCACTTTGAGTTGTCATTGTGTCTACACCTGGACACGTTCCGACCAAACATCTCATGAACATATTTTGTGGTTTGCATTCGGGTGGTGCGAGTGTTAAATTGCCAATACTAATGTGAATCCTACCAAGCCAATAGCCATGGGGGCCCACATGACTATGTAGGTGAAGGTATGGGGGACATTTGAGGCCCAACATGAGCGAACCCAAGACATCCTATGGATGTAGTTGCATTATTGGTATTTATGTTATTTTCATTTTCTTAAAGACACATGACACCTAAAAAGACACCATAAACTCACAATCTTCTCATTGTATGATCCTGTAGATGTCGTCTAGACAGCAACGAAGGGGTAAAAGATCAGGAAGGTCTCAGGAACGTTTGGCCACTCAGATCGCGAAACAAATGGCCACGATACTGCCTGACATTGTGGTTCAAGTACAACAAGCCCTCGCCACAAATCCTACTAACCCTCCCCAATAACATGACCAGAACATCGACAACCCTCCTACCAGCAAGTGCTCTTACAAACATTTTAAGTCTTGTGATCCTCCTAAATTTGAAGGGACCGAGGGTGTCACTGCTCTCCTACATTGGTTCGAGGAGATGGAAAACACCTTTCTAAACTGTGATTGTCCTGAGGATCGCAAGGTTCGATACGCCACCGGGAGATTATTTGGGGTAGCTCTCACTTGGTGGAATACTGAGAAAGGGAAGAGGGGAACTGAAGATGCAATGGCCTTAACTTGGGAGGAGTTAAGGGAAATCATGACTAGGCGTTTCTGTCCTAGGAGTGAAATTAAAAAGCTGGAGGACGAATTTCATTCTCTAAAGCAAAAGGAGGGTGATCACACTACCTATAACAAGAGGTTCTTGGAGTTGAACCAAATGGTTCCAAATTTGTTCACCCCAACCTATCGTCTGATCGAGCATTATATTCGAGGACTTCCCTCGAAAATCCAAGATTCAGTTCTCAGCGTTTCACCAGTAACACTTGAAGCTGCTATGGAGTTAGCAACTGAACTGACCGAGAACCGAATTCGCAACGGGAAGTTCAAAGAAGAGAAGAAGAAAGCCCCTGTTGAGGGACAAACTTCAAACCACCCCATTCCTTCCTCTAAGTTTGCTAACAAGAGGAAGCGCAACACCAGAAATTTTGCAGTTACTCAAACCAACTCCCATATTCCTGCTGCACCCATTACTCAAGTCACTCCTTCACCCGCACCATACAGAAGACCCTACACTGGCCCGTTACCAAAATGTAACCATTGCCAATATCACCATTCCCCTGATCATCCTTGCCAATATTGCACCGGCTGCGGTCGCGCAGGTCATACTGTTCAAACTTGCCGCATGCCTCAACGAACGAACCGCCACCAACCTTTAACCCAAACCCACCAACAATTAATGGGCCAAGCCCAACAACCCTACTATTACCACCCACCCAACATTTAGCCCAAACATCCCAATTATCCTATGGGTCAACCAATGCGGGCTTGCTACAATTGCGGTGACCCGAGCCATTTCAGAAACACTTGTCCAAGGTTGGTCAATATTATTCATGCTCAGGCCCAAGCCAACCCGGTGAATCAAGCAAACCAAGCCCCTCCACCTGCAAGAGGGAGAGCTTTCAATATCAACGCTAACCAGGCCAGAGCTGACGGCAATGTGGTTAACGGTACGTTCCTTATAAATGGTAGATATGCATCTATGTTATTTGATACGGGTGCGGATAGAAGTTTTGTGTCTTTAGAATTTGAACCTATCTTAAACAAAAATCGGGATAAGCTCACGGAATCCATAACGGTAGAAGTTGCGGACGGGAAACCAGTTTCATTAAACTCTATTATACGCAACTGTACACTCACCTTAAACGACCACGATTTCTCAGTCGACCTTATTCCTATGAAGCTGGGAAGTTTTGATATCATAATCGGTATGGATTGGCTCAGTCAACATCAGGCAGAAGTTGTATGTCGTGAAAAATTTATTCGTATTCCTCTTTCAAACGGTCAGACTCTTCGAATCATTGGAGAAACCTCGTCGAAAGGGCTCAGCTTAATGTCTTGTCTTCAAGCTCAAAAATATATTCGCAAGAATTATGTCGCGTTTTTAGCTCATATCATAAAAAAGGGAACCATGGAGAAGAAACTTGAAGACATTCCTGTAGTAAAAGACTTCCCACAAGTTTTCCCTGACGACATTTCAGGACTTCCTCCAGTTAGAGACGTCGAATTCCGTATTGATCTTATACCTGGTGCTACACCAGTTGCAAAGTCTCCTTATAGGTTAGCCCCCTCTGAAATGCAAGAGCTAGCCAGTCAATTACAAGAGTTGACTGACAAGGGATTCATACGTCCTAGCTCGTCGCCTTGGGGTGCACCTGTTCTTTTTGTAAAGAAGAAAGATGGATCGTTTCGTATGTGCATCGACTACAGAGAGCTCAACAAGTTAACAATCAAGAATCGCTATCCTCTACCTCGCATTGATGATCTTCTTGACCAACTACAAGGTGCCAGCTGCTTTTCAAAAATCGACCTTCGATCTGGCTATCATCAACTTAGAGTGCATGAAGAAGACGTCCCTAAGACTGCTTTTCGAACTCGTTATGGCCACTATGAATTCATGGTTATGCCATTTGGTTTAACCAACGCACCAGCTGTTTTCATGGACCTAATGAACAGAGTCTGCAAACCTTATCTTGATCGATTTGTTATAGTCTTCATCGACGATATTCTTATTTATTCAAAATCTAAATCTGATCATGAGCGTCATCTTCGACTCATCCTTGCACTTCTAGAAAAGGAAAAGCTTTATGCAAAATTCTCCAAATGTGAATTCTGGTTAAAAGAGGTGCAATTCCTCGGGCATGTAGTCAATGACAAGGGAATACATGTCGACCCTTCAAAGATCAAAGCGGTACAAGAATGGCAAGCTCCACGTACACCAACTGAAGTAAGATCTTTCCTTGGTCTAGCTGGCTATTATCCTCGGTTCATTTCAAACTTCTCTCACATTGCTGTACCACTCACGGCTTTAACTCATAAGGGAAAACCTTTCATATGGGGACCCAAGCAAGAAGAAGCCTTTCAAACTCTTAAACAAAAACTTTGTGATGCACCAATCCTCACTCTTCCTGAAGGTTGTTGTAACATTTGTATAAATCGGGTTTCCAAAACCCGCTCCGTTTTGTAATCAAATACCAAGTTATGAAATGACATTAAGTATTTATGAGTATTTTGAGTTTAAACGTTACATAATTAATATATAAACTAAACTATAAAAATTATATTTGATAAAAAGTTAAAAGAAAATAAATAAAAAAAGTTGGAGCTGACCGGACTCGAACCCGGGTCAACTGCCTCCAACGATTTATCTTTCCGTCTCCAAACCACTCCGCCACCAATTGTTTTCTGTTAGTATTATGAAAACAATTAAATTTTATACGCAAACTTGGATTAACGGTTAATGATATCTGAATAACGGAAATCGGTAAGCCGAATCGCCAAATCAGTTTTGTTTCGCTTAGTTAACTTATAACCGATGAATATCGGTTTCTAATTAAAGTTCAGATTGAATGAACTTCGAGTTTTGGGTTTTTGAAACCGAAAGACATTCAAGCTTCAAATAATTCTGATTCCAATCATTTATACGATTCAGAACTGTCTCAAATACACTCCAATCCCTTTTCGTCGCGTTTTCAAGTCTTTTGAGCACAAGAAAACTGTCGCCGGAATTCTCTGCAATTCTCGCCGGAAAACCGTGTTCAACATAAACCAGTAAGAATTTCCTCTCTTGCTGTTTCAATCTATTGTTAGGACACTACTAACATTATTCCGTCACTCAAAGTCAGTCACAGAAGACTTTGCTGGATTTCTGATTTCGCCGGAGAAATTCTGGAATTTGCCGGAACCACGCTAGTTGACGGTAAACACATTCAATCGTGCTAATAATCCATGTACTCTGGTTCAATTTCAAATCTAATTCTTTAATTCTGTTGTTAGACTCTCTCAGTCGGAGGTTCAAAAAAACAGAGTTACCTGTTCTCGCCGGACTTCCTGAAGAAGACGACCTGTCCGGTATCTCTTTTCCCCAAACTGTTCGGTTTGTTCATTCAAACTAGTAGGCATGATTTTTAAGTAGTAGAACCATGAATCAGTTGTCTGAGTAAAAACCAGTAATCGTAATGAAGAAGACGAATCTAAAAACGGGATAAGAATAAATAAAACTCGGATAATTAACGGGTTAGACACACAGTCCAGCGGTGGACTGTGTGCAAAGTTTATATACAAGTCCCGAGTTCGATCCTTACCACAACACACTCTGCGTAATAAACATTCCTTTTTATTCATAAAACTAACCGGGTTAGATCGAGTAGTTGTTAAGTATAATATAATTCAAGAATATAACCGGGTTAGACACACAGTCCAGCGGTGGACTGTGTGCAAATCAAACTGCACGTCGCGCGATCGAGTCCCGTCACAAACACCGGTTCAATGAGATTAAAACGTTTTGCAAAATAAAGGAATTTTCGGTAAATTCGAATAAGTGTATAAATATAATTAAAACTGGATTACTAACGGGTTAGTCACGTAGCTCAGTTGGTAGAGCTACGTGCGCGTGAACGGAAGGTCACCGGTTCGAATCCCGCTCGGCGCAAGAATTACCGCTGACCGAACCGGTCAACGGTCAACGGTCAAACAGTAAAAAAAAATATATATTTTTTTTAAATAATTATTTGTTTTATTTAATTTAAAAATCAATTAAAAATACTTAAAAATAACATTTTTAAGGATAGAAAATAGCCATAAACTCACAAAAATATATCTAAAAATCCCATTAAAAATCTTTAATAAAATCCATCCATTTAATATATTTTTTCCCATTATTATTTAGGTCAGTGATTCCTCGTTAACTCGCTTCGTCTAAATCGTGCGCATCTCACCAATTCAAATCCAACGCACCCAATGTGAGTGAACCCTTCAAATTCCCCGTTTTAATCACATTTTTGGGGTGTATCATGTGTCTTGTTCATTTACTTACTATAACTAAATTATTGTGCATATATCATATCATGACATGTGTGTTAGTTGTTGCTGATAAGTAGTTATTATTATTTGCAAATTATTATTTCAGTACATGCAATTGCTGAGGCCGTAGCTCCCCATCCCTCGAGGTTGAGTTTGATCCCCATTTTATTATGCGGTTGATCAGGGCGTGCCCGCACGATCGGCTCCGTTTGATTGAGCCTTGATCGGTCATTTATTCTCATTTCAATACATGCAATACGCTCGGCTCCGTTTGATTGAGCCTTGAGTGCACAGTTCAATTTACATTTCCAGTTCATGCAATACGATCGGCTCCGTTTGATTGAGCCTTGATCTCACAGTTCATTTATGTTAATTATCATATGTTGTTGGTATGTTCATGTATGCTATCGATTGTTAATGTATGTTATTATTGTAATTGATGTTGCCATTGCTTGAATTCATACATATGCTCTTTTATGATTATGCACAATATTTTATTGATAAACTAACCAGAAAATCATTATTAAATGTTTATCTATAAGGTTCACTCGCCAACTTATGTTGACCCAAAAACCTCCCATTTTACACATGATACAGGTGAACCAGCAGCAGCTAGGAACACGTAGGACCTGGATTAGAAGAAATAAAACGATTTAGTATTTGGATTATTATGTTTGGTTATTTTCCTTTGTAATGAATGAACATGTTTGAATGTTTGAGAAATGTAACTTTGACTTCAATTAATTATGAAACATAATAGTAAATGTCATGTGCTTTGGTGATAACCCAATTATGCCCCGACTCTTATTTCCGCTGCGGGTCGGGTTGTGACAGTTGTGATGATTTTGTAGTCTATTGCGACGCGTCAGGGTAAGGATTAGGCTGCGTTCTAATGCAAAGAGGAAAAGTTATAGCTTATGCTTCGAGACAACTCAAGACACATGAAAAGAATTACACTATTCATGACCTAGAACTTGGAGCCGTTGTGTTCGCTCTTAAGATATGGAGACATTATCTCTATGGTACTAAGTGTGAAATATACACTGACCACAAGAGTCTTCAACATATCTTCAATCAAAAGGAGTTAAACATGAGGCAACGAAGATGGGTCGAACTTCTAAATGACTACGACTGTGAAATTAGATACCACCCTGGTAAAGCAAATGTGGTGGCTGATGCACTTAGTCGAAAGGGTTATGCAAACTCCATTCATCTTCTATGTTCGCAAATTATAACTGACATTAAAGACCAAATTCGAGAAGCCCAACACGTTTCAATAACGGAAGAAGATGTACGAAAGGAGATGTCCTGTGGAGCTGAGTTAAAAATTGAAACTAAATCTGACGGTATTCTGTACTACCTAGATCGTATCTGGATTCCTAACCACAACAATCTTCGTGAAATTTATGAATGAAGCTCACAAAACGCGATATTCTATACACCCAGGAGCCGATAAGATGTATCAAGACCTACGATACACCTATTGGTGGCCTGGAATGAAGAAGGATATTGCCGTTTTTGTTTCCAAGTGCCTCACATGTTCCAAGGTGAAGGCTGAACACCAAAGACCCTCAGGATTCTAGTCCAACCGGAAATACCTGTATGGAAGTGGGAAAATATAACCATGGATTTCATTACCGGGTTACCTCGCACTTCTGGTGGGTATGACACTATATGGGTAATTATAGACCGACTTACAAAATCAACTCACTTTATTCCTATCCGCGAAGATTTCAAGAACGAAAATCTTGCTCGTATTTATATCAACGAAATCGTAAGCCGGCATGGGGTACCGTTAAGTATTATTTCTGATCGTGATGGTCGTTTCACCTCACGAACATGGCAAGCAGTACAATCCGCTATGGGCACACGATTAGATCTCAGTACCGCCTATCATCCTCAAACTGATGGACAGTCTGAGCGCACCATTCAAACTCTTGAAGATATGCTTAGAGCATGTGTCATAGACTTCAAGGGAAATTGGGACGTCCACCTACCATTAGTAGAATTTTCGTATAACAACAGCTATCATTCGAGCTTCGGCATGGCACCTTTTGAAGCCTTATATGGTCGTAAGTGCCGATCTCCTGTATGTTGGCACGAAATTGGGGAAGCTCAAATTACTGGTCCAGAATTGATCCAAGAAACCACAGACAAGATCCATCAAATTCGAAACAATCTTCTAGCGGCTCAAAGTCGTCAAAAGAGTTATGCAGATAAACGAAGGAAGCCCTTAGAGTTTAATATTGGTGATCATGTACTTTTAAAAGTATCACCGTGGAAGGGAGTAGTTCGTTTTGGTCAAAAGGGCAAGCTAGCACCACGTTACGTAGGACCTTTCAAGATACTCGAAAGAGTAGGTCCTGTAGCATACAAGCTTGATCTACCAGAAGAACTCAACAGGATTCATCCCACATTCCACGTGTCGAACTTGAAGAAGTGCCTCGCTGATGAGAACCTCCATATTCCGCTGGAAGATATTCAGATTGATGAATCTATGCATTTTATTGAAAGACTGTAAATATGACTCGGAGAGAAGTCTGACGAAGTCGATCCAATGCTAGGACGTGGGACGAACGGGACTGGTTACTGGAACGTGAGATCAATGCGAAAATACCCGCATCTTTCTATACTTCAAACTAAATTCGGACATTTTCTAAAGTAGGGGTACTGTAACATTTGTAAAAACGTTTACCCGCTCCTTGTATCGAATATCATATAAGTCATTAATTATGATTATTTGATTAAAGATACATAATAAAAACTAACTAAAAATATATTTGAAATTTAAAACATAATAAAATTGTTGCTGCGATCGAACCCGGGTCAGCCAAGAACAACTCCAACGACTTAACACACACTCACATCACCACTCCGCCACTTTGTGTTTTCTGTTATCTCTAGGAAACAAATGAGATTTATACACAAACTCGGTTAAAACCGTTGCGCCAACTGAGAAACGGAAATCGGCAATTCAATCGTCAGATCGTTTGATTACTCGCGCATTTACGTTTATAACCGATGAACCGATGTCTTTAATCAATTCAGAGGTGATTGAACATAAATTTTCATAACTATCGTGTTTTTATAACCGAAAAGAATCAAGGTCTCAATTACTTCAACTCTAGACCTCTCTCGCGACTCAGAAAACGTCATACCAATACTCCATTTCACTTTCGTCGCATTTCCAGACCATCAGAACGCTTAAATCAGTTCGCCGGAATTTTCTGCAAATTTCACCGGAAAACCGTATTCATCCTCAAACGGTAAATCTTTCAATATCGTTGTAGTTCAACGATTATTAAGCTATTTCTAACTTAAACCTTCCAATTGAAATTGAATTCAGACACCGATACCAGATAATTCCAGTTCGCCGGAAGTTTCTGGAAATCGTTATCTTCGTCTGCGAAATGGTAAGGACCTTCAAACACATCGTTAACGTTTGTTTATCACTTCAATTCCACAATTGATTAATCAAAAACGGCTAATCATCTGTTCAGTTGAGGTGCACAAAAACAGAGACCGACGCCTGCCGGAACTCTGTAACCAATCGTTCACCGGTATGTTTTTCCTCTAATTGTCATCCCTCTATCTCTTATCAGTTTGTGTAATGCTTAGCAATCGAATTAACAAGTTTTAATGATGTAAACTGCTGTCGGTAAAAATCCAGTGAAGAAGATGAACTTTGACAATACTATAAGTATAATTAAAATTGGTAGTTTAAACGGGTTAGACACACAGTCCAGCGGTGGACTGTGTGCAAAATACACACGCAAGTCCCGAGTTCGATCCCTGCTACACGCACTCCTATGTAATAAAATGCCTTTTTGTTTAAAAACTAAACCGGGTTAACTCAGTTAGTTGTTAAGTATAATAAAAACCGAGATAATAACCAGGTTAGACACACAGTCCAGCGGTGGACTGTGTGCAACACTAAGTCACACGTCGGAGTTCGAAACCCGTCACTGGCACCGGTCCGTTGAATTAAAATGTTTTTGCAATAAAAAGAATTTCGGTTAAACTGAATAAGTATATAAATATAATTAAAAACAAGATTATTTCGGGTTAGACACGTAGCTCAGTTGTAGAGCTGCGTGCACGCGTACGGGAGGTCTCGGGTTCGAGCCTCACCCGGCGCAAACTATGTCACTGACCGAACCGGTCAACAAGTCAACGGTCAACGGTCAACGGTCAAGCAAAATAAACAATTTATTTTTTTTTTTTATTTATTTAAATTTAATTAAAAAATAATAAAAAATCTTTAAAATAAAATTGCTTGAACTCCGAAATATCCAAAATTTCATTTAAAACTTAATCAAATCCATTGAATTACGTTTTTGATTACTTATCGTCAGTTATTTATGTTTTTATCATTAGATTGTGGAGTTAATGTATTCCAGTCATTTTTTGTTATGTATGTTTAATTGTGACTGATTGCCAATGTTGATATTTAATTTGTCACTTATTATGCAATTTTCATTAAGCAACCGTAATTCATTAAATTTTTGCTCTATTAGTTGACTCGCACAACTTTCATTTTCATACCCATGCACAGATCGGTTGATTGACCAGCACGAGATTACTAGTGGAAACATATAAGCTATTAGGAAAAATTGGAACTAGATAAAGAATATTAATAAAACGATGTTATTTGAGTTGGCAGAATTGTTGCAGATGTTTTGGTTTATTTTCTTTGTATTGAATGAACATGTTTGGATATTTGGAAATGTAACTTTGACTTTATTAAATATGAAACGTATTAGTAAATGTCATGAGCTTTGGTGATAACCCAATTATGCCCCGACTCTTATTCCGCTGCGGGTCGGGGTGTGAAAGTGTGAGCATACGGAGTGAAACAACTCATTAAATGAAGACAAAGAAGAAGGAGGAACGGGGCCGTGTGAATAGTCTGTTTCCAAATAAATAGGGGTGCTTAGTTCAATTGCAATCCATCCCTTCCCCAAACCACTTTTCTCACTCCTATCACCACTAAACAACCACAATACCACCAACATCCACCACATTCATCCATCATCCATCTTTAGAGTGTGTAGTAGTATTGGGATCCAAGATTGATTGTAAGAGTTTTTGTCAAACAAAGGCCATGCTTGGCTAAAATCTTACATCACTTGGTGAGGACAAGTGTTCTATGTATTACTTTTGATTTCAAGCTTTGGTTAACTTTTTAATTGGGTTTGTATTAATGACTTTAATAACTAGTTTTTTATATTGAAAGTGAACTTTATTCTATCATCTCTTCATGTTTTATTGATTCACTCATTCGCGTCTTTACGGTCTATATAAAGCGTGTTAACTGCCTGAAAGGCGGTTTGGGTAAAGTTCTTGCCTCGTTCAGTGTATAAATCCTGCGATGACTTGAGTCAAACATATTAAGACTTCATTTGAGGCAGATAGCATCAAGTCGGGGGAGGTAAGAACGGCTTGAATCCCTTATAATAGAACTACTATTAAAACTTTAAATCGGCCTTGCGGGATTGTATCCCTGCTGCCTTATACCAATATGGCCGAGGGTAGCTGTCACACCCCAACCGATGGCGGAAACATCGGGGTAGTGTCACTAGGCGACCAGATTATCTCACGAGAATTCCATAACAATTATCTAGCAACATTACTTAACGTTTAACATCCTATACTATCAAACATTAATATTCCAAACAATTATTACAGAAACATGTTTTCTCATAAGCACTAATCAGGTTCGATATCTCCTAGATTTAATACATTAGTTTCCAAATTACAAAACAAACTAAAACAACTAAAACTAAGCATCCAATGCTAATCCTCAACCTGCCACATATGTTAAAATAAAACGTCAATACAATTAAGTAAAGGTGAGCATATAGGTTTTGCGTACATAATAGATATAAAAACATTTAGCATACACCGCATGACATACGAGATAGTTGTGAATGATGTAACTACTTAATTCATCCAAACCAACAAACCGCGATTGATCGAGGCATGCGAACAAGCGTTCACATCCTAAAAGAGAAGATAAATGCGAAATAAAAAGTGTGAGCCTTAACAACCCCGGCCTCCGGGTGGCGGGTCAACCTCTAGTATACTATCATGTTAAGGGTGGCGTACAAACAATCAAGCAATACATACAATTCAGCAGATTTCACGTATAATCATGTAATAGCGGGTTACGACTAAGCGTTTTCGAGTTGTGTGATGTGTTTTGACATACGAATATATGTGACACCCAAAAGTGCGTTTAAGCGTAAAAGGGTTCAAGTATACTCACAGTGGGTGCGTTTTAGGTGAGACGAGGGATCTGAGATGAGTCGGGGAGAGCGCCAGATCAGCCTGTAAGCGAACAAAAGTGCATCTGTCTTCCGAATTGCTGAAATGGTTAAGTTTGGATAGGGTAGAGGACAAGTTCGGGCGAACTTGTTTGTTTCCATACAAGTTCGGGCGAACTTGTGAGGAATTCTTGTGTTTTGAGACAAGTTCGGGCAAACTTGTTAAGTTTCTCAAGGAATCTTGACAAGTTCGGCCGAACTTGTATAAGGTGTTGCCAGAACCTGCAAGTTCGGCCGAACTTGTGAAGTTTCCAGAGAAACTTGACAAGTTCGAGCGAACTTGTGGTGTTCTGTTGAAGGTTTGGACTCAAGTTCGGCCGAACTTGACTCAAAGGGTGCAAGTTCGAGCGAACTTAACTGTTGAGCTGCACAAAATCAGTTAAATCGCGAGCGAACTTGATGTTTTTGGGTCAAAAATCTTGCGTTTTCGTGTCGTTTGCTGAGGAAATCGAGTGCCCATCCCTCCAACCTTAAGCCACTGAGTAAAACTTAGGTTGGAGAAGTCTTTTGGAGCGAGTTTAGCCATTTTACAGAAACTCGGGCTAATCCGGGCGACTTGATGGTTCGTACGGGTTAGTCCAACTTGTGTAAAGTGACGATTTCGTCCTTGTGCTTCCGGAAATGAGATTCTCGCTTGACAACGCCTCGTTCCACTCAAAAGTGAACAGAACGTATGTCATTAGTCCGAATATTGTGTAAAAATCGATGATTTAAAGGTTTTGCTCAGATCTAAGTATAGATCTGAGTGAATAGAAGTTTTGCATAAAAAGATGAAGATTTTCCTAAACAGAAGAGATTTGATGAAAACGAAGGTAGAGCCTTGTGCAAAATCGTTGTAAAACGTTGTTGAACATCATTGTAGTTGAAATCGGGTTGATTGTTACTTAGAAAACAAAGGGTTTCGGGTATGGAGAGCTCTGGGCGAACTTGCAGCAAGTTCAAATTAGAGAATGGGGCTGAGTATTTATAGGTGAAGGCAAAAAGTGAGCTGGTGGGAGTCAAGTTCGGTCGAACTTGCATGATTCCATACAAGTTCGGGCGAACTTGCTAGATATTCAAGGGATCCTAGTCAAGTTTGGCCGAACTTGAAGGAAATGGAGAGTTTGTGTTTGGCCAGTCAAGTTCGGCAGAACTTGGTATCACCAAGTTCGAGTGAACGTGACCTAAATGTTGGGTTTTTCTTTGTTTTTCGTTCGTTTATCGATTGTTCAACGATGTATTCGAGTTGTAAAGTAACATTAAGCGATTAAGCGATGTGTTATAATTGATATAATAGTGGGATTTAGCGATTCGAGCGTGCGAGAGTGATGCGATAGCGATTGTAATCATAAACCATAACACACATAACACATAAATAGCATAAAGCCACGTAATTAACTGCGATTTGTGATGTGATGAGATAAGCGATGTGATGGCACAAGTGTTTATTAAACAATAACACACTTGGCTCGTATAGTAGTATAACTACTTGTGATTGCGATTAGATTAGCGATGCATTTAATAAACGATTAGATGCGATAAAATTGAAATAAAACATACTTAATTTAACATAACTTTCTTATAAACGAATCTCGGGATTACAAGTGATAGATTCAATGGAAAATAAAAGAAAAAGATAACAAAGCAAATCGGAGTTGTTACAGTCTCTCCTACTTTAGGAAATTTCGTCCCGAAATTTAAGTAGTGACCGTAACAAAGAGGTGCGGGTACTTGGCCTTCATGTCACTTTCCAATTCCCAAGTGAACTCGGCACCGCGTTTGCCTTCCCATCGGACTTTCACGATAGGGATGCGAGAGCGCCATAGTTTCTTGGTTTCTCGGTCCATGATCTCGACAGGCTTTTCCACGAAATGGAGAGTCTCGTTGATTTGTAGATCTTTGCGAGGTACATGGAGATTCTCTTCGGTAGGCATTTCTTGAGGTTAGACACGTGGAAAGTCGGATGGACGTTGTTGAGTTCCTCGGTAATTCGAGGCGATAGGCCACTTTGCCGATTCTTTCCAGAATCTTAAAGGGTCCAACGTATCGAGGCGCTAGCTTTCCTTTCTTTCCGAAGCGGACCACTCCCTTCCAAGGTGCAACCTTTAGGAGAACGTGATCTCACACTTCGAACTGTAGGGGCTTGTGGCGTTTATCAGCGTAACTCTTTTGACGACTCCGAGCTTTCAAGAGATTGTCTCTGATCTGGAGTATTTTGTCCGTTGTTTCTTGAATTAGCTTGGGACCGGTGATTTGTGCTTCTCCTGATCTCGTGCCATGCGATAGGCAATCGACATTTTCTTCCATACAGTGCCTCAAAAGAGCCATTTGAATGCTGGTGTGGTAACTACTATTGTACGAGAATTCAATTAAAGGTAAATGTGTATCCCAGTCACCACCAAAATCTATGATGCACGCACGAAGCATGTCTTCGAGGTTGCGGATCGTGCGCTCGGTCTGACTGTTGGTTTGAGGATGAAAAGCGGTACTGAGATTAAGCGTAGTACCGAGAGCGGATTGAAAAGTATCCAAGAGATGTGAGGTAAAGCGACCGTCGCGGTCAGAAATGATGTCATGAGGCGTCCCGTGTCGACAAATGACTTCGTCTATAGATTCGGGCTAACCGTTCGACCTTAAAGTCTTCTCGTATAGCAATAAAGTGCGCGGATTTAGTAAGACGATCAACAATAACCCAAATGCTATCGTGACCAGAGGAAGTGCGAGAGAGTTTCGTAACAAAGTCCATAGCTATACTCTCCCACTTCCACATCGGGGTTTCGGGTTGCTCGAGTAAGCCAGAGGGCCTTTGATGTTCGGCTTTAACTTTCGAACAAGTTAAGCACTTCGAGACATACACGACGATATCCTTTTTCATTCCCGGCCACCAATACTTAGGACAAAGGTCCCGGTACATCTTGTCGGCTCCGGGGTGAATGGAATATCGAAATTTATGAGCTTCGGTCATTAGCAATTCACAAAGGTTGTCACGGGTAAGAATCCAAATGCGATCGAGATAGTAATAAATACCATTTGGTTTAACAACAAACTGAGTTTCGGCACCACATTTCATTTCTTCCTCAGGGTATTCTCGTTAAAATAAGAAAACTAGGCGGAGCGAATCAAAATTTCGAGATCATTCAAAGCTTGATAGTCACGAATACTATACACATAGCTTCGTTGACTTAGAGCATCGGCTACGACGTTTGCTTTGCCGGGATGGTAGCATATCTCACAATCGTAATCGTTGAGAAATTCAACCCATCTGCGTTGGCGCATATTCAGTTCCTTTTGATTAAAGATATGTTGTAAGCTCTTATGGTCGGTGAAGACCGTACACTTAGTACCGTAAAGGTAGTGTCGCCATATCTTCAATTCAAAAACAACTGCACCAAGTTCGAGACCGTGGGTTATGTAGTTCTTCTCGTGGATCTTGAGTTGTTGAGATGCATATGCGATAACCTTGTCTCGTTGCATGAGAACACAACCAAGACCAAGATTAGAGGCATCGCAATAGACGACAAAATCGTCGTTTCCGTCGGGTAGAGCGAGGACAGGAGCGTTGCATAGCATACACTTAAGAGTTTGAAAGGCTTTCTCTTGCTTGGAATCCCAAACGAAAGACTTGTCTTTATGAGTTAAAGAGGTAAGCGGAACGTCGATTTTCGAGAAGTCGGTGATGAATCGACGGTAGTAACCCGCCAATCTAAGGAATGAACGGATTTCAGATGCTTTCTTTGGCATAATCCAACTCTTGACGGCTTCGATCTTTGCAGGGTCGACATGAATTCCTTGACTATTAACGATATGGCCGAGAAATTGGACTTCTTCGAGCCAGAATTCGCATTTAGAGAACTTAGCATAAAGGCGATTCCCTTGAAGAAGTTCGAGGACTAAACAGAGATGGCGCGCGTGTTCGTCTCTCGACTTTGAATAGATAAGGATATCATCGATGAAAACAATGACGAAACGATCTAAGAAAGCTTTACACACACGGTTCATCAAATCCATGAAGACCGCAGGTGCATTGGTAAGACCAAAAGGCATGACCACGAATTCGAAATGGCCATAACGAGTACGAAAGGCGGTTTTCGGAGTATCTTCTTCCAATACGCGTAACTGATGATAACCGGAACGTAAATCGATCTTAGAAAAACAAGTAGCACCTTGAAGCTGATCAAATAAGTCGTCGATATGAGGAAGAGGGTAGCGGTTCTTTATCGTGAGTTTGTTCAGTTCACGATAATCGATGCACATTCGGAACGTGCCGTCTTTCTTTTTCATGAAAAGAACGGGTGCGTCCCAAGGCGAAGTGCTCGGGCATATGAAACCTTTATCAAGAAGCTCTTGAAGTTGGCTCGATAGCTCGCGCATTTCGGATGGTGCGAGACGATAAGGAGCTTTAGCGACGGGAGTAGCACCGGGAACTAAATCGATACGGAATTTAACATCATGAGTAGGGGGTAAACCGGTTAAATCATCGGGAAAGACTTTAGGAAATTCACGGACAACAGGAACGTCTTTAAAAGCCTTCTTTTCTTTCTCCGGGTTCACGATATGGGCGAGGAAAGCAACACATTGCTTTCGCAAACATTTGTGTGCTCGAGTACATGACAAAAGCATCAACTTCTTTGAGGGAGTTTCACCATAGACATGGAGTTGATCATCGTTTGAGAGAGGGAAGCGAATCATTTTATCGAAGCATACAACTTCAGCATGATTTTCACGAAGAAAATCCATGCCTACTATGATATCGAAGCTACCTAACTGCATAGGTATGAGATTGATCGAGAAGATGTGGTTGTTAAGATCGAGATTACAACCTCGTAGGACGGAGTTAACAGTAACGGTTCTTCCGGTGGCGACTTCCACATCGAAAGTCTTCGGGAGTTTAGCGCGCTTACATTTTAAAACCTTTTCGAATTCTAGCGATACAAAACAATTATCGGCACCAGTATCAAATAAACATGAAGCATAAATGCCATTGAAAAGGAACGTACCGTTGACAACATTGTTGTCATTCTGAGCCTGGCGATGGTTGAGGTTAAAGGCTCGTCCACGTGCAGCTGTTGTTGCTGCTGCTGAGGCTGTGGTGGCTGTGGCTGCTGGTGCTGCTCCTGCTTCACAGGTTTGTTTGGGCAGACGTTGCTGAAATGATTCGGATCACCACACGTGTAACAGGCACGTGCCCTTGGAGCTGGCTGCTGATTGGCCTGAGGAGGAGCTGGTAAAGCTGGTGCTGCTGGGGCCTGAGGAGCTGACTGGCGAGGGCCTGAACGGCAACTGACAGTAAAGTGGCCGTAGATATTGCAGTTGGTGCAGAAGCGATAGTTGCCTTCAACTGCATGATAATTGGTGCATTTCGAGCACAAAGGGTGAGGACCAGTATATGCACGCTTTGCCGGCGATGCGTTTGGTGCTGCAGACTGGAGTAGATGAGGGTTTTGCGGAACAGCAAGAGCAAAGTTCTTGCTAGGGTTTTCCCTTTTGCGACCACGGCGACTGTTCTTCGACTCTCGAGGCTGATCGGTAGGAGCTGCTGATTGGGTGATGGCCTGATTTGCGACCTTGGTGTTCTTGAAGTAACCAGACTGAACCCGTTTGTCATTGATCTCTGCGGCCAGCTGGTAGGTCTCTTCGATAGTAGCAGGGCGTGCTGTTTGAACAAAGTCAGCGACGTAATCGGGTAGAGCGTTGAGGTACTTCTTGATTGCTTTCTCGGTCGTATCACTTGACCGGGACAAATAATGCTCAACTGTTTGAATCGAGCCGTTTAACCAGCATTGTCGGGTCCGTCTTATTGATTCCCCAAAATTCGTTTTCCAACTTCTGGATCTCATGAGGTGGACAAAACTCTTTGATCATTAATTCCTTAAGTTCTTCCCATGCGAGTCCGTAGGCTTCATCGTTTCCCCTCCTGTTACGCTCCGCAGTCCACCAGTCGAGAGCCCTGGACTGCAAGACGCCGGTGGCGTTGATAGTGCGAAGGGGTTCGGAACACCCACTCTGACGAAATGTGACCTCAATAGCATCAAACCAGTGAAACATGGCACTCGGTCCTTCGGTGCCTGAGAAGGTGAGGGGTCCACAAGATTTGAACTACTTAAAACTGAAGGATGTCTTGGGTGTGTCGGCTTTGGAATCAATCGATGAATAGCTACTAGCAGCATGAATTTCGCTGACGATTTGCGGGATTACCTTGGCCATTTCCTTGGCCACTAGTGATGCGATGCGCTTGTTAGCTTGGCTGTGCTGGTGATTCCTTCTCGTGTGCGATCCCATTGAAGACATCTACATTGAAGGATTTCGATTGGATGAGATTCGATTATAATAAGTTTATGTTTAAAATATTTATTATTATTATTCATACAAGGCACATAACCACATAGACAAGTAAACACGTAGGCAGGCAAGCACGTAGGCACATAACCACATAGCACATAAGCACGTAGTCACATAATTCACGTAAGCACATACTTTGCACGTATTCACCTTCTTATAAGTAAAGAGTAGCGCGTTCGAGATGCGATATATAAGCGAGATAATACCGTGCATGAGGCACACATGTCCTCATAGGCGTAAGCGAGTTAAGCGATTAGTTTGGTTGGTGATTATTTAGCGTTTTAGATTACAAGGGCTGTGCGAGTAGTGCATGCGTTTATGGAGCGTAAATCGATAAATTGAGAAATCGATAATACGAGAAATCAATAAAGTGAGAAATCAAATAAGCGAAAATTCTCAACATTTACATAAATAAACTCGATGATGCGTAAAATCGACGATAATAGGATCAAATCAATTGGGAGCGTCCTGGGTTTTGAGACGTTGACTACCCAACGTGGTTCGACCATCCTTTGAACTTGGATCCACGTTTTGGCCTAATAAATAGATGCTCTCACTGCAAGCGGCTAACGGCATCATCCTTTCGGTTACAACGTGTTCCAATTCATCGGAATAAGCGAGACTTTGGTGAGATTGAAAATCAAAGGGCGGAATTAGTTACTAAGATGCGGGTTTCACCCCCAACTTAACAACTTCATCCCTAGCTGTGGATGTGCTCACCGATCAAATCGGGAGTTCCACCAGATAGAAATGGAGACTTTCGTCGAGGTTTGGATATCACTCCTAACTCAACGTAAGTATCTCGTGCGATAGAGATTGTGTGGAGTGAATGATCTCATCGAGAGTTCTCGGTTTTCACACCTAATCTCGACTTGATCACTCGTTTTGTGTGATACGGGCGTTTCCAAGCGTGTATATTGTGTTAGCCTTAGGAAATGCGTATTTAAGCATTTATGGCAAGTAGTTAAGCATTTAATTCAACGATTGGTCAATCGGGTACTTAACATGTGACTAGGTCGAACATGGGAATTCTACCTAATTATCCTAAGGTTATGGGCTCTGATACCAATCTGTCACACCCCAACCGATGGTGGAAACATCGGGGTAGTGGCACTAGGCGACCAGATTGTTTCACGAGAATTCCATAACAATTATCTAGCAACATTACTTAAAGTTTAACATCCCATACTATCAAACATAATATTCCAAACAATTATTACAGAAACATGTTTTCTCATAAGCACTAATCAGGTTCGATATCCCCTAGATTTAATTCATGAGTTTTCAAATCCAAAACAAACTAAAACAACTAAAACTAAGCATAATACAAAGAATCCAATGCTAATCCTCAACCTGCCACATATGTTAAAATAAAACGTCAATATAATTAAGTAAAGGTGAGCATACAAGTTTTACGTAAATAATAGATATAAAAACGTTTAGCATACAACGCATGACATACGAGATAGTTGTGAATGATGCAACTACTTAGATTCATGCAAACCAACAAATCGCGATTGATCGAGGCATACGAACAAGCGTTCACATCCTAAAAGAGAAGATACATGCGAAATTAAAAGTGTGAGCCTTAACAACCCCGGGCCTCCTGGTGGCGGGTCAACCTCTAGTATACTATCATGTTAAGGGTGGCGTACAAGCAATCAAGCAATACATAAAATTCAACAGATTTCACGTATAATCATGTAACAGCGGGTTGCGACTAAGCGTTTTCGAGTTGTGTGATGTGTTTTGATATACGAACATATGTGACACCCAAAAGTGTGTTTAAGCGTAAAAGGGTTCAAGTATACTCACAGTGGGTGCGTATTAGGTGAGACGAGGGATCTGAGATGAGTCGGGGAGAGTGCCGGATCAGCCTGTAAGCGAACAGAAGTGCATCAGTCTTCCGAATTGCTGAAACGGTTAAGTTTGGATAGGGCAGAGGACAAGTTCGGGCGATTCCATACAAGTTCGGGCGAACTTGTGAGGAATTCTTGTGTTTTGAGACAAGTTCGGGCGAATTTGTTAAGTTTCTCAAGGAATTTTGACAAGTTCGGTCGAACTTGTATAAGGTGTTGATAGAACCTGCAAGTTCGGCCGAACTTGTGAAGTTCCCTGAGAACTTGACAAGTTCGAGCGAATTTGTGGTGTTCTGTTGAAGGTTTTGACTCAAGTTCGGCCGAACTTGACGCAAAGGGTGCAAGTTCGAGCGAACTTGACTGTTGAGCTGCACAAAATCAGTTAAATCTCGAGCGAACTTGATGTTTTCGGGTCCAAAATCTTGCGTTTTCGCGTTATTTGCAGAGGAAATCGAGTGCCCATCCCTCCAACCTTAAGCCACTAGTAAAACTAGGCTGGAGAGGTCTTTTGGATCGAGTTTAGCCATTTTACAGAAACTCTGGCTAATCCGGGCGAACTTAATGGTTCGTACGGGTTAGTCCAACTTGTGTAAAGTGACGATTTCGTCCTTGTGCTTCCGGATCTGAGATTCTCGCTTGACAACGCCTCGTTCCACTTAAAAGTGAACGAAACATACGTCATTAGTCCGAATATTGTGTAAAAATCGATGATTTAAAGGTTTTGCTCAGATCTAAGCATAGATCTGAGTGAAAAATAGAAGTTTTGCATAAAAAGATGAAGATTTTCGTAAACAGAAGAGATTTGATGAAAACGAAGGCAGAGCCTTGTGCAAAATTGTTGTAAAAAGTTGTTGAACATCATTGTAGTTGAAATCGGGTTGATTCTTACTTAGAAAACAAAGGGTTTCGGGTATGGAGAGCTCTGGGCGAACTTGCAGCAAGTTCAGATGAGAGAATGGGGCTGAGTAGTTATAGGTGAAGGCAAAAAAATGAGCTGGTGGGAGTCAAGTTCGGTCGAACTTGCTAGATATTCAAGGGACCCTAGTCTAGTTCGGCCGAACTTGTTGATTCTCTAAGAATCAAGGCAAGTTCGAGCGAACTTGAAGGAAATGGAGAGTTTGTGTTTGGCCAGTCAAGTTCGGCTGAACTTGGTATCACCAAGTTCAAGCGAACTTGACCCAAATATTGGGTTTTTCTTTGTTTTTCGTTCGTTTATCGATTGTTCAGCAATGTATTCGAGTTGTAAAGTAACGTTAAGCGATTAAGCAATGTGTTATAATTGATATAATAGTGCGATTTAGCGATTCGAGCGTGCGAGAGTGATGCGATAGCGATTGTAATCATAAACCATAACACACATAACACATAAAGTAGCATAAAACCATGTAATTAACTGCGATTTGCGATGCGATGAGATAAGCGATGTGATGGCACAAGTGTTTATTAAACAATAACACACTTGGCTCGTATAGTAGTATAACTACTTGTGATTGTGATTAGATTAGCGATGCGTTTAATAAACGATTAAATGAGATAAAATTGAAATAAAACATACTTAATTTAACATAACTTTCTTATAAACGAATCTCAGGATTACAAGTGATAGATTCAACATAAAATAAAAGAAAAAGATAACAACGAAAATCGGAGTTGTTATAGTAGCGTTGCCTCTAAAAGAGAGACATGCCGCATTAATAACTTACTTAATTATCTTCCAATATTCTAGCCTTGCAGGACTGTATCCCTGCTGACTCAGACCAATATGGCCGAGGGTAGCATTGCCTCCGAAAGATGGACATGCCACTATAACTAAGATAATCTCTTAAAGGACCCAAAGTGCGGAAATCATCCAAGGATATGTAAAAGATGAGTCGGTACCAAGTGATTCTATCTTGTCTATTTGTATCTTTTATTCCTTTTAGTTTCTTTATTTTATTTATACAAATCTTTTTCTCAATTTGGTTAGATTAGACATTGACGATATTCCGGTATTAAAGCTCTTGTGTCCTTGGACGACCTCGGTATCTTACCATAACTATACTACGCCAACGATGGGTTCACTTACCCTAGCGTGTTGTATAGAGTGATAATGTTATCTCGTGTTTTATAAATTTAAAGCTTGATAAACGAGTAAAAAGTGTTAAAAATATATTAAAAATCATACACGCTCGCATCACGTCAACCATAGGGTTAGAATTTTTTTTATAAAGTAGGAAGTGTTTTAATATTACAATTGATTTTTTTAATCAATTTTTGACATACTAAATCACCATTAATTATAAAAATATTGTATTCATCATATATAAATTGTTAACTTAGATTATAATTTTATAATAACAAATTATTAATTAAATCGCATTACAATTATTAATAAGAACAACATATTAAATTTATGACATACCAATAAAAATCAACAGTAAAATGTCATTTTCATCCCTGAGCTAATTGAGTTTTTTAGCCGGGTTAGTTTTTTGAACTGAAATGACATGTTTCGAGAATATCAGGGGAAAATGGTACAATTTTGAACATTTGGCTTGAAATGGCAAAAGTGGACAAAACATTAGGTGCAAATGGCACTTAACCCCATTGTTATATGTAACCTAATACGTAATTTTTGTCATATGAAGAATATATATCTATATTTGTGTATTTGGTATTTTTCATTATTCAACCAGTGTAATACACGAGCTATTATAGAATTTCAGTGTTACTAATTAACATAGGCCGGTTTTGTGATAAATTCAAAGTAGTTGTGTGAACTGTCACATGAGTATATCAGTTCTATGAAGTTTTTTTTGTAGATTATAAAGTTACTTCGTTTCTTCTGAACAACCTCATTCGTTTGAAGTCGTTTGTTTTGAAAAGTTCATTCGTCTTCCTCTTCTATCCGGTGACGTTTTACAAATGTATAGTGAGAAACCTTCGAAGTGTCTTAAACTCTTGTCGTGCACTCAAGCGAACAAGTACTTACGTAAAGAATAATTTTCCTTTTTGGCCCAAGTTGTTGAAGAGAATGGCAAAGGAAAAAGCATAAGTGACATTTCCGTGGTGTGCGATTTTCCCAAAGTCTTTCCCGAGGGTTTACCCGGTCCACCTCCTCGTCGATCCGTCAATTTTCATATTGACCTGATACCTGGCGCTATACCCGTCGCTAAATCTCCACACCATCTCGCACCTTCGGAGATGCAAGACTTATCGAGCCAACTTCAAGAATTATTTGAGAAAGGCTTCATACTCCCTAGCACTTTTCCATGGGGCGCTCTGGTCCTTTCGTTAAAAAGAAGGATGGTTCTTTCCGCATGTGTATTGATTATCGAGAGCTTAACAAACTCACCGTCAAGAATCGTTATCCTCTTCCTCGCATCGACAACCTCTTCAATCAACTCCAAGGGGCAACGTGCTTCTCCTAAATCGACCTTCGTTCCGGCTATGAACTCCGAGTCCTTGAAGAGGACTTTCCAAATTCCGCTTTTCGTACTAGATATGGTGACTACGAGTTCGTGGTCATGCCTTTCGGTTTGACCAATGCACCCGCAGACTTAATGGATTTGATGAACCGTGTGTATAAACCATACTTGGACTGTTTTGTGATTGTATTCATTGACGACATCCTCATATATTCCAAAATGAAAACCGAACATGAGCGACACTTGTGTCTAATCCTAGAACTCCTTCGTGCTGAACAACTATACGCCAAATTCTCCAAGTGTGAATTTTGGCTAAAAGAAGTTCAATTTCTCGGTCGTTGTGAACGAGAATGGCATTCGTGTCGGCCCCACAAAAATCGAAGCCGTCAAGAATTGGGTCGCACCAAAGTCTCCGTCCTATCCTCGCTCTTCCTGATGGAAACGACCACTATGTCGTATATTAAGATGCTTCTAAACAAGGTCTCGGTTGTGCTCTTATGAAACGAGACAAGGTTATCACTTACGCATCAAGGCAACTCAAAATACACGAGAAGAGCTACACCACCCATGATCTTGAACTTGGTGCGGTTGTTTTTGCGTTAAAGATTTGGCGACACTACCTTTATGGTACTAAGTGTGTGGTCTTCACCGATCATAAAAGCCTTCAACATATCTTTAACCAAAAGGAACTCAACATGCATCAAAGATGACGGATGGAGTTGCTTAACGACTACGATTGCGGATCCGCTTCCACCCCAATAAAGCGAATGTCGTGGCCAATGCTCTTAGTCAAAAAAAGCCACATTTTGTCACACCCCGACCCGCAGCGGAATAAGAGTCGGGGCATAATTGGGTTATCACCAAAGCTCATGATATTTACTAATATGTTTCATATTTATTAAAGTCAAAGTTACATTCTCAATAATCCAAACATGTTCATACAAATACAAAGGAAAATAACCAAACTAAACAATCCAAGCTCTAAACCAGTTTATTCTTCTAAGCCAATCCTATGTGTTTCTTGCTGCAGCTGGTTCACCTGTATCATGTGTAAAAATGGGGGTTTTTGGGTCAACATAAGTTGGCGAGTGAACCTTGTTAGATAAACATTTATTATTGATTTTCTTGTTATTTTATCAAGGAAAAATTGTGCAATAATCATAAGTGAGCAAATGTAAATAATCAAATAGTAGAAATAACAACCACAAACTATAACATACAATAACATACCATAACATACAATAACATACAATAACATACAATAACATACAATAACATAAATGCGGAACGAACGGCATATGATGAATGTATGTACTGAAAATGATAAATGTCTGTGCGATCAAGGCTCAATCAAACGGAGCCGATCGTATTGCATGTACTGAAAATGATAAATGTCTGTGTGATCAAGGCTCAATCAAAAGGAGCCGATCATATGTTGGCACGCCAGGTTCACGCTCATAATGTAATGGAGAACATGCTCAACGCTCATAATGTAATGGGGAGCGGCGGCCTATGAAATTGCATGTACTGAAATTAATAAATTAAATCCAAACAATAACCACACAACAGTTGAAACAAACTGAATACACATTTGTTCATGATATGATGTATGCACAATGATTTAAATATAATAAATGGTAAGACACATGATACACCCAAAAAACGTGATTAAAATGGAGAATTTATAGAGATTCACTCACATTGGGTGCGTTCGGTTGGAGATGATGAGATGCGCACGAGTTGGAAGATTTGAACAACGAGGATTAACTAACCTAAATAATAACGGAAATATAGTAAATGAGTGGATATTTATTAATAATTTTAATAGGATTTTTAGATATATTTTTGTGAGTTTAAGGCTATTTCCTATCTTTAAAAACATTAATTTTTAAGTATTTTTAATTGATTTTTAAATTAAATTAAATAAATATAAAAATGTAAAAATATGTTGACTTTTGCGTTGACCGTTGACCGTTATTGACTGTTTGACCGGTTTTATTGTGTAAGTGTATGCGCCGGGCAGTACTCGAACCCGAGACCTCCCGTTCGCGTGCACGCAGCTCTACCAACTGAGCTGCGTGTCTAACCCGAAATAATTCTGTTTTTAATTATATTTATATACTAACTCAGTTTATTCAAAATTCTTTTATTTTAAAAATGTTTTAAATCATCGAACCGGTGTCGTCAACAGGTCTCAAACTCGGGACCTGTGCTTTAACGTTACACACAGTCCACCGCTGGACTGTGTGTCTAACTTGGTTAATATACAAATTTTTATTATACTTAACATCTAACGGAAGTTAATCCGGTTCAGTTAGAAAAATAAAACATCTTTATTACAGAAAGAGTGTGTGTATCAAGGGTCGAACTCGCGGCGTGTGATTTGTATGTGCACACAGTCCACCGCTGGACTGTGTGTCTAACCCGAGATAATATCCCAAATTTTATTAAACTTATAATCAACCTACTTCGTCTTCTTCGTTACCGATTTACAGTTTACGACTTCTCTATTGTTCCTTGTTTAATTTGATTGGCAAACATTCAACAGACTAATACGAAATGGCAGAGACGATATTTAGAAGTAAACATACCGGAGAATGATTTATCTCAGAATTCCGGCAAGTCGTCGGCTCTGTTTTTACGGATTTCTACTGAACGAATAAATTAACAGTTTTGATTAGCTACGAGAGGAATTGAAGTATTAAACAAGAGTTATCAGAAGGTTTAAATGTCTATACCGTTTCACAGCTGAAGATAGGGATTTTCAGGAGTTTTCCGGCGAACTGGAATTATCCGATATTGGCGTCTGAAATTGATTCCGATTGAAGGGTCTGAGTTAGCAATAGCTTAACAATTGATAGACCACGAAGAATTGAAAGACTTACTGTTTTGATGGAGAATACGGTTTTCTGGCGAAAGTCCGGCGAGTCCAAAAAGCTTCTCCGGCGGACTGAAAGTTGTGCGAAAATGTAATTGGAAGTTTGCAGAGTGTGTTTGTGCGGTTTCCCCTTTTTCAGGATTGTCAGTTGTATGGGGATCAGGCCCACATTTAGGATATTACGTAAATCTTCCTATTATTTTGGAGATTTGACAGATACTTTATCTATATCCCGTATGGGGATATTCCAGAATATTATCTTATTATATTATTAAATCATGGGTGTGACCGACCCAGAATGATTGAGCCAGGTCATTCCTCCACGGTTACTTTAGCCAAAACATTGGACCCCTCAATGTGATATCTTCCGACTCGAAGATTATGCATTACTCAACCACTCCACAACCTATCAGAACAATTAAACAAAATCCAAAATTGACACTCATAGATGTACAAATGTTTTATTTAACATTTTGAGTAATTTCTAACTTAATGGAGTATATCTCTTAAATATTTGGGACAATCCTAAACTTCTCGCTCAGCTAGCCGTTAACTACTATTTGCAATAGAAACGAAAGTAAGAAAATAACATTGTACAAAAAATGAATCTACATTTATGTAAGGAAGGCCGATGGCCACTCAATTGTTCGAGCATGAAAAACAAATGTATCTTCTGTTAACAAGGAAATCAAAATACACGGAAAGGAGTACACCTCCATCATTATATACATATAATGGTTTAAAAATCAAAACATCCATATGAAAGAGTGTTGTATAAGACAATTATATACCTATGTTTCTCTATAGAAATAGTTATAAGAAACCGCTATAACAAAAAAACTATAAGGCCATGGGGTTACTCTAACATATTTGAATGTTAACGATGTCATAACATGTTAATGTAATTGCATACCAGTCCCTCATTATGTTAAGGGGCATTAAAGAGGTTTTGTGTTAACATGTTAACTGGATGTGAAGAGATTTAATTAATTATAATCTTTTCTTTTTTTTTAAATAAAAACCATTAAAAAATCGGGTTGTAAATTTCCTTATTTGGTTCTTTTTATATAATCAAATTTTAAAAGGATTTGTTATGCCCTTTTTATAATTTTCTTTATTAATTCGTTTTATCACAACGCTATCGGTTGTAAATTTGTAAAAACATAATTTTTAGAATTTGTTATTCTCAAATTTACCAAGACAAGTAAAAAAATTGAAATTTTTCTGAAAAGATTTGGGGTAATTAGCGGTTCCAAGGGTGAGTTTTGTGTAAGGATTTTTTTAAGACTTGCAAAATTCAAGGTTTTAACATCCCCCCCCCCCCTTAAATTACACATTGTCCTCAATGTGTCTAAAAATAAGTTTTTCGGTTGATTAGAATGTGTAAAAGCGGGTTAAAAACAAGTTTTCATGTTACTGGGCACCTGGACACGGGCCCGTGTTGTCCGGCCACGGCCCTGAAGAAACCCTAGATCAACTAGACCAGAATCTACGTAGATCTATGGAATGGGCTCTGCATAAAAGGGTTAACCCTCCGTTTGGTTTCATGATGGATGATGAATAGAACACTATTCCGGCTGATCCTGCAAAACAGAACACGTTAGCTCGCCACGGGGAGAAGGGGGTTCTCTCCGTGACCACCCTCCGACGTGAGAATAAGTACAGGTAGTCGGAAGTAAGTCTTGTAAGAGAGAGAGTAGTTGAGAGTGAATACCTTTCCTTGAACTCCAAGTTACTTATTTATAGCCAGTGTTTGGCGCCAAAAAGAGAGATTGTTAACTTTAACGAATCTTTTGCTATTCCGTTAATGTTTGTTGGCAATCCGTTAGTGCACACGGATCGTGAGCTCATCAGCGGTTAGGGAGGTGCCACGTGTCAACATGAGATCACTACATCTTAAAATGTGAGCATGCCATCACCGTGATCTTCCTCAGCCGTCCAGATGCTGCCATGTGGCAATTGGTTATAACCGAAGAGATGCTTGCACGATTGGGTGTTAATGGCTTCTAGAAGGTTTCACAGCTGTTACCTATCTATTATTCGCCACGTGTACATTTTGTTACAACAGAAAAGATTCCCTTTGCTTCTGCACTAAGTCAAGGATTTTGCTAAGGGAAAGTTTCTCAGGATTTACTGTTTCCTTGTGCGAGAAGCGCAAGTTAGTTAATCTGATCTTCCTTCTTCTCCTTGCTGCTTCGCGCAACGTTTGGTGGATACTTGCTTTGATATAAATATATGCGCAAGGTTTGTGCATGAAACATTATCAAACGAGAATGTTCAAGGTTAACTTTGAACCTTGCGCGAGCCCGCGCAAGGTAGTTAAATGAAGCATTATCAAACGAGAGTGTTCAAGATTAACTTTGAACCTTGCGCGAGCCCGCGCAAGGTAGTTAAATGAAGCATTTATCCCAAGAGAATGTTTAGGCTTTTAACTTTGAACCTTGCGCGAGCCCGCGCAAGGTTGTTATATGATCCTTCCCTTTCTTGGATATTTGGCGCATAGTTCTAATAAATCTTATTTTGTCAAAGAAGTATGTGCGCAGTTTTCTTAGAAGTTATTAATGGGTATGGTTTCCTTGATTGGCGTAAGGTTTTTGGGACCATACCCCTTCAAGTCCCCCCAGTCCAGTGTTGCTCCTATGTAAGAATAGAAAGTAGGTAGAGCACTGGACTTAAGATAAATGTGCTTCGCTAGGTAAGGACTAGCTTTTTGTTGCTTTATGCATCTTGATGACGTGTCGTAAGTGAACTTTGAAAAAGTATTTGAATTTCAAATATATACTTAGACACGTGTCACTTATCTGGATGGTATAGTTGGCGACGACACACATTCTTGAGACGTGATGGTACTGTTGACAGGCTGTCAACAGTACATGTCTTACCGTATTTAGTGCTTTTCGGCGGCACTCGCGCGCGTGGGGCGTTTACTGTTCCCCACTCGCCCCTATGGTTACTTGGGGATACGTTGGTCGCAAAAGTCGCTTCAGTCAAACCGTGCATTAATTGCGGTTAGTATATAAAGGGATCAACAATCCATTTGCTTCCTCACCAAATCACAACTTGAGAGAAATTTGTGTTCAAAAGTTCCGGCGACCTTCAAAGTTTTCTAAATTTTCTTCAAAGTTTTTGTTATGGCCACCGGTGCAAGTTCTGTTGAGATGTCATCGTCAAGTTTGCCACCAACTTTCTCTTTGCTCCGTCCTGGAAGGCATTATTCCCGGTGGCGAATGCCACGGCGGCTGATGCGCCAGCCGGCTATATTACATTATTTTACGATTCTTTTGCCGAAGGGAACTTCCGGCTTCCGGTGACCCATTTCTTGCTGGAAATTCTTGATTTTTACAAGATTCACATTCCTCAGTTGAGCCCAATGGGAATGGTGAGGATCCGTCATTTTGAGTTCGTTTGCCAGTCGATGCAGATCGTGCTGTCGGTCGAGAAGTTTAGAGTTTTCTACCAGTTGCACTGCTCGTTCGGTTTTTATTCATTCCAACAGCATGTGCAAGCCAAACGATTGCTGTTGGTGCCACCGAAGTCCTACCACGACTGGAAGCAAAAGTTCTTATTTATCAAGGCGGCGGTGATCCCGATGAAGATGCCATTCTAGGCCGGGATGAGATCGAGCTGGAGACCCTTCCCATACCTGCCGACGAGGTATGGTATCAAGATATTAAAGATGTGCCCAATATCGTTTTACCGGAGAGGGCCCTCATCGCCGCCGGGATGAGTATTTTCTGGAAGAAGGAACGCCGGGAAAAACCGGTGTATACCGAAGATGGAACTGGTATGTAACCCTTTAACTTCCTAGCAATATCTTTCAACAGATATGTACTGATGCAAAAATGTTTGTTATGTAGCTGCGCCTCTCTACTTGGTCTCTTTCAAGAGAGAGAAAGGGATAATGGCCGTCGTGCCTCTTGCTGATGGTGAGAAAACTTGGTTCTCACAAATCTTGGGGAACTTTGAGTTGCCCAAGAAGGAGGATCTGGAGGCGCAACCATCTTCGAAAACTGGTAACTAAGCTCTTACACAGCCTAAGTTGATATTGCAATATTACTCTTGAAAATTTTATAAGTAATATTGCAATATAACTAATGGCGCAACCTTTGCTCAATATGTTTGATTATGTAGGTGACTTGCTAAACTTGGGCGTAGGCCCTGATTCGAAGAAGAAGAAGAAGAAACCAACTACTGCTGCAGCTGTTGCGCCTCCTCCTTCAACCCAGATCAGAAAACCAAGCCATCAGCTGCTGCGAAAGCTGAGGGCAAGAAAGGTACGCGTCTCGTATCTGACTCTTGGTGCAATTATGTGGTGGTGTCGGACTCACTGGAGGGTCTTGCTCCTGTAGGTTCGAAGAAACCAAAGCCCGAACCCATTGACACCTCCTCTCTTCCAGCTGCGAACCCAGATGATCCCTTGGAAGTACCTTCTAGCCCGGAAGAGGCGTTGAAGCGCACTTCCAAGAAGAGGAAGGAGGCAGAAACTAAAACCCCTGCGCCGACAAAGGTTGCGCACCCGCGCATTGGCAAGAAGGGCAATCTGGATGCCTTTGCAAAGAAGTTCTCACCTGGTATGTTTAGTTTGTTGCGCATTTCTATCAAAAAGTTGCGCAAAATCTTATACTTGGTATTTGTTGACATGCTTTGCAGAGAAAATGGTTAAGGTTGGGCCGGCCACCTCATCTGCTATACCATCGCCGTGCGGGCATGAGAATGTTGAGGAGGGAGATGTGGGGCAAGAAACTCCTGTTCTTGATGCCGACCACATCGTCCCGGAAAATGTTGAGAAAGTGGCTCCGGAAGAAGAGCCCAAAAATTTTGATGCTGAGAATCCTGCTGGCGAGCAGGTTAAAGATACGACTACAAATGTTGGGGAACCGTCAAAGTTGATATCCAAGGGAGCCGGACCTTCAACACAAAGCGAAGGCTTTGTGTTTGTTGAGGATTCGGAGGAGGAGTCGCATATTCGCCCAGAGGAGATGCCTGGGGCTAATTATTATCGCTCTTATTCTGAGAGGCGGGCCTCTGCGATTCATCAGCCCGTGTGGAAAGTTAAGTAGGGCGATGTTTTCACTGATTGGCACTCCTGTAGGGAGTGGTATAAGGGCATCTTCCCGCCGACGGAGGTGAAGCGCCAGGAAAAAAAGACCACGAGGCTACCTACGAGTCATATCTACAAGAGTCTGCCCTTGCCTCGTCCACAATAAATAGAATTTTGCGCGAATGGTGCAGTATGAACAAGGAGTGGGATGAGGTTAAGCTTGAGAAGGCGAAGGCCAAGCTTGAGAAAGAGAAGACGTTGAAAATGCTTGTTGATTTTGAGGTGGAAAAGGCCCAGTTTGAGGAAGAGAAGAAGACTGAAGAATGGGCTGCGCTGTCGTGGAAGCGCAAGTGTGAGGCCTCTGCTGCGCAATATGCGGACGAGCGCAAGCGCTTTGTGGAGGCTTGCGATCGTGACAACAAAGAAAAAATTTCTCCGCTCAACGAAATTGAGAAACTCAAAAAAGAGAAAGCTGATGCGGTTGCGGCAGCAGAAGAGGCGCGCTCACACGAAGAAAGGAGCGAGCAGAATGAGGTATCAACCAAAATGACTCTCCTTCTTAAGAATAAAGAAATTGATGATCTAACTGCAGGCGCGGCTGCAAGCTGAGGTTGATAGTTTGAAAAAAGATATCAACCTTCACCGAACAGAGAAAGCCGAGTTGATCCGCCGTTTATCTGAAGGCGAACAAAAACTTAACGACACGGAAGTCGCTCGCGCTACCGCAAAAATCTTGGCCGAATCCCTCATGAACCAGCTTACCTGGTTGCGGGAGTATCGGATTGTGGAGGTAATATTTCCTTTTCTTTATATGTCTGGTTTGATTGTCGCAACATATACTAATTGTATTTGTGTACAGATCGCAAATGCCATCCTTAACTCTACGGAGTTGGATGAGAGAGTGGCAGAATTAATGATGGCGGCGCGCAATGACGGGCATACCGAGGGCTATAGAGAATGTACCTTGCACGTGGCCCACGCGCTGAAGACTAAATGGGATACAAGCCGTGCTGCCACGCATGGGCTAAATACTGCTGCCATTTATTCTACTGCCAAAGAGAAATATGATCAATTCCAGATCCCGATTATGGACCTTGTGGATGCCGCGCTGCAGCAAGATGACTTTGTTGACAAATTAAAGGAGATCTTTTCTTCAACAAAGAGGCAGGCGGGAACCAAATCCATAGAATAGGAAATTTGTAATTTTTCACTTTGTGATAACTTGTAATGTTGCGCTGTTGTGCAAGTACTATGGATGTGAATATAATATATTTCAGTTTTACAATGTTTTCATGGGACCAATTACTTGTGTAGGATAGACAAATTAACAATTTCTTATCTCATGTGTGAGAGTAAGTATTAAGTTAGCTTGTGGCTCATGAGTTTGTGATTTTGTTTATCCAAAGGAATTGCATGCATTTGTAAATGAACATATACAAGACTTGTAAGTAGTGGTAAAGCATTTTATTCATACTGATAAAGTGCAAAACTATGGCTGCCACTAAGATTACATAATAAAATAAAGTAAGCAGTCTCGTTACGCAACGCTCAGAAGTTACTTAGAGGACTGAGATTACATAAAACATCGGCGTAGTTGCTGGGCGTTCCAGGTTCGAGGAACGTTGGATCCGTCCATACGCTTCAGAGTGTATGCGCCTTTTCCCAATACTTCATTTATCATGTATGGACCTTCCCATCGCGGGGCTAACTTCCCCGGTTTTTCGGCATTCGCTTCATTATCGCAAAGAACAAAGTCACCAGGCAAAAAGGAATAGATGCGCACCCTTTTGTTGTAATACTTTTCAAGCTGGGACTTGTATTTAGCTTCGCGAATCGCTGCATTTTCTTGTCATTCTTCCAATAAGTCTAGGTCGATGCACCTTTGTTCTTCGTTATCTTGTTTTTCCAAAGCTAGCATTCTTGGAGATGGTAACCCAATTTCAGCAGGAATCACAGCTTCCGTGCCGTACACAATGCTAAAAGGAGTTTCTCCAGTACTAATCTTGGGCATAGTTCGGTTGTGCCCACAAGATGCTAGGCAATTCATCAACCCACACCGTCGTGCTGTGCCAAGGCGGGCCTTGATACCATCGACCAACTGTTTGTTTATGCTTTCAACTTGGCCATTTTCTTGTGGGTGCGCAAACGAAGCAAAAACATGCTGGATTCCCATGTCGGCCATCCATGTTTGCAACTCTTTAGCGACCGTTGTCTGTAATAATGCGCATGGGTAGACCAAAACGGCAAATAATGTATTCCTAGATGATGTTGCGAATTACCATCGCTGTAGTGGAAGCTAAAGGTTTGGCTTCAACCCATTTGGTGAAGTAATCGACCGCAACAATGATAAACTTTACTGCGCTGGGCGCATCCGGAAATGGTCCCACTAAGTCGATGGCCCATTGTTGAAATGGCCAAGCTGTTGTGATGGGTACCAAAGGATTCTTTGGGCGCAACGTTTTAGGGGCATGCCTTTGGCAGGACATGCATTTGCGCAAGATCTCTACCGCGTCAACATACATTCCGGGCCAATAATACCTACGCTTTTGACTTTGGCTACGACCATGCGCAGCCCAGAATGTATGCCACATAGCCCCTCATGGACCTCCCTGATTAGGTATTGCGCGTCATGCTTGTCAACACAGTGGAGCGAAGGACCCATGTAAGAGCGTCGGTACAGAATACCGTCAATCATTTCATAATTGAGGGTTTTGCATCGTAACTTACGTGCTTGCGCTTTATCTTCTGGTAAAGAACCATGTAACAAATACATCATTATTGGAGACATCCATGATGGATCTCCTACTTCGACCATTGTTACTTGTCTGAGAGGGACTGATGGATTACTTAAAACCTCAATGCGAACCTCTTTTGCGATATGCTTGAAACTAGTTGCAGCGAGTTTGCTTAGAGCGTCAGTATGTTTGTTTTCGTTTCGCTTGACGTGTGTGTTTTTAAATTGTTGGAACTGTGCTATAAGAGCTTTGGCTTGCGCCAAGTATACAGCCATGATATCTCCCTTTGCATCGTACGTTCTAACTACTTGCTCAGCAACTAGTAATGAATCAACATGGGCTTCTAAATTTGTTGCACCCATTTTGATAGCGAGGCGTAAGCCTGCTAGGAAAGCTTCATATTCGGCCTCGTTGTTGGTGCTTTTAAATCCAACCGAATTGCATATGTGAATTTTGCTCCCTCTGGACTCATTAATCGAAGACCTGCTCCAGCCCCATCACTGTTTGATGCGCCATTTGTAAACAATGTCCTGGCTCTATTGTCGATGACTGGGACTGGGTTTTGGATTGTTTGGCCTTCTTCAAGTTTATCGGCGGGAATTTCAGCGATGAAATCTGCCAAAACTAGGCCTTTGATAGCTGGTCTAGGTTTATAACAGATGTTATAACCTCCCAATTCTATTGCCCATTTCGCAAGTCGTCCAGAAACATCTTGTTTGGCCAGGACTTGGCCAATGTGAAAATTTGTTAAAACTGAAATAACATGTCCAGAAAAGTATCTTCGTAGCCTGCGCGAAGCATGGACCAATGCTAAAACTAATTTCTCCATGATTGAATACCTTGTCTCTGGATCGTTCAACATCTTGCTGATATAATAAATTGGAGAGTGGACCCCTGCTGTAACATTTGTGTAAATCGGGTTTCGAAAACCCGCACCAATTTATCAATCGAAGTATATTTATGTTACGTCGTTTGATTTTATTTTTTTATTATTTTATTTATTCATTTTAAAAAAATAAAAATAAAAAAATAAAATAAATAAAAATAATAATCAAAATAATTCTGAAATAAAAAATTGGGTGAACCGGGATCGAACCCGGGTTCCCCCGGTTGCACGCACACCACCAACACCACTACGCTGCACACACTAATGGTGTTATTTTTAGAACCTTAATTCTTCTATATTCACGCTAAAGGGAACCTGCAACACCCGCCGATTTCTTTCGCCGGAAATCTCGGCAATTGACGCGTTTTCCTCTAAGATCACAACTGTCCGTTTCTATTTTGAGTAAATTTCTTGATTTCATCGCTGGCAATTAACTCGAAATTTTAGTAACCGAGTCTCAAACATCACTATAAATACCAGTCGAATTCTCTCTGACTAAACTCGCTCATCTCCTCTATTCACTCTCTAAAACCACGGTCGTCGGAAAGCTTTGGGCACCGGAGAAACCACCGGAATTGTCGGAACTCACCCGCCGGAAAAATCGTGATCCCCCATTTCGGTGCTCATTTCCTTTGAATATTATCTAATTAACATCGCGTGCTAATGATAATCAGAGGTAATCAGATTTAAATGGGCGGGAACAGGTTTGGCTCGAATTCAAAATGAAGAAGATGAAGTGAAACTCATGTTATATGTATTTAAATTATAAGCTTCAAACGGGTTAGACACACAGTCCAGTGGTGGACTGTGTGCAAATGCACTCACACGTCACAGGTTCGAACCCTCCCTCACACCCACCGGCCCGATCACTTTCAAACCTTTTTAATTTGATCACTTCTGCAACAACACAGTTAGTGTATAAGTATATTTAAATTGCGAGATTTGTCGGGTTAGACACCCAGCCCAGTTGGTCGGGCTGGGTGCATAACGTCTCAAAGGTCACCGGTTCGAGTCCTTTGACTCACTGATCGGACTATTTAAATCTCTTTTTAAATCTGATCAAAATTGAATGAACTTAATATGTGTATAATATTAATTAAAATCTGGATTCTTACGGGTTAGACACGTAGCTCAGTTGGAAGAGCTGCGTGCACCCAACCGAGAGGTCACGTGTTCGAGCCTCACTCGCGTATACTTATAAATGAATAAACCGGCCGACTGACAGCCTTGTCAGTCTTACCAAATTATTTTAATTTTTGTTTTTATTTTTATTCTAATATTTCACTTTTATGACTTATTTAAGATCAATTAAAAATGCTTAAAAATATAATTTCATAGGTTTTAACATATCAATAAAAATCACAAAAATAACTTAAAATCTAAACAAAGGCTTTTAACCGAAATATTAATTTATTTATTTATCGGCATATCGCGTTATTATTTTAGGTTAGTACTCTTTCGTCGGTCAAATTCTCAACTCGTGCGCACTCATCAACAACCAAGAATACGCACCCACTGTGAGTGAATCTCTACAAATTCCCCGTTTTAATCACGTTTTGGGGTGTATCATGTCTCGTATCATTTCTTTATTTTATTTAACACTTGTGCCTATATCATTTCGTGATCAAATGTGTATTGCTTGTAGTGTGGTTTATATGTGGATACATTTTATCATTTCAGTGCACTCATTTCATTAGGCCCATCAGCTTCTCGTGGGATACGGGTTGAGCATCAGGTGCCTCGTTAGATCGGCTCCGTTTGATTGAGCCTTGATCTCAGATACATCATCATTCATGTCATATATTCATTCAATGTGGTTTGTGATTGGTTACATATATACATTTGCTCACATGTGATTTATGCACAATTTTATTTAAATAAACATAAAAATCAATTATTTAAATATTTTATCAAGGTTCACTCGCCAACTTTTGTTGACCCAAAATTTCCTCAGTTTTACGCGTGATACATGTGATCAAGTTGAGGAAAGAAACACTAAGGATGGCCTAGAAGAATAAACAAGTTATTTCGTTGGAACATGCATTTAGATTTTTATTTGTGTTTGTATGAAATTTTGTTGGATATCTAATTTTAATTTGAATTTAATAAATATGAAACTTCTTAGTAAATATCATGAGCTTTCGTGATAACCCAATCATGCCCCGACTTTTATTCCGCTGCGGGTCGGGTTGTGACAGATTGGTATCAGAGCTTGTGACTATAGGGATATAGGATAGGTTATTAGACCTTTAGAGCCTATACTATAGTTGACTAGATTTAAATTGTTTATGTGTTACATGCAAAATTCATGATGTTTATATGTTTCATGTTTATATTCACACACAACATTATGCAAACATTCTCACAAGTACATGTTAATATGCAATGCTCATCATATATCATACCCTCAATATCATATCATATCTAAGAAAGCACACACCTCACAATTTCACAATTTCCGTTATTTCTTTTCAAAGATTTTTGCAATGTTTTCATATTTTTCAAATCACATCAAAGTGAGTTTTCACGATGGGCATGTAGTAACTGGAAGGGCACGAGTACTGGTAGTCGGAACGTCCTGTCTAGGCTTGGCATTCGTATAAATCCAAAATAAAGGACCAGTTTGCCTACCTGGGGACTAACGATGAGAGTACGAAGGACCTATTAGGCCAAAGCATGCTATACCAAACGTCGTGTGAACTAACCCCACTTTGAGCTGTCATTGTGTCCACACCTGGACACCCTCCGACCATACGTCTCGCAATCATGTTTTACGATTTTCATTCGGGTGGTGCGAGTGTTAACCCGCCAACACCAATGTGAATCCTATTAAGCCCAATAGTCATGGGGCCCACATGACTACACAGCCAATGGTATAGGGGACATTTGGAGGCCCAAACATGAGCTAACCCAAGACATCCTATGGATGTAGTTAAATTACTTTCAGTTATGTTGTTTTCATTCTTTTTACGACAAATGACACCTAGGAAATTCTTGAACTCACAATCTCCCTACATATATTCCTGTAGATGTCTGCTAGGCAATTATGTGGAGGTAGAAGGTCAGGAAAGTCAAGCGAACGCTTGGCCATGCAAATTGCTAAACAAATGGCCGCAGTGCTTCTTGACATTGTACTACAAGTTCAGCAAGCTCTCACCGCTAATCCCATCAACTCTCCCAACCAAGAAGACCAAAGCGTCGCCAACCCTCCTCCCAAACCCCCCAAATGCACCTACAAACACTTCAAGTCCTGCGATCCCCCAAAATATGAAGGGACTGAAGGTGTCACCGCTCTCTTTCACTGGTTTGAGGAGATGGAAAACACCTTTCTCAATTGCGACTGTCCTGAGGACCGTGTGGTACGTTACGCGACTGGAAGATTGTTTGGGGTAGCCCTTACCTGGTGGAACATGGAAAAAAGAAAGCGAGGGGTAGACGATGCCATGGCCTTATCATGGGAGGAATTAAGAGAGATCATGACAAGACGCTTCTGCCCTAGAAGCGAGATCAAGAAGCTTAAGATGATTCCATTCTCTAAAGCAAAAGGATGGAGATCACACCTTCTACAACAAGAGGTTTCTTGAGTTGAACCAAATGGTTCCCAATCTGTTCACCCCATTATACCGCCTAATTGAACACTACATTCGAGGCCTCCCCTCGAAAATCCAAGATTCGGTTTTAAGCACTTCGCCTGCAACACTCAAAGCCGCAATGGAGTTAGCTACGGAACTCACTGAAAATCGCATTCGAAATGGCAAATTTAAAGATGAGAAGAAGAAAACACCCATTGAGACCCCAATTCCAAACCACTCAGGTTCATCCTCGAAGTTTGCTGGTAAGAGGAAGCGAAATGGCAAGAACTTTGCTGTCACCCAAACCAACCCTCCCATCACTGCTGCTCCAATCACGCAAGTCGCCCCTCCAGCCGCACCATTCAAAAGGCCATACACTGGCCCACACCCAAAGTGTAACCGTTGCCAATACCATCACCCTCCTGAAAACCCTTGCCAACATTGCACAAGTTGTGGCCGTGCGGATCACACTATCCAAACCTGTCGTACCCTTCAGCGATCGAACCGCAGTCAACCTCCAACCCAAACCCAAATTCAAATGGTGGGCCAAGCCCAATAACCCTTACTTCTACCACCTGCACAACTCACAGCCCAACCTTACTACCAACCCAACTACCCCATGATGCAATCCATACGAGCCTGTTTCAATTGTGGGGACCCAACCCACTTCAGGAATATTTGCCCACGCCTGGTGAACATCATCCATGCCCAAGCTCAAGCAAACCCGGTAAACCAAGCAAACCAAGCTCCTCCACCTGCTAGAGGAAGAGCTTTCAATATCAACACTAACCAAGCCAGGGCTGACAACAATGTGGTCAACGGTACGTTTCTCGTAAATGGTAGTTATGCATCCATATTATCCGATACTGGTGCGGATAAGAGCTTTGTGTCTTTAGAATTCGAATCTATTCTCGACCGACCTGTGATAATCTCGTTGAATCTCTGACGGTGGAAGTTGCTGACGGAAAACCCACTTCATTAAATTCTATTATACGCGATTGTACTCTCACCCTAAATGATCACGATTTTTCAATTGATCTCATTTCTATGAAATTGGAAAGTTTTGATGTTATCATCGCATGGACTGGCTCAGCCAGCATCACGCTGAAGTGGTGTGCCATGAAAAGTTCATTCGTATTCCTCTCGCCGACGGTCAGACACTACGTATCTTTGGGGAAACTCCTTCGAAAGGGCTCAAATTGATGCCCTGCCTGCAAGCCCGAAGTTATCTTCGCAAAAATTATGTCGCATTTCTAGCTCACGTCGTCAAGAAGGAAGGCAAGGAGAGGAAGCTCGAAGATTTCCAATTGTGAAAGAATTCCCGCAAGTTTTTCCCGACGACGTTGCAGGACTTCCTCCTGTGCGAGAAGTCGAATTTCGAATCAAGCTTGTGCCTGGCGCTACACGGTCGCAAATTCTCCATATAGGTTAGCCCCATCCGAGATGCAAGAGTTGGCCAGTCAATTGCAAGAGCTGACTGACAAAGGATTCATACGTCCTAGCTCATCGCCTTGGGGTGCCCCGTTCTTTTTATGAGGAAGAAAGATGGAACGTTTCGCATTTGCATTGATTATAGAGAACTCAACAAGGTGACGGTTAGAATCGCTATCCACTGCCTCGTATTGATGACCTTCTAGATCAACTTCAAGGCGCCACCTGTTTTTCCAAAATCGACCTTCATTCTGGTTATCATCAGCTTAGAGTGCGCGAAGAAGATATTCCAAAAACTGCTTTCCGAACTCGTTGTGGTCATTACGAGTTCATGGTTATGCCCTTCGGTTTAACCAACGCCCCCGCTGTCTTCATTGATTTGATGAATAGGGTATGCAAACCCTATCTCGACCGTTTCGTAATAGTCTTCATCGACGATATTCTATCTACTCCAAGTCAAAATCCGATCATGAGCGACACCTTCGACTTATTCTTACACTCTTAAGGACTGAAAATGCTTTACGCTAAGTTCTCAAAATGCGAATTCTGGTTAAGAGAGGTACAATTCCTTGGTCATGTCGTCAATGACAAAGGGATTCATGTCGATCCTTCAAAAATCAAGGCAGTACAAGAATGGCAAGCGCCACGTACCCCTACCGAAGTTAGGTCATTTCTTGGCTTGGCTGGTTACTACCGACGCTTCATTGCCAATTTTTCCCGTATCGCCGTTCCGCTCACGGCATTGACTCACAAGAGAAAACCCTTCATTTGGGGACCTAAGCAAGAGGAGGCCTTCCAAACTTTAAAGCAAAGGCTTGGTGACGCACCTATCCTTACACTCCCTGAGGGTTGCGATGACTTTGTGGTTTATTGCGACGCATCAGGGCAAGGTCTAGGCTGTGTATTGATGCAAAGAGGAAAGGTGATAGCCTATGCCTCTAGGCAACTCAAATTTCATGAGAAAAATTAACACACCCAAGACCTGGAACTTGGAGTCGTTGTGTTCGCTCTCAAGATATGGAGACATTATCTTTACGGTACCAAGTGTGAAATATACATTGACCACAAGAGTCTCCAGCATATCTTCAATCAAAAAGAGTTCAATATGAGGCAACGAAGATGGGTCGAACTGCTCAACGATTACGACTGTGAGATTCGGTATCATCCTGGCAAGGCAAATGTGGTGGCTGAAGCGCTCAGTCGAAAGGGATATGCGAACTCTATTCGTCTTCTATGTTCGCAAATCATAACCAATATCAAGGATCGAATCCGGGCAGCTCAACATATCTCTGTAATGGAAAATGACATACGCGATGAGCTGTCATGTGGAGCTGAACTCAAAATTGAAACCAAATCCGAGGGTATTCTATATTATTTAAACCGCATATGGATCCCCGATCGCGACAACCTTCGTGATTTCCTCGTGAATGAGGCACACAAAACATGATACTCCGTACACCCAGGAGCTGATAAGATGTATCAAGACCTACGATACACCTACTGGTGGCCTGGCATGAAAAAGGATATCGCTGTTTTTGTTTCCAAGTGCCTTACATGTTCCAAAGTGAAAGCTGAACATCAAAGACCTTCAGGACTTCTAGTCCAACCCGAAATACCAGTATGGAAGTGGGAAAACATAACCATGGACTTCATTACCGGTTACCTCGCACCTCAGTGGGTATGACACCATATGGGTAATCATTGATCGTCTTACAAAATCAGCTCACTTCATTCCGATTCGCGAGGACTTCAAGAACGAGAAGTTAGCTCGTGTCTATATCAACGAGATCGTAAGCCATCATGGTGTACCGTTAAGCATCATTTCAGACCGTGATGGTCGTTTCACTTCACGAACATGGCAAGCCGTACAAACCGCTTTGGGTACACGGTTAGACCTTAGCACCGCCTTTCACCCTCAAACTGATGGTCAGTCTGAACGCACCATCCAAACCCTTGAAGACATGCTTCGAGCATGTGTCATAGACTTCAAAGGGAACTGGGACGCTCATCTACCGTTAGTCAAGTTTTCGTACAACAATAACTATCATTCAAGTAACGGCATAGCTCCTTTCGAAGCTTTATATGGTCGTAAGTGCCGATCTCCAGTATGTTGGCACGAGATTGGCGAAGCGCAAATCACCGGACCTGAATTGATTCAAGAAACAACCGAAAAATCCTTCAAATTCGAAACAATCTTCTAGCGGCTCGAAGTCGTCAATTTGTGTTGGTGATCAAGTACTTTTGAAAGTGTCACCGTGGAAAGGAATGGTTCGTTTTGGTCAAAAGGGCAAGCTAGCACTACGCTATGTGGGACCATTCAAGATACTCGAACGAGTAGGTCCTGTAGCATACAAGCTTGACCTACCAGAAGAACTCAACAAAATTCATCCCACATTCCACGTATCAAACTTGAAAAAGTGCCTCGCCGACAAAATCTCCATATCCCTCTGGAAGACATTCAAGTTGATGAATCAATGCACTTCGTTGAAAGACCAGTAGAATCATGGATTTCGGTGAGAAGCGCTTGAGGCGAAGTCGTATTCCAATCGTCAGGGTGCGTTGGGAGTCAAAACGAGGACCCGAGTTTACTTGGGAACGTGAAGACTCAATGCGCGAAAAGTACACGCATCTCTTTCCGGTTACCAATACTACTAAATTTCGGGGCGAAATTTCTAAAAGTAGGGGATACTGTAACATTTGTGTAAATCGGGTTTCGAAAACCCGCCCCAATTTATCAATCGAAGTATATTTATGTTAAGTCGTTTGATTTTATTTTTTTATTATTCTATTTATTCATTTGAAAAAATAAAAAATAAAAATAATAAATAATAATCAAAATAATTCTTAAATAAAAAATTGGGTGAACCGGATCGAACCCGGGTTCCCCCGGTTGCACGCATACCACCAACAGCACTACGCTGCACACACTAATGGTGTTATTTTTAGAACCTTAATTCTTCCACATTCACGCTTAGAGGAACCTGCAACACCCGCCGATTTCTTTCGCCAGAAATCTCGGCAATTGACGCGTTTTCTCTAAGATCACAACTGTCCGTTTCTATTTTGAGTAAATTTCTTGATTTCATCGCTGGCAATTAACTCGAAATTTTAGTAACCGAGTCTCAAACATCACTATAAATACCAGTCGAATTCTCTCTGACTAAACTCGCTCATCTCCTCTATTCACTCTCTAAAACCACGGTCGTCGGAAAGCTCTGGGCACCGGAGAAACCACCGGAATTGTCGGAACTCACCCGCCGGAAAAATCGTGATCCCCCATTTCGGTCCTACGGTAAACTCCTGCTATTTCCTTTTAATATTATCTAATTAACATCACGTGCTAATGATAATCAGAGGTAATCAGATTTAAATGGGCGGGAACAGGTTTGGCTTGAATTCAAAATGAAGAAGATGAAGTGAAACTCATGTTATATGTATTTAAATTATAAGCTTCAAACGGGTTAGACACACAGTCCAGTGGCGGACTGTGTGCAAATGCACTCACACGTCACAGGTTCGAACCCTCCCTCACACCCACCGGCCCGATCACTTTCAAACCTTTTAATCACTTCTGCAACAACACAGTTAGTGTATAAGTATATTTAAATCGCGAGATTTGTCGGATTAGACACCCAGCCCAGTTGGTCGGGCTGGGTGCATAACGTCTCAAAGGTCACCGGTTCGAGTCCTTTGACTCACACTGATCGGACTATTTAAATCTCTTTTTAAATCTGATCAAAATTGAATGAACTTAATATGTGTATAAGATTAATTAAAATCCGGATTCTTACGGGTTAGACACGTAGCTCAGTTGGAAGAGCTGCGTGCACGCAACCGAGAGGTCACGGGTTCGAGCCTCACTCGCGCATACTTATAAATTAAATAAACCGGCCGACTGACAGCCTTGTCAGTCTGACCAAATTATTTTTAATATTTTTTTTTATTTTATTCTAATATTTCATTTTTATGACTTATTTAAGATCAATTAAAAATGCTTAAAAATATAATTTCAAAGGTTTTAACATATCAATAAAAATCACAAAAATAACTTAAAATCTAAACAAAGGTTTTTAACCGAAATATTAATTTAGTTATTTATCGGCATATCGCGTTATTATTTTAGATTAGTACTCTTTCGTCGGTCAAATTCTCAACTCGTGCGCACTCATCATCAACCAAGAATACGCACCCACTGTGAGTGAATCTCTACAAATTCCCCATTTTAATCACGTTTTTGGGTGTATCATGTGTCGTATCATTTCTTTATTTTATTTAACACTTGTGCCTATATCACCTCGTGATCAAATGTGTATTGCTTGTAGTGTGGTTTATATGTGGATACATTTTATCATTTCAGTGCACTCATTCATTAGGCCCATCAGTTCCTCGTGGGATACGGGTTGAGCATCAGGTGCCTCATTCGATCGGCTCCGTTTGATTGAGCCTTGATCTCAGATACATCATCATTCATGTCATATATTCATTCAATGTGGTTTGTGATTGGTTACATATATACATTTGCTCACATGTGATTTATGCACAATTTTATTTAAATAAACATAAAAATCAATTATTTAAATGTTTTATCAAGGTTCACTCGCCAACTTTTGTTGACCAAAATTTCCTCTGTTTTACGCGTGATACAGGTGATCAAGTTGAGGAAAGAAACACTTAGGATGGCCTAGAAGAATAAACAAGTTATTTCGTTGGAACAAGCATTTAGATTTTTATTTGTGTTTGTATGAAATTTTGTTGGATATTTATATTTTAATTTGAATTTAATAAATATGAAACTTCTTAGTAAATATCATGAGCCTTGGTGATAACTCAATCATGCCCCGACTTTTATTCCGCTGCAGGTCGGGGTGTGACACCTGCGCGTTCTACCAACAAGACGGCACCTACTGCTACCTCAGATGCAGCAAGATAGAAGACCATGGGTTCTTTTTCAAGAGGAGCAGTAAGTGTGGGAGGTTGAACTAAACAATCTTTCATCTGCTGGAAAGCTTGATCAGCTTCAGGAGTCCATGCGAACTCTTTGCTTTTCGTACAATTGCGCAAGGTTCGAATAAATGGATAAGACTTTGCAGCATGATTGGCAAGGAAGCGGTTTAGCGTAGCTAACCTTCCAGCCAAACGTTGCATCTCTTTGATGGTAGTAGGAGAAGACATTTTTTGTATTACCTCGACCTTCTCAGGGTTAACTTTGAAACCGTCTTTGGTGACGATGAAACCCAAAAATTTGCCATCCTCCATGCCGAAGGAGCATTTGCTGGGATTTAACTTTAGATTTACCTCGCGCAGAGAATCAGAAGTTCGTTGGATGTTGTCTAGCATAGTGTCTTCTGAATTACTCATAATGACCAAATCATCAATGTAGACTTCCACAGTTTTCCCGATGTCATCTCCAAACACTGTCTTCATCAATCTTTGATAAGTAGCTCCCGCATTGCGGAGACCAAAAGGCATCTTGGTATAACAAAAAATGCCCTTCTCCGTGCGAAAAGCGGTTTTATCTTCGTCCTCTTTTTTCATCAAGACTTGATGATAACCTTTATAACAATCTAGAAAACATTTCCAGCGAAAGGAAGCTAATGCGTCAACCTTTTTGTCAATCTCAGGAATAGAATAATAATCTTTCGGACACGCCTTGTTTAGATCTTTAAAATCTACGCACATCCGCCATCCGCCATTATGTTTCTTTACCATGACTGGGTTTGCCACCCAGGTCTGGTATTTGACTTCGAGTAGAATACCAGCATTTAATAACTCGGTGACTTGTTCGTTCATTGCCTCTGTCTTTTCTGACCCGAGGCTGCGCTTTTTCTGCACAACTGGTTCTGCTGATGGAAATACATTCAGGCAGTGTTCTGCAACGTCGCGCGGGACACCAACCATGTCAGCAGGTGTCCAGGTGAAAATGTCTTTGTTGCGAAACAAGAATAGTTTAAGCTTTGCACGAATTTCAATACTGACTGCAAACCCTAATAAGATTGTCTGCTCAGGGTAATTATTGTTGAGTACCCACTTTTCTGGTTCGTTGCTTGGCAATGTCTTGCCAGCCTTCATAACTGGTTCCTCAATTGACATGATTTCTTTCCGCGCATAAAGTATAGCTATATCATTTGGTGTCGGAAAACCACAAGCAGCATGCGGAGAGGAGGTAATCATACTAAAATCACGTTGCGCGCGGCGCCCCAATAGTACATCATGACGGGAATTTGTCGGCATCACCATGAAGTTGACGTTACTCGTTCGGAAACACCTCCCATCAGATAACGTAACAGGAAAAAGGATTTGTCCTAGAGGAAAGACAGCCTCATTGCAATACCCAGTTAATGGAAAATCAACTGGTTCCAAGCGTGCCTTATCCTCAGGATCTAGTTGCTTGAAGCACTGCTCATACATGATATTTATGGAACTACCCGGATCTATAAACATATAGTCTGTTTGGTAGTGCCCAAAGATACCGGTGATAAATACTGGCCGGTCTTCTTGAGGACCTCTTGGAACGATAGGAAAAATGACTTACTGTTCACGCTAAGTGTTGTTATGAAAATGTTGAAGGCTACGTTTGCGCGATGATCCACCTTGAATCATGGAAACGTGCTGTTTCATTTTCTTGTTACTAGGCCCTTCGTTCTCGCGCGTAATCTGTTTAATCTCTTTGCGCACATTTTGGACTAGATGTGTAAGCTTCCCACTCTTTAATGTTTTCTCAATCTCCATGCGCAGACTGATGCAGTTATCTGTTGTGTGGCCTGTGTCTCTGTGATAGTCACAGAACAAATTTGGGTCTTGCCCTTTTTTGTTTTTCATTGGTTGCGGCTATTTAAACTGATAATTCTCAGTGCTGAGAACCTCAACCAGCGATTTCGTTAAGGGAGTCCACTGACGTTCCCTATTCTCTTGTTTAATCACTTTTTGAGTTGTTATCTTGTTGATTGTTGCTCGCGCATCAATTGGTAAATAAGGAGAATACGAATTCTGACTCGATTCTTTCCAATTTCTCTTATACTTACGACTACCTCTACTCAGGTCTTGCGGACGAGTCTGAGGTAGAGGTGGCCTGTTAGAACTTAAGTTGCGCTCAGTCTGGGTGTAGACTTTGGCTGCCGCCATGAGTTTATCTCAGTTTTTTGGAAGGCCAGTTGTACCGGACAACACTTTAATCATTTCGTCGCACCTTACCGCATACTTGAACTGCTTGCGTATAAGGTCTTTATGGACATCTCCAATCTCCAACACCTCTTTATTGTACGTGTTATAAAATCTTCGAGGCTTTCATCGTCCCTCCGCCAGATGTTCATTACATCTGAGGAGTCGCGCACGTATCGCCGTTGCTGACTAAAGTGTGTAAGAAAATTTTCTTTTAAGTCATTCCAAGAGGAAAGTTTACCTGCGGCAAATTATCAAACCAAAGGCGCGCAGCGCCAGTGAGGGTTTGTACAAATAAGTGACACCACATTGGCAATGTCCAGCACCCAAATAACCCTGCATCGGTAAAGGGCCGCATGTGATCATCAGGATCGGTCAAACCGTTAAACTTTCCAACGTTGGATGGTAATTTCTGTCACACCCCGACCCGCAGCGGAATAAGAGTCGGGGCATAATTGGGTTATCACCAAAGCTCATGATGTTTACTAAAATGTTTCATATTTATTAAATTCAAATTACAACTTAAATAGTCAAATCCAATCCATACAATTACAAGGAAAATGAAACTAAGTAATACAGTCCAAAACTTAAACTGATTTATTCTTCTAAGCCTTCCTATGTGTTTCTTGCCTCAACTGGATCACCTGTATCATGTGTAAAAACGGGGGATATTTTGGGTCAACAAAAGTTGGCGAGTGAACCTTGATAAAACATTTTTATTAAGTTCTTGTTGTATTTAATTTGAAAAGTTGTGCAATAATCACATGTGAGCAAATGTATGTATATAACAAAACAAAAACCACTTAGAATGAGTTTATAATATGAATGATGATGACTGTGAGATCAAGGCTCAATCAAACGGAGCCGATCGTATGACATGAATGATGATGTATGTGAGATCAAGGCTCAATCAAACGGAGCCGATCGAATGAGGCACCTGTACTCAACCCGCATCCCACGGGGAGCTGATGGGCCTAATGAAATGCTTGCACTGAAAATGATAAATCCAAACTAAACATAATTCACACAACAATTTGTACACATTTGATACACATTAGATCACAGATATGATGAATGCACAAGTGTTTATATTTATGTAATAACAGAATTGTACGACACATGATACACCCCAAAATGTGATTAAAACGGGGAATTTGTAGAGATTCACTCACATTGGGTGCGTTCTTTTGATGACGTTGGATGCGCACGAGTTTTTGGGATTTGATCGACGAGGAAAACTAACCTAAAAATATTAACGAAATAGTTCGGTAAATAAATGGATTTTTTTTAGATTTATTTTTGTCAGTTTAAGGACATTTTCTAACTTTAAAAATATTATTTTTAAGTATTTTTAATTGATTTTTAAATTAAATAAATAAATAAAAGAAATAAAATTTTTTGACTTTTTGACCGTTGACCGGTCCGTTGACCGTTGACCGGTCGGACTGTGATTAAGTGTGCGCTGAGTGAGGTTTGAACCCGAGACCTCTCGTACGCGTGCACGCAACTCTACCAACTGAGCTATGTGTCTAACCCGAAATATTCTCTGTTTAATTATACATATCCTAATTAATTGTTATTTTATTTGGGTTAATATTGAAATGATTTAAAAATGGCCGAACCGCTGCAGGGACCCGGAGTCGAACTCGGGTCCTTCGGTTCGTATGCGCACAGCCCAACCAGTTGGGCTATGTGTCTAATCTGTTTAACTTACGGTTTATATTACTCTTATAAACATGCTGTGACTCGTTCTGATTCAGTTTTAAAAAGGTTGGTTTTAATTCTGAAAGTCGGTACGTTGTAAGATTCGAACTCGTGATGTGCGTTGTATGTTTGCACACAGTCCACCGCTGGACTGTGTGTCTAACCCGGTTAAACATTCAGTTTATATTAATCTTATACTTATTTCGACTTCGTCTTCTTCATTTATAAACACCCAGATCAGAGAGTTCCGATTGTTTTGTTTAACTTGCTCATCAAAACTTATAATTAGTTGAAATGTAATAGTAAACGAGATTAAAGAATGGAATGTACCAAAACAGCGTGTTTAATTCAGATTTCCGGCAAAGGGGCGTGGGCTCTGATTGGCGATCTCCGTCTGAGTGAATCAATCGACGGTTTTGATCAATGAGTTGTGCAATTAAGGTACTAAACAAAGGATATTAGGGGGTTTAGATGATTGTACCAATTCACAGCGAAACTTTGGAATTTTCAGAGATTTTCCAGCGAGTGTAGGATTTCTTGGCAACGTTGTCTGGAACCGATTCTGGTTGAAGGATTTAAGTTAATATAAGTCTAATAGTGGGTTACAAACAAAAGGGTCGAGACATTTACCGATTTGAAGTAAGTCACGTTTTTCCGGTGAAAGTCCGGCGAATGCAGAAAATCTCCGGCGAGTGCTAAAGCTTCGAGAGATTGTGCGATTTTGAGCGAAAAGGTTACCAGAGGTTTGGGTAGGTATTTATAAGGAAGAATCAGTATGAATTGAGTCCGAATTTGGTCTTGATTCGAGGTCAAGATTTTCTCCGGCGGTTACGACTGGTATTGGGGAATTAGACATCGGTTATAACCGATGTCGAAGTTATTTCACGCGTTCAGTCAAAGAAAAACGGTCGTGATTGGCGAAATCGTCGGTATTTCCGGCGACTGCGGATTGGGCGCGCTGAACTCAGGTTTTGATTTCGAGTTTTATTTTAAGTATTAATTGTTTCAATATAATAACAAATAAGTCAAGTGGCGGAGTGGTATGTTGTTTGTTTAATGAACCGGCTGACCCGGGTTCGAAACCCGGCAGCGGTATTTATTTTTTTTATTCACTATTTCTTTGTTTTTATGTTTTAAAATTCTAACAATGTTTATTAGTTATGTATCGTTTAAAATTAATATGAACATTAAATACGCAACGAAAATTATAACTGAAATATTCGATTAATAAACGAAGCGGGTTTTGAAAACCCGTTTTTTGAGGAATGTTACAGTATCCCCTACTTTTAGAAATTTCGTCCCGAAATTTAAGTAGTAGTGGTAACAGGAAAAAGATGCGGGTATTTTTCGCGCATTGAGTCTTCACGTTCCCAAGTAAACTCAGGTCCTCGTTTCGACTCCCAGCGTACCCTAACAATTGGAATACGACTCCGTCTTAAACGTTTTTCTCCGAAGTCCATGATCTCTACTGGTCTTTCAATGAAGTGCATAGATTCATCGATCTGAATATCTTCTAGGAGAATATGGAGGTTTTCATCGGCGAGGTACTTCTTTAAGTTTGATACGTGGAACGTGGGGTGAATTCTGTTGAGTTCTTCTGGTAGGTCAAGCTTGTATGCTACAGGTCCTACTCTTTCGAGTATCTTGAAAGGTCCTACGTAGCGTGGTGCTAGCTTGCCCTTCTGGCCAAAACGAACTACTCCCTTCCACGGTGATACTTTTAAAAGTACTTGATCACCAATGTTAAACTCCAAGGGCTTTCGTCGTTTGTCTGCATAACTCTTTTGACGACTTTGTGCCGCTAGAAGATTGTTTCGAATTTGATGGATCTTGTCTGTTGTTTCTTAAATTAATTCTGGACCGGTGATTTGTGCTTCCCCAATTTCGTGCCAACATACTGGAGATCGGCACTTACGACCATATAAAGCTTCGAAAGGAGCCATGCCGATACTTGAGTGATAACTATTGTTGTACGAAAATTCAACTAATGGAAGATGAGAGTCCCAATTTCCCTTGAAGTCTATGACACATGCTCGAAGCATGTCTTCAAGAGTTTGGATGGTGTGTTCAGATTGTCCATCAGTTTGAGGATGAAAAGCGGTACTGAGGTCTAATCGTGTACCCAAGGGGTTTGTACAGCTCGCCATGTTCGTGAAGTGAAACGACCATCACGGTCTGAAATGATGCTTAAAGGTACACCATGACGGCTTACGATCTCGCTGATATAGATACGAGCTAACTTCTCGTTCTTGAAGTCCTCGCGAATCGAATGAAGTGAGCTGATTTTGTAAGACGATCAATGATTACCCATATAGTGTCATACCCACTGGAGGTGCGAGGTAACCCGGTAATGAAATCCATAGTTATGTTTTCCCACTTCCATACAGGTATTTCGGGTTGGACTAGAAGTCCTGAGGGTCTTTGATGTTCAGCTTTTACTTTGGAACATGTAAGGCACTTGGAAACAAAAACAGCGATATCCTTTTTCATGCCAGGCCACCAGTAGGTGTATCGAAGGTCTTGATACATCTTGTCGGCTCCTGGGTGTACAGAGTACCGTGTTTTGTGCGCCTCATTCATAAGGAAATCACGAAGGTTATCGTGATCGGGAATCCATATGCAATTTAGATAGTATAGAATACCGTCGGATTTAGTTTCGATCTTAAGTTCAGCTCCACAAGACAGCTCATTGCGTACGTAGTTTTCTGTTACTGAAACATGTTGTGCTTCTCGGATTCGATCTTTGATGTCAGTTATGATTTGCGAACATAGAAGATGAATGGAGTTCGCATAACCCTTTCGACTGATTGCATCAGCCACCACATTTGCCTTTCCAGGATGATACCGAATTTCACAGTCGTAGTCGTTAAGCAGTTCGACCCATCTTCGTTGCCTCATATTCAACTCCTTTTGGTTAAAGATATGTTGGAGGCTCTTGTGGTCAGTGTATATTTCACACTTGGTACCGTAAAGGTAATCTCTCCATATCTTAAGAGCGAACACAGCGGCTCCAAGTTCCAGGTCGTGGGTGGTGTAGTTCTTCTCATGAACTTTAAGTTGCCTAGAAGCATAGGCTATCACTTTTCCTCTTTGCATTAATACACAGCCTAGCCCTTGCCCTGATGCGTCGCAATATACTACAAAGTCATCGTAACCCTCAGGAAGTGTGAGGATAGGTGCGACACAAAGCTTTTGCTTAAGGGTTTGGAAGGCTTCTTCTTGTTTAGGTCCCCATATGAAGGGTTTTCCTTTATGAGTCAAAGCCGTGAGTGGTACAGCAATACGGGAGAAATTGGCAATGAAGCGGCGATAGTAACCAGCCAAACCAAGAAATGATCTTACTTCGGTAGGGTTACGTGGCGCTTGCCATTCCTGCACTGCCTTGATTTTTGAAGGATCAACATGAATTCCCTTGTCATTGACGACGTGTCCAAGGAATTGTACTTCCCTTAACCAGAATTCACATTTCGAGAACTTAGCGTACAGCTTTTCAGTCCTTAAGAGTGTAAGGATAAGTCGAAGGTGTCGTTCATGATCGGATTTAGACTTTGAGTAGATAAGAATATCGTCGATGAAGACTATAACAAAGCGGTCGAGGTAGGGTTTGCAGACTCTATTCATTAGATCCATGAAGACAGCTGGGGCGTTGGTTAAACCAAATGGCATAACCATGAATTCGTAATGACCATAACGAGTTCGGAAGGCGGTCTTTGGGACGTCTTCTTCATGTACTCTGAGTTGATGATAACCAGAACGAAGGTCGATCTTTGAAAAACAAGTGGCGCCTTGAAGTTGGTCTAGAAGGTCATCGATGCGAGGTAATGGGTAGCGATCCTTAACCGTTAACTTGTTGAGCTCTCTATAGTCTATACACATGCGAAACGTTCCGTCTTTCTTCTTCACAAAAAGAACAGGTGCACCCCAATGCGAGGAGCTAGGACGTATGAATCCTTTGTCAGTCAACTCTTGCAGTTGACTGGCAAGCTCTTTCATTTCGGATGGGGCTAACCTATAAGGAGATTTTGCGACTGGTGTAGCGCCAGGTATAAGGTCAATGCGGAATTCGACTTCTCTTACGGGAGGAAGTCCTAAGATGTCGTCGGGAAAGACCTGTGGGAATTCTTTCACTACCGGTATATCTTCGAGTTTCTTCTCCTTGTTTCCCTTCTTGACGACGTGAGCTAGGAATGCGACATAGTTCTTGCGGAGATATTTTCGGGCTTGAAGACAGGACATTAATTTGAGTCCTTTCGAAGGGGTTTCTCCGAAGATTCGTAGGGTCTGACCGTCTGCAAGAGGAATGCGAATGAACTTTTCGCGGCATACTACTTCAGCTTGATGTTGGCTGAGCCAGTCCATACCGATTATGATGTCGAAACTTCCCAACTTCATAGGAATGAGGTCAACTGGAAAATCGTGATCGTTTAGAGTGAGGGTACAATTTCGTATAATAGAGTTTAATGAGACTGGTTTTCCGTCAGCAACTTCCACCGTTAATGATTCCATGAGGTTATCACGAGTTTGGTTGAGGATAGGTTCAAATTTTAAGGACACAAAACTCTTATCCGCGCCAGTATCGAATAACATGGATGCATAACTACCATTGATGAGAAACGTACCGTTAACCACGTTGTTGTCAGCTCTAGCTTGGTTGGCGTTGATGTTGAAAGCTCTTCCTATAGCAGGTGGAGGAGCTTGGTTAGCTTGGTTCACCGGATTTGCTTGTGCTTGGGCATGAATGATGTTTACCAAGCGTGGACAAGTGTTTCTAAAGTGGTTTGGGTCTCCACAGTTGTAACAAGCTCGCATGGGTTGCATCATGGGGTAGTTGGGTTGGTAGTAAGGTTGAGCTATGTGTTGTGTGGGTGGTAGAAGTAAAGGTTGTTGGCTTGACCCACTATTTGATGGTGGGTTTGGGTTGAGGGTTGATTGCGGTTCATTCGCTGGAGTGCGCGACAGGTTTGGGTGGTGTGACCCGCACGGCCACAGCTGGTGCAATGTTGGCAGGGATGTTCAGGGAGGTGATGGTATTGGCAACGGTTGCATTTTAGGTATGGGCCGGAGTATGGCTTTTTATATGGTGCCGCTGTGGGAGCAATTTGGGTAATTGGTGCGGCAGTGATTGGAGGGTTTGTTTGTGTGACAGCAAAGTTTCTGTTGTTTCGCTTCCTCTTACCAGCAAACTTCGAAGAGGAGACAGAATGGTTTGGAGTTTGGGCCTCAATGGGGGCTTTCTTTTTCTCCTCCTTGAATTTACCGTTTCGGATGCGATTCTCGGTAAGTTCAATAGCTAGTTCCATTGCGACTTCAAGTGTTGTCGGCGAAGTGCTTAGAACCGAGTCTTGAATTTTCGAGGGGAGGCCTCGAATGAGTGTTCAACTAAGCGGTACACGGGGGTGAACAAATTTGGGATCATCTGATTCAGCTCAAGAAATCTTTTTTTGTAGGAAGTATGATCTCCTTCCTTTTGTTTTAGCGAGTGGAATTCATCTTCCAACTTTTTGATTTCGCTTCTTGGACAGAAACGTCTAGTCATGATTTCCCTTAACTCTTCCCATGTTAAGGCCATTGCATCTTCGATTCCTCTCTTACCCTTCTCTGTGTTCCACCAGGTAAGGGCTACCCCAAACAGTCTCCCAGTTGCGTAACGTACCTTGCGATCCTCGGGACAATCGCAATTGAGGAAGGTGTTCTCCATTTCTTCAAACCAGTGGAGGAGAGCAGTGACACCTTCGGTCCCTTCATATTTCGGGGGATCGCAAGACTTGAAGTGTTTGTAGGAGCACTTTTTGGAGGGAGGGTTGTCGACGTTCTGGTCTTCTTGATTGGGAGGGTTGATGGGATTCGTGGTGAGAGCTTGTTGGACTTGAATTACGATGTCAGGAAGCACCGCGGCCCATTTGTTTTGCAATTTGGGTGGCCAGGCGTTCGTTTGACCTTCCTGACTTTCTACCTCCACGTAGCTGCCTAGCCGACATCTACAGGAACATACATAGGAAGATTGTGAGTTTAAGAAGTTTTTAGGTGTCATGTGTCGTTAAAGAATAAAAAAAATAACATAATCATCAATAATGCAACTACATCCATAGGATGTCTTGGGTTTGCTCATGTTTGGGCCTCCAACGTCCCCCATACCATCGCCTGTATAGTCATGTGGGCCCACATGACTATTAGCTTAGTAGGATTCACATTGGTGTTGGCGGTTTAACACTCGCATCACCCGAATGAAAACCATGAAATATGATTGCGAGATGTATGGTAGGAGGGTGTCCAGGTATAGACACAATGACAACTCAAAGCGGGGTTAGCTCACACGACGTTTGGTATAGCATGCTTTGGCCTAATAGGTCCTTCGTACTCTCATCGTTAGTCCCCAGGTAGGCAAACTGGTCCTTTATTTTGGATTTATACGAATGCCAAGCCTAGACAGGACGTTCCGACTACCGGTACTCGTACCCCTCCAGTTACTACATGCCCGTCATGAGAACTCACTTTGATGTGATTTGAAAAATACAAAAATCGTTGCAAAATCATGGGAATTGTATGGTGTGTGCTCTCATGGATATGATATGTTATGAGGATATGATTCATGATGAGCATTGTATAATAATATGTACTTATGAACATGCTTGCATAACATTGAATGTAACAATAAACATAAAGCATATAAACATCATGAATTTTGTATGTAACACATAAACAATTTCTAAAATTTTAATCAACTATAGTATAGGCTCTAAGGGTCTAATAACCTATCTTATATCCCTATAGTCATGGCTCTGATACCAATCTGTCACACCCCGACCCGCAGCGGAATAAGAGTCGGGGCATAATTGGGTTACCACCAAAGCTCATGATGTTTACTAAAATGTTTCATATTTGTTAAATTCAAATTACAACTTAAATAGTCAAATCCAATCCATACAATTACAAGGAAAATGAAACTAAGTAATACAGTCCAAAACTTAAACTGATTTATTCTTCTAAGCCTTCCTATGTGTTTCTTGCCTCAACTGGATCACCTGTATCATGTGTAAAAACGGGGGATATTTTGGGTCAACAAAAGTTGGCGAGTGAACCTTGATAAAACATTGTTATTAAGTTCTTGTTGTATTTAATATTGAAAAGTTGTGCAATAATCACATGTGAGCAAATGTATGTATATAACAAAACACAAACCACTTAGAATGAGTTTATAATATGAATGATGATGAATGTGAGATCAAGACTCAATCAAATGGAGCCGATCGTATGACATGAATGATGATGTATGTGAGATCAAGGCTCAATCAAACGGAGCCGATCGAATGAGGCACCTGTACTCAACCCGCATCCCACGGGGAGCTAATGGGCCTAATGAAATGCTTGCACTGAAAATGATAAATCCAAACTAAACATATTTCACACAACAATTTGTACACATTTGATACACATTAGATCACAGATATGATGAATGCACAAGTGTTTATATTTATATAATAACAGAATTGTACGACACATGATACACCCCAAAATGTGATTAAAACGGGGAATTTGGTAGAGATTCACTCACATTGGGTGCGTTCTTTTGATGAAGTTGGATGCGCACGAGTTTTTGGGATTTGATCGACGAGGAAAACTAACCTAAAAATATTAACGAAATAGTTCGGTAAATAAATGGATTTTTTTTAGATTTATTTTTGTCAGTTTAAGGACATTTTCTAACTTTAAAATTATTATTTTTAAGTATTTTTAATTGATTTTTAAATTAAATAAATAAATAAAAAGAAATAAAATTTTTTGACTTTTTGACCGTTGACCGGTCCGTTGACCGTTGACCGGACCGTTGACCGGCCGACTGTGATTAAGTGTGCGCTGAGTGAGGTTCGAACCCGAGACCTCTGTACGCGTGCACGCAACTCTACCAAATGAGCTACGTGTCTAACCCGAAATATTCTCTTTTTAATTATATATATACTAATTAATTGTTATTTTATTTGGGTTAATATTGAAATGATTTAAAAATGGCCGAACCGCTGCAGGGACCCGGAGTCGAACTCGGGTCCTTGGTTCGTATGCGCACAGCCTAACCAGTTGGGCTGTGTGTCTAATCTGTTTAACTTACGGTTTATACTCTTATAAACATGCTGTGACTCGTTCTGATTCAGTTTTAAAAAGGTTGGTTTTAATTCTGAAAGTCGGTACGTTGTAAGATTCGAACTCGTGACGTGCGTTGTATGTTTGCACACAGTCCACCGCTGGACTGTGTGTCTAACCCGGTTAAACATTCAGTTTATATTAATCTTATACTTATTTCGACTTCGTCTTCTTCATTTATAAACACCCAGATCAGAGAGTTCCGATTGTTTTGTTTAACTTGATCATCAAAACTTATAATTAGTTGAAATGTAATAGTAAACGAGATTAAAGAACAGAATATACCAAAACAGCGTGTTTAATTCAGATTTCCGGCAAAGGGGCGTCGCTCTGATTAGCGATCTCCGTCTGAGTGAATCAATCGACGGTTTTAATCAATGAGTTGTGCAATTAAGGTACTAAACAAAGGATGTTAGGGGGTTTAGATGATTGTACCGATTCACAGCGAAACTTCGGGATTTTCAGAGATTTTCCAGCGAGTGTAGGATTTCTTGGCAACGTTGTCTGGAACCGATTCTGGTTGAAGGGTTTAAGTTAATATAAGTCTAATAGTGGGTTACAAACAAAAGGGTCGAGACATTTACCGATTTGAAGTAAGTCGCGTTTTTCCGGTGAAAGTCCGGCGAATGCAAAAATCTCCGGCGAGTGCTAAAGCTTCGAGAGATTGTGCGATTTTGAGCGAAAAGGTTACCAGAGGTTTGGGTAGGTATTTATAAGGAAGAATCAGTATGAATTGAGTCCGAATTTGGTCTTGATTCGAGGTCAAGGTTTTCTCCGGCGGTTACGACTGGTATTGGGGAATTAGACATCGGTTATAACCGATGTCGAAGTTATTTCACGTGTTCAGTCAAAGAAAAACGGTCGTGATTGGCGAAATCGTCGGTATTTCCGGCGACTGCGGATTGGGCGCGCTGAACTCAAGTTTTGATTTCGAGTTTTATTTTAAGTATTAATTGTTTCAATATAATAACAAAGAAGTCAAGTGACGGAGTGGTATGTTGTTTGTTTAATGAACCGGCTGACCGGGTTCAAACCCGGCAGCGGTATTTATTTTTTTATTCACTATTTCTTTGTTTTTATTAATTATGTTTTAAAATTCTAACAATGTTTATTAGTTATGTATCGTTTAAAATTAATATGAACATTAAATACGCAACGAAAATTATAACTGAAATATTCGATTAATAAACGAAGCGGGTTTTGAAACCCGTTTTTCGACGGATGTTACAATTTCGCTCGCTCCAACGGAGCCAGTGCTATCTCTCTGGTAAACTTTGATTACTCAGCTGCTTCGGTTGGGCGATACACCAAATTGTAATCATGCTCAGCTTCTAGATTGTATACTGCACGTATTTTTGGCCTATAACTGGCATTATCTGTAGATATTCGATTGAAAATACTTGCACTATCCCCTTCGTGATAGGTTCTATTGAGCTCATCGTGTTGGGTGTCCCGTTTCTGCGAAGACCGCAGGCCCAAACGAGAGTGGACAGATGCGCGACACTGAACTTGTCTTCTTGCGTTCTATTACCAGAATGAACATGATCATTCCTGGTTTTAGAATACATTTCTGTTCCATCTTCAGGCATGCGCAAAGGGGAACGAGCATGACTTTGAGTATTATAACTCAAAACTCGAGGTGCCGGCGAAGCACGAACCTGAGGAGCGTTAACCGGAGCTTGAAAAGCTGGAGTTCCGTTTTGAGCACATAACCGAGCATACATAGCGTTTAGAGTCGCTTGAGATTTGATTAACCACGATAATGGAGTCTCTCCATGTGGTAAAATCGACGTAACATCAACCTGAGGAGATGACAGCGTTACAGGAATACTCGCATGATTACAATCATACTAAGCATTAGCTTCACCAGAAGAATCCTCAACTATTTGTCCATCGACCTGAGGTCCGACAACAACGCGTCGAATCCCATATCGAGGACCTTGAAAAGATGATCCATCAGCCATGATGCTGCAGATCTAAATGAAACGAAACGAAAGGTGAGAAAGAATCGAAATCGGTGGGCGCCAATGAAGAAACCCTAGATCAACTAGACCGGAATCTACATAGATCTATGGAATGGGCTCTGCATAAAAGGGTTAACCCTCTGTTTGGTTTCACAATGGATGATGAATAGAAACTATTCCGGCTGATCCTGCAAAACAGAACACCGTTAGCTCGCCACGGGGAGAAGGGGGGTTCTCTCCATGACCACCCTCGGCGTGAGAATAAGTACAGGTAGTCGGAAGTAAGTCTTGTAAGAGAGAGAGTAGTTGAGAGTTAATACCTTTCCTTTAACTCAAGTTACTTATTTATAGCGTTTGGCGCCAAAAAGAGAGATTGTTAACTTTAACGGAATCTTTTGCTATTCCGTTAACGTTTGTTGGCAATCCGTTAGTGCACACGGATCGTGAGCTCATCAGCAGTTAGGGAGGTGCCACGTGTCAACATGAGATCACTACATCTTATAAATGTGAGCATGCCATCACCGTGATCTTCCTCAGCCGTCCAGATGCTGCCATGTGGCAATTGGTTATAACCGAAGAGACGCTTGCACGATTGGGTGTTAATGGCTTCTAGAAGGTTTCACAGCTGTTACCTATCTATTATTCGCCACGTGTACATTCTGTTACAACAGAAAAGATTCCCTTTGCTTCTGCACTAAGTCAAGGATTTTGCTAAGGGAAAGTTTCTCAGGATTTACTGTTTCCTTGTGCGAGAAGCGCAAGTTAGTTAATCTGATCTTCCTTCTTATCCTTGCTGCTTCGCGCAACGTTTGGTGGATACTTGCTTTGATATAAATATCTGCGCAAGGTTTGTGCATGAAACATTATCAAACGAGAATGTTCAAGGTTAACTTTGAACCTTGCGCGAGCCCGCGCAAGGTAGTTAAATGAAGCATTATCAAACGAGAGTGTTCAAGATTAACTTTGAACCTTGCGCGAGCCCGCGCAAGGTAGTTAAATGAAGCATTTATCCCAAGAGAATGTTTAGGCTTTTAACTTTGAACCTTGCGCGAGCCCGCGCAAGGTAGTTATATGATCCTTCCCTTTCTTGGATATTTGGCGCATAGTTCTAATAAATCTTATTTTGGCAAAGAAGTATGCGCGCAGTTTTCTTAGAAGTTATTAATGGGTATGGTTTCCTTTATTGGCGCAAGGTTTTTGGGACCATACCCCTTCAGGCCCCATGGTCAGGTTGCCAGTAACAAAAGTTTACAGAAGGTTGACCATGGGGCGTGCTGTGTGAGCATGGCCCGTGGTCAGTTACCTGTTGAAAAAAAATTTCTACAGACTCACGAGCTCGGGGTATGGTGGTTGAGCACGACCCCGTGCTGCACATGCTGAAATGCTGAAAAAGTTTTCGGGAAGCTTCTGTTTACGTGCATGGGGTGTTGTTTTTACGTCCTTTCGGCAATTTCCATCTCTTAGAGTGTGTTTTATTCCTGAAATATAAAAATAAACTAGGAAACATGAAAGTTAAATAAATTTATACTAGGGATAGTTCCGCAGAATACCTCCGTGGTGCGCCACGTTTATAAGGGTCTTTGGCTAGACCCAAAGTCGGTCGTATTTTACCGAGCGAGATGTCTCACACCACGTGTTGCACCAACGAGAGCGTAATCCAAGCTTGAGTCTATGATATCCATGTAGTTGACCGAGTCATCCTCTATCCATTGTCCTACCCCGAATTTCATCTCCTTGTCTCCTACCCTCAATGTTGGTTTCACATCGCTCATATCTACCATGGCTCGGGTGGTGGTGTGGATTGGTCTTCCTAATATGAGGGGGACTTCAGTGCTTTCTTCCATGTCTAGTATGACAAAGTCTGCCAGAAAGAAAAACTCTCCAACTTTGACCAAGAGATTTTCGATGACACCTTGAGGGTATTTAACCGACCTGTCGGCAAGTTGTATGCTCATTTTCGTGGGGTGAGGTTTTCCTAGCCCAATTCGGTTAAACATGGAGGCGGGCATTAGATTAATGCTCTCCCCAAGGACGGCTAATACATTTCGTATTGGTGATCCCACGATGGATCAAGGGATTGTGAAACTTCCGTGGTCGATTTTCTTTTGGGGAAGTTTGTTGAGAAGTATCGCAGGGCATTCTTCACTCAAGTTAACCTGTTGTATTGTTTCAGTCTTTCTTTTGTGAGTGAGGATGTCCCTCATGAACTTAAAGTATTTGGCATTTAAGTGAGGACTTTGACGAATGGAAGATTGATATGTAATTGTTTTAGTAGGTTTATGAACTTGGTGAATTGTTCATTAGTCTTTTGGCGAATAGTTTCTTTGTGGTTTGAAGGTGGGTTTACCGGTTCTTCGGGTTGTGTGTTGTTGTTAGGGGGTAAGGGTATTTCCTGGGGACCTACTTTCTGGTTTCTCAATGTTATAAAGTTTACTTGCGCCTTTGGGTTGGTTTCGGTATTGCTAGGTAATGCGCCTTGAGGTCTTTCGGAGAAACTTTGGGCTAGTTGACTTATTTGTTTTTCAATATTTTTCAGGCTAGCCGTTGGTTTCGAATGCGGATTCCGTTTGGAGGAACCGATCCGAGTACCTTTTGTCGGTTTCGGAGATAAGGCGTGTGATAAGATCTTGAAGCCTTTCCCGCCACCTTGTTGTTGAGGGAAATTTTGTTGCTCATTTCTTGGTTTTTGAAAGTTGGGTCTTTGATTTTGATTTTGTTGATTACTACCACTTCCTGGTTCACTCCAACCAAGATTAGGATGGTTTCGCCATCTCGGGTTGTAAGTGTTTGTTGGAGGCCCCGGTGGTCTAGGTCGATTATCCAAGTAGTTTACCATTTCCGTTTGATTTTCCATTTCTTTCAGACAACTCCAATTTTCATGTGGCCCACTGCACCCTTCACAAGCCATAACTCAGTAAGTTTTTGATATTTCTAATTTTTTTTGAAGACAAGGCCTCGATTTGGGCTTGCAAAAAGGTGTTTTCGTCCAGTTTGTGGGCTTCCGGGGCAATAGATTTTGAGCCTCGGGGTGTGTGCCATAGAAAATTGTTTTGAGCAATTTCCTAAATTGATTGTAAATTTTGGTTGGGCGTCTATTACCTAGGAGACCCCGGAGCTTGAGTTAAGTGTTTGTCTTGTGTGTGGCCAAAGTCCATTATAGAAAGTGGATACTTGTTGCCACACCTCTAGACCATGGTGGGGGCATTTTCTCAATAGCGTCTTGAATCTTTCCCAAGTTTCATACAAAGATTTCCTGTCCTCTTGTGAATAAGTATTTATTTCAATCATTAATTTAGCAGTTTTAGAGAGCGAAAAATATTTGTATTGAAATTTTGGGCAAGTTCATCGCAAGTGTTAACCGATCCACTTGAGATGGTGTTTAGCCAAGCCTTAGCTCGGTCTTTTAGTGAGAATGAGAACATTCAGAGTCATCGTTTGATGCTCCGTTAATCCGAAAAGTGTCACATGTTTCCAAAAAGTTGGTAATATGTAAATGAGGAATTTTGGAGCATTTGTTTAGGTGCCGCCGAAGCTTGAAGTTGTTAGCATCGACGTTCGGTGGGTCGATGGCGGCTACAAGATTACCGACCGTAGGTAGTCCATTAGAGTATGTTGATCTGCCATTGGGGTTTGTTGCCCCAAAGCTTTCTCTTGATTTTTGGCTTTTAGTCTTTTTCTTAAAAAGCGTTCGGGTTCGTCTGGGGTTCTTTTATGTCTTTGTTGGAACTGAGCTCATGCACCGCGTAGAGAATCAGGCCTTCCGATTGAGTTTGGATTTCTGCAATAAAACAAAACCTTTTGTTGGTCAGATAGCTTACCACAGCCCCGTACTCATTGGCCACGACTCATGTGAGGGTTATAGTTTATGTTTTATGGATCAGAGTTACTAGGGAGTTGGCCACGACCTTGTGGTGCACATCCACGACCATGTTTTCGCTCTTCTGTAACTAAAAAAACAAAACTGCCAGTAAGAAGTTGGGCACGGCCCCGTGTCTGACCGAGCACGACCCGTGCTGAAACCTGCAGAATGTGCAGAAATTACTGAAAAAGAGAAAAATCCTAAAAATTAAAAGAAGAATGTTAAAAATAATTGGGCCGTTGATTTTAAACTTTCTTAAAATCCCTCGTGCCCGCTGGCCACGGCCCGTGGCCACCTTCTTCTCTTCCTTCATTTAATGCAGCTGTCAGCAGAGGGTCCCACACGCCCCCGTGTCTTCTGGGCACGGCCCCGTGGTCAATTCTTTACTGTACTATGAAGATTCTGCAAATCTTAGCGTTGACCACACCCGTGCTTGGCTGGACACGACCCCGTGGTGGCCTAAAATCTGCATTTTGTCTTAGTGCAGGTCTTGTATACTGACCATGGCCCATGTCTGGCTGGAAACGGCCCCGTGGTCAACATATAAATTACATCAAACGAGGTGTAAAACCAACCCTTTTTCAGTAGTAATGTTGGAAAAAGCACGACCCCTCAGCAACACCCGAAAGATAAAAACAAGAAGACAGAAGCTGACCACGGGGCCGTGCGAAGAGTTGACCACGGGGTTGTGCCCAGAAGACACGGGGTCGTGTGGGGCCCTCTTCTGACAGCTGAAATTAAAGAAGGAAGAGAATAAGGCAGCCACGGGCCGTGCCCGTTGGACATGGGGCCGTGGCCGGGGTACTGTTCTGACTATAAATAGGGGTGCTTGTTTCACTTGAAAGGCATCCTTGGCAAACCACTTCTCTCTCACTTTGCCACCCCACCACCACTACTACAACACCAACACCCACCACCAGCATCCATCTATCATCTTTAGAGTGTGTAGTAGTCTCGGGATCCAAGGTTGATCGGAAGAGTTCTTGTCAAACAAAGGCCCTGCTTGGCTAATCTCTTACATCACTTGGTGAAGACAAATCTTTAATGTATTACTTTTGATTTTTAATCTTTCGGCACCTTTTAATTGGGTATGTATTAATGACTTTAATAACTAGTTTCTTATGTTGAAAGTGAATTTTCCTATCATTTCTTTATGATGTCATTGATTTGCTCATTCGTGTCTTTACGGTCTATATAAAGCGCGTTAACTACTTGGAACGGGGTTAGAAGGGTGGTTTGGTAAAGTTCTTGTCTCCTTCAGTGTATAGATCCTGCGAGGACTTGGTTCAAGCTTACTAGGACCTCCTTCAATGCCCCAAAGGTATTGGATGGCGGGGGTGCGAATAGCTTGAACTCCTCATATGTAAACTACTATTAAAACATTAAACTGGGTTCTTGGGATTGTATCCTTGCTGACTCAAACCACTTAGCCGAGGGTAACGTCACCTTTAAAAGAGGGGCCTACTACTTTTCGCATTAATAACTTATTTAATTATCTTTCAATATTCCAACCCTTTAGGATTGTATCCCTGCTGACTCAAACCACTGGGTTGAGGGTAACGTCACCTTCAAAAGATGGGCCTACTACTTTAACTAAAATAATCTCTTAAAAAGTCTGAAAGTGCGAAAATCATCAAAGGATACATTAAAGAGGAATTGGGTCCCGGTGATTCTATCTTGTCTATTGTATTTCATCTTATTTATCTTTTTATTTTTAGATTTACTTTTATGTTTAAAAACTTTTATCAAAAATTTAGATTGACTAGACGTTGACGATAAATCGGTATTAAAAGCTCTTGTGTCCTTGGACGACCTCGGTATCTTACCAACACTATACTACGATCACGATGGGTGCACTTGCCCAAGTGTGTGTTTAGTTTTAGTACAATATCGTGTTTTATAAATTTAAAACTTGACTAATGCATAAAATGGACTTAAAATATTAAAAAAATATATCACGCTTAACGCACACCATATTCCAAAATGTGGGGAACACAAAAGCAATGTATCTTCTTGTTATATGGAAATCAACATATATGGAAATAAGTACACTTCCGTCATCATATGCATCATGGTTTAAACATTAACACATCCATATGAAACACAACCTCAACACTATACAAAACACAACCTCAACACTATTTCAACTCGGACAACAGTCAACGAGAATAGAAAGTTACTTATGATAAAATCTATTACAATAATATAAAACATAGTTATAAACCCGTTAGGCATGGAATTTGCTATAAGAAACCACTAGAACAAAAGAACTACAATATGACTGGAAATTATTTTTAATACAACTCCTATTATCAGCTAATGGGAAAGTACGTCTTGTCATTTAAATACTAGTTCAACGGTAATTAAATTTGCAGCCATGTCTATATCAACAACATCCAGTGTTTTCATAGTAACGCCACCCTTTTGAAGAGTAAAAAGGTCTGAATATTGTACCCTCGGGAAATAGGGGTGCATCTGTTCGATCTCCGGGTCGGTGAATCGGCAAAACTCCGATGAAGGATTTTGCAAGGAGATCCTGACTCTGGGGGGGGCTATCGTTCTCAGGATCCTTGATTGGTAAGGACCGGTTGACCATTTTCGCCATGGATTTTAAGAGAAGAAGAAAAAGAAAAGATAACTTTAGAGAATAGAGGGAGAGAGAGAGAGAGAGAGAGAATACCTTGAAGCTTCCGGATGGTGATTTTGAATTGCCAAGATCAGGTTTTAAACGGGAAGTCTCATTTCTATCTACACCCTATATATAATGATGTTTGTTGCAGGCTATCACATCGCTGACGTCACGATTGCAATGGCTAATCCACTTGCAACGGCTATGCAACGGATAGTTTGAATTTAATGAAATTATGACTTATCTATTTGAATTTAGTTCGTCCTATTTTGGGGGAAATTGTTAGGGCATGGATTTTATGACAAGGATCATCCATCCTGGGACTGAACCTGGATCATGGATCCCTAATGGATAATGCAGGGAGTCTGAGGATCAAGGATCCTTACTAATGTTTATGTTTTTAACAATTGTTCAATGTGTATTCAGTTTCTGCTTGCAGGTAATGGTAGACTAAGTCACCGAGAATCAAGGGGAATATGCTCTTATTCCAGCACGTGTGAGTGAAGCCATGACCGTTACATGTGAACATGGGGAGCTTGCATGAATTTCGGATAGTTAGTTCATTAAGATATTTAGTGGGATATTGAGCTTGATAGATACACAATCTGAAAACAACACACACTCGCATACACACTGTTTCTACTCTCTCTCGAACACACACTAGAATTCCTATTGTAACAAGCTCAATATTTCCAAAGTTGTAATCTATTTAGTTCAATATAGTTGGTGATCGGTAGTTTCCATCACCCAGGGTTTTTTATGCCGGAGATCAACTCTTGATCAAGGGCTTTTTCCTTGTATAAATCATCGTGTTCATTGTCATTTACTCTTGATATTTGTTCATACATTTGTTCGTTTAACCAAGCACTCAACCTCACATTCAAAGTTCGGTTACATTATCCTTAATCAGATTTTTGACCAAAACAGTTTGGCGCCCACCGTGGGGCAATCGGTGCTTCAATTCTAAAAATTCCGTTCATTTCATTCATTTTTATTCATTTCCATCAACCACATGGCTTATCAGGGAAAATCTGCTTCAAGTGCCATGCCGGCGGTTACCTCATCTCAGACTTGTGCATCATTGCCTCCTATTCCCACTGCACCAGCGAAGAGTGCTGATAATGCTCAGAAGAAGCCAACACCAGTTTTCTCGAAGGCTTCTATTGTTTCATCCTCTACACCTACTAACAATGATCTGTCTACTTTGATTTTGCAGATGAAAAGGATGCATGGGACAGCAGGACAAAACTAACCAGAGGATCCTTCATGAAATTGATGAAATCAAGAAACAGAAGAGATCAGCGGCGGATAATTCTCCATTGATGCCCGGGTCATTGGACTTCGCCACTCCAGCAGCAACCATTCAGCATTCCGAGGCGTCTGGTGTTCAGTATCAAGGATCCTCAGGATTACAACATGGATCATTGGCAATGATGCAGCCACAAGCATCTCATTACCAACCTTATGGATCCCCATTCCAGCCTCAGGGATCCTCATATCAGCATCAAGGATCCTACCTCAGTTCAGTAGGATCAAGGATCCTCATCCAGGTTCAAGGATCCATGCAGTATCTTCCTAGAGCATCAACACCCATGTATCCTGGACCCAATGTCTTTTAGGATCAAGGATCCTCAGGGAGTCAGATATTTAAGGATTCTGAAGTTCACAAAGGGGACTTCATCCCTTGCAGGCTATTGCTTCATCTGGTCCAACTGTTACACCCGAAGTGTCCACCTTTGGATATACTTCTGGCATACCACTTCCAAACCAATCAGGAGGTAACAATGTCAATACATCTTTTGGCACTAACTGTGGTTTTATGCAGGATACAGGTATCAATCAGGCTATGGCACGAGAGCTCCAAAGCTTAAGGATATGATATCCAGAGTCCCAGAGTGGTTAAGCCCATTCCCGAGATCCCAGATGGAAGTCACAGGGTGTCTCGTTTTGCACCTCCTATATGCAACGATGAGATACCAAAACGCTTTCAGACCCCCAACATGAAGTTGTACGATGGTACAACTGATCCGGAGGAGCATGTGGCACAATACCGGGAAAGATGGAGATCAATCCCATTCCAGAAAGATTAAAGGAAGCCTGTTTTGCAAGGGCTTCGGATCCACACTCACTGGATCAGCACTCAAATGGCTGCTAAGTCTTCCTCCTTACTCAATTACTTCGTTTTCTCATCTAGTTAATTTGTTCAATAACCAATTTTCATGTAGTAGAACTTTTGAACGATTAACTAGTGATTTGTATAGAATAACTCAAGGCCGTGATGAATCATTAAGAGATTAAATCACTAAGTTTAGTCTAGAATCCTTAGAAATTCCTAATTTGGATATTGCCATTGCTGTAGAGGCATTCAGATTTGGGCTTGCTTAAGGATTCCTCATTCTATGATGACCTTGTTATGACACCTTGCAGGAATTTAGATGAAGTGAGGAATAGGGCATTGAGGTTCATTCGTTTAGAAGATGACAAAAGGATCCAGGAGAGACTCTCAGGATCCTCAAAACAGGAAAAGCAAGGATCATTCTTTAAGAATAATCGATCCAAGTCATACTCTAAACATGACAATCACAATGTGAATGCAGTTGAACAAGACGAAGACGATGAGATTATCCTCCAATATCTGAGTATTGTTTTTCTGTGGATAATCATGAACTAATACTTGCTATGCAGAATTTAGGTGACAATGCTAGATGGCCAAGGAAAACTGATAAACCTGGAGCTACTAAGGATAAATCCAAATGGTGTGCTTATCATGAGGATTTTGGCCACCTTACTGATGAGTGTATAGAGTTGAGGAAGGAAATTAGCTATCTTCTTAGCAAAGGGTATTTGAAGGAATTGCTAGGAAGGAAACGTTCAAGGACTCAGGATACTGATAAAGTTCCTGAGAGAGCTCCTCCACCGCCATCAGATGCTCAGATCATTAACTTTATTTCCGGTGGTTCTGATATCTGTGGAACTTCATTTTCAGTGGCTAAAAGGCATGCTAAGGAGACGAAGATGAAGAACTGGGAGAGACCAGTTCGAACATCTACCCTAACACAGCAAAAAGTGATATCCTTGATGCGGAGGATCGCGTAGACATTCAGGATCCTCATCATGATGGTCTTGTCATTACTTTGTTTATTTCTAACCATTTTGTTTGCAGGATCCTTATCGATGGAGGGAGTTCAGTGAACATAATCCAGTTGGATGTCCTCAAAAAGATGAACATCCCTGAATCTGAGATCATACCAAGATCATCGGTGCTTGTGGGATTCAGTGGGGACCAAGAATACATTGGGGGACATCAAACTTCCAATTTACATAGAGGAAGTGAATTATATCAAAACATTTTGTGTAATAGATAGCTTATCTTGCTGTAATGTTATCCTTGGCAGGCCATGGATACACAACATGAAGGTGGTCCCATCAACATACCACCAATGTGTCAAGCTTCCAAGTCCATGGGGAATAGCCAAGATAGAAAGTGATCAGCAAGAGGCAAAGAATTGCTACACTTCCTCGATGAAACATGCTTCCAAGTCTAGGGAAGCATAGCAATTAAAGCATCCTCCAAAAGACGTCATGGAGGCAAGAGAACAGGACGTCAAGGAAATACTCTTAGATCTTGAGGATCCTGAATCCAAGGTGTATATAGGGTCCAGGATCCAGGAGAGCATAGAGCAGGATCTAGTATCCTTCCTTAAACGAAGAAAATCTACCTTCGCCCGGAAGCACGAAGATATGATAGGTATTTCGAAGGATATCATTACTCATAAGCTTGGTATTGACAGGTCTTTCAGGCCAATTCACCAAAAAAAGGAGGAAGTTTGCACCTGAAAGAAATGCAATTATCCAAGAAGAGGTAGACAAGTTACTAAAGGCAGGTATGATAAGAGAAGTCAAGTATCCAAGATGGTTACCAATGTGGTTGTTGTCAAAAGAAAAATGGAAAGTGGAGGGTATGTGTCGATTTTACTGATTTGAATAAGGCATGTCCCAAGGATCCTTTCCCTTTACCCCACATTGACTCCATGGTGGATGCTACGGCGGGTCATGAATTGTTAACTTTTATGGATGCTTCATCTGGATTTCAGCAAATTCAGATGGAACCATCTGATCAAGAGGATACTGCATTCATGACACCCACCGGCATATATTGCTATATTGCTATGCCCTTTGGTTTAAGAAATGCAGGGGCTACATACCAAAGGCTGGTGAATATGATGTTCAAGGAGCAACTTGGACACACAATGGAAGTGTACATAGATGATATGGTGGTCAAATCTAAAAGAGCCAAGGATCACCTGAAGGATCTTGAAGTAGCATTCAATATTCTTGACCAATACACATGAAGTTGAACCCATCTAAATGCCATTTCGGGGTCAAAGCTGGAAAATTTTTAGGATATATGGTGACCAAAAGAGGAATTGAAGCAAGTCCAGAACAAATCAAGGCTTTGGTGAATATCAAGTCTCCTGCCAATGCTAAGGATGTGCAAAGATTGACAGGAAGGATTGCCACCTTGAATAGATTCATCTCAAAATCCTCAGAAAGATGCAAGGATTTCTATGACATTTTAAGGAAGAATAAGAAATTCGAGTGGACTGAAACGCATGAAGCTGCTCTACAGGCTCTCAAGGATTACATATCCTCAGCACCGGCGTTGATGAAACCAGAAAATGGAGAACCATTATCCTTATACCTAGCTGTCTCAGGTAAAGCGGTAAGTGCGGTCCTTGTTAAGGATCACGAAGGCCAACAACATCCGGTATACTATGTAAGTAAAAGTCTACTTGATAGTATTTTCATTTAGAGAAACTAATTCTTGCTCTAATCGTGGCTTCTACTAAACTAAGACATTATTTTGAAACTCATACTATTGTTGTTAAAACTAACTTTCCTATTAAGAATGTTCTCAGGAAACCATAGATGTCGGGAAGAATGGAAAAATGGGCTGTTAAACTTAGTGCATATGACATTAAGTATGAGCCCAGAGTTGCTATTAAATCCCAAGCTTTGGCTGACTTTGTGGCTGATTTCAGTAGTGATCTATAAAGAGAAGCTGAATTAGAAGTGCAATAACTTGAGGAGACCAAGGATCCTTGGACACTCTTCACAGATGGAGCTTCAAATGTCAAAGGAACTGGAATAGGCCTACTACTATAATCTCCACAAGGGGACAATATACCCCATCTATAGCGTGTGAGTTTCTGACCACTAATAATGAGGCTGAATATGAAGCCTTGATAGCATGTTTGCAATTAGCTAAACATATGAGGATCAGGTATCTTCAAGTGTTTGTGGATTCTCTATTAATTAATAATCATTATAATGGTTCTTATACTGTTAAAGGTGGAAAAACTAATCAAATATTTAGAGATAGTCAAGAAATTGGCAGATTCTTTTGCTTTTTTCAGCCATACACAGGTACCTAGAGAAGAAAATGCAGAAGCAGATGCCTTGGCCAATCTAGGTTCCTCAATGAAGATGCCCGAGGATGTAAAGATACTTATTATCCATGTTCTAACTCCTGCAATTGAGGAAAATGAAACAATGGAGATAGTGGGTGATACAGCGATTCTACCCAGTGATGATCCGGAGTCGAATTCAGGATCCTGGATCCTTTAAATCTTGAAATACATTCAGAATGGAGAAATTCATAGTGGAGAGAATCCTAGAACCTTCAGGATTAAGGTAGCACAATTTACTATAATTAATGACATACTGTATAAAAGATCTCTTGCAGGACCTTATCTACGATGCATTGAAGATCCTGAAACCCAAGAAGTTTTAAAAGATTTTCATGAGGGCTGGAAATCACACTGGGGGCAGAGCGCTATTCTCCAGATCCTCAGAACAGGATATTATTGGCCTACAATGAATAAGGATGTTGTGGAGTATGCAAGGAAATGTGATGCCTGCCAAAGACAACAACATTCTTCATCAACCAGCGGAACCTCTGCATCCTATATCCTCTTCTTGGCCATTTATGAGATGGGGAATGGATATAGTTGGCAAGCTTCCTAAGGCACCAAGGGGAATAGTATTCATGTTGGCTATGACTGATTTATTTCTCCAAATAGATAGAAGCTGAAGCCTTTGCTCAAGTTAGAGAAAAGGAAGTTATATCCTTTATCAAAAGAAATATTATTACTAGATTTGGTATTCCTTCAGAAACAGTTTGTGACAATGGATCCCATTTTATTGGGAATCGAACTACTAACTTTTGTGACAGCTGGGGGGATTAGGATGATTACATCAACACCAGTCCACCCACAAGCTAATGGCCACGCAGAATCATCCAACAAGATCATCATCATCAACAATTTGAAGAAAAAGCTTGGATCAAAGAAAGGAAAGTGGGCTGAAGAACTATCATATGTCTTATAGGCAGATAGAACAACTCCCAAGAATGCTACGGGTCCTTTTTCCTTAGTCTTTGGAGCTGAGGCAGTGATCCCTACAGAAATGATAGTCCCTACAGCCAGAACAAGCATCCGTGATCCTGAAGCAAATGCTGAGACTCTGGCTCAAGACCTAGATACCGTGGAAGAATTAAGAAACTTGGCAAGGATAAGGCTGGCTAGTTATCAACAAAGGATGGCTGGTGCTTATAATAAGAATATCAGAATAAGAAGATTTCAAGTTGGTGACATGGTGTTGAGGAAAGCATTTCAGAATAGCACGAATCCTTCTGATGGCAAATTGGCACCAAAATGGGAAGGCCCTATCTAATTGAAGCTGAGGCAGGAAAGGGGGCATATCGTTTGCTAACTATGGATGGTGACCTTCTACCAAGAGTGTGGAATGCTATCCATCTAAAAAAGTATTTTATGTAAAGGATCGGGGATCCTTAAGTATCCTAATGATCAATCCAGATTGAAGGATCCTCAAAGGATATGTGATTCTTGATTCGGTAACATTTTACTAATGCTTTCATTCTTATTATACTTATTATTATTTATTATAAAGTAAGGATGTTGAATTTTCAACATTCAACCTTATCAAGTTTTAAGTTTTGCTGAAGTTATTACAAAGGATCAAGAGGTTGGCCACCTCTCCAAGACTTTGGGCATGTCCCCAGTTTAAGGTATCCAATACCTTCTAAGGTTAAAGGTTTTCACCTTTCACACGAATTGGGTTTTGACACCCCGCCAGTAGTGCACGTTATCCAAGTATAGTTCAAGGCAATGGGATCAGTACCCGCTTTAGGACAATTTCATTGTTGTTGGCTATATGTAGGATCCTAAGTATAATGGTAGACGTACCATACATCCATTCCTAAGGTTTCTAACGTTTTCACGTTAGCTAAGGTTTTGACATTTTCATGTCGCTTACGATTGGATAGATGCCAGTTTGGTTCATACTCCAGTTTACACCAGTTTATTTGGGCTTGTCCCCAGTTTATTGGCTTTCCAGTTATTTGGGCTTGTCCCCAGTTGTTTGGGCTTGTCCCCAGTTTGTTGGGCCTGCCCCCAGTTACTAATAATTCTTTCATTTGATGTTTGGCTTAGTCCCAAGTTATATATTGTTACAGGTTTACGAACTTTAACAGCTGAGGATACTTAATCCTAAGGTCTATAGGTTTTCATATTCTAACCATAAGTGTTAAGGATACAGAATCCTAACTTGGATTCGCTGGTATGATCTTTCTTTTGCATTTGCTTTATTTCTGGCTTATCTATGTTACCCTAATCCTTTGACAACAGGATATGTGATCCTTGATCATATGATGTCTATCTTTAAAGAATATATTTTGACAAACTCCTATAAATTTCTTAGCCAAATATAATGAAATTTGTTGACATATACAACTACAAACATATTCAAACTGAAGAGAAGTAACAACAGAGATAGTCAAAAGCTTAAAGTTTTATTTATGTATAAAAACCCTTTTTTAAAGGTTGTCAAAATTGCTAACCCAAGTTTCTACCAGCAAAACGTGTCCCGTCCACTTAGGTTGGCAAAGGGTGTCCATACTAACGGGTCAATAAGTGCAGGAAAGTAAAGGCGGGGGGCATCAAGGGCTTCATCCTCCACAAACAGAAGGACCCATCCACCTTTTCTACCCCATATTGTTCAAAAGGATCAGTGATCCTTAACCCTAACTACTATTGTTTGAGTACAAACCAAAATTGTTCCAAAATACCAACAACCACTTAAACCATAAAAAAATGGGCTCCGGCCACGTCTAGAAATTTTCATCATCGCCCATTAGTGCAGCCTACTCATTCGCTGCTTCGCCAACCGCTACTTCACCACCTTCGCCACCATCGCCAGCTGCTGCCTGTTCAGGATCCTTCTCGCCACTCGAAGTAGCCTTGAGCACGGGTGTCCCTTCTGGCTCATCATCCTCGCCCAGTTCCTGCAGCCTCTGCTTCCATGCCTCTACCTCCCATCCAGCCTTGTCGAAGGAAGGATCTACTGCCTCCTGAGCTATCTGGATCCTGGCCTTAGGATAGCCTTAACAGCAGAGATTTTGGCTTCATCAGCAGCCTCCAACCGATCCTTGTTCGCCTGAACCGCATCCACTATGGCCTGCTTCTCCAAGCGATTGATCTCCCTCTCCAGTTGCGCAATCTTTTTATCTTTAGCAGTGCAGAAGGCTCGGAGATCAGCAATGGTTTCTTCTGCCTCATCTAACTTTTTCTCTTGTAGGGCTTGGATTTGCGCAACTTTCTGCATAGGATAATATGCAAATATAAGGATCCTTTATCCTAAAGAATTTACATACATCAGAGAATCAGTGATCTTTACCTCGGAGACGCAGCTATGGATGTCTTGCTCAAGCTAAAAGGCGTCACTTGGTGTGCAGGATCAGACGGCTTCTTCCTCTTAAACCCAGCTTTGGCACGGAGGGTCATGCCCTTAGCTTCCAGCTGGCTTTGGCCTTTGGCTAGCTCCTTCTTGAAGGATCGAGGTGAGATAATCCCCTCGAGTTCCCCAAGGCTAAACTTGGAAGCAGACTTTGATGAGGACTTGGCAGCACCTGCAATATTAAAATACAGATAAGTGCAAGTTCTTGATAAATTTATTTACATATAAACACATGCATGGATACTTACTTGACATGGTGTAGGAGGATGATGTAGCTTCTTCTATATATTTAACCTTGGGAGAAAATGTCCTGACAGTTGAATCCAACGCCCAGAATGCAGCGACTCTTTCGGCTGTGGCAGGAGTCTCCTTCAAAGTATTGATGTTGGTCACTGAAAAAAGAAAAGCTAAGAATCAGTTATCCTAAAGCAAGAGCAAGAAATTTTCTACAGAACGATGTTATGGATCCCATATCCTACCCTCTACGCTCCACTTTTTGGGAAGATGATTCCCGTTGGGAATAGAGTCTCTCCTGATGAAAAATAACTAATTCCTCCAGTTGGAGTCATTCTTAGTGGTTTTGAGGATGGGATGGGGTTGTTGTGGCTTGGCTTTAAACAGGAAACATTGGGATCCATGGCTAACAAGGTTGTACAGGTGACTAAGTTCAGTAAGACTAAGGATTATGCCCTCGTTAGCAATGATTTGCTCCAAGGTGTAGAGTACTCTCTATAACATGGGCATACCCTGGTTGTAGCTTAAACCAGTGAAGGTAAAAAAGCTTTGGGTAAAGGTTGGAAAAGGATAAGAAAAACCCTATTTGGAAAGGGGTAGCAGGAAAACACACCCACTTGGTGGATATACAATCACCCTTCATTGAAGAGTTAAAAGGTCTGAATATTGTACCTCGGGAAATAGGGGTGCATCTGTTCGATCTCCGGGTCGATGAATCGGCACAACTCCGATGAAGGATTTGCAAGGAGATCCTGACTATGGGGTGGGCTATCGTTCTCAGGATCCTTGATTGGTGAGGACCGGGTGACCATTTTCGCCATGGATTTTGAGAGAAGAAGGAAAAGAAAAGATAATTTTAGAGAATAGAGAGAGAGAGAAGAGAGAGAGAACACCTTGAAGCTTCCGGATGGTGATTTTGAATTGCCAAGATCAGGTTTTAAACGGGAAATCTCATCTCTATCTACACCCTATATATAATGATGTTTATTGCAGGCTATCACATCGCTGACGTCACGATTGCAACGGCTAATCCACTTGCAACGGCTAGTCCACTTGCAACAGATAGTTTGAATTTAATGAAAATATGACTTATCTATTTGCATTTAGTTCGTCATATTTTGGGGGCAATTGTTAGGGCATGGATTTTATGCCAAGGATCATCCATCCTGAGACTGAACCTGGATCACGGATCCTTAATGGATAATGTAGGGAGTCTGAGGATCAAGGATCCTTACTAATGTTTATGTTTTTAACAATTGTTCTATGTGTATTCAATTTACGCTTGCAGGTAATGGTAGACTAAGTCACCAAGAATCAAGGGGAATATGCTCTTATTCCAGCACGTGCGAGTGAAGCCATGACCGTTATATGTGAACATGGAGGGCTTGCATGAATTTCAGATAGTTAGTTCATTAAAATATTTAGTGGGATACTGAGCTTGATAGATACATAATATGAAAACAACACACACTCGCATACACACTGTTGCTACTCTCTCTCGAACACACACTAGAATTCTTATTGTAACAAGCTCAATATTTCCAAAGCTGTAATCTTTTTAGTTCAATATAGTTGGTGATCGGTAGTTTCCATCACCCGAGGTTTTTTATGCCGGGGGATCAACTCTTGATCAAGGGCTTTTTCCCGTGTAAATCATCGTGTTCATTGTCATTTACTCTTGATATTTGTTAATACATTTGTTTGTTTAACCAAGCACTCAACCTCACATTCAAAGTTTGGTTACATTATCCTTAATCATATTTTTGACCAAAACAATAAGTATTTGAATACATACCACTCTCAAAGGCATGCCAATATTATTGAGTGTTACACATGGCTCCTTTATAGTTATAGTTACACATCTTTGATTCCATCCATTGCTAAGTCTTGCATATCTATTTTGATACTCAATAACCTCACATCCAAAATTGTAACCGTTCTCTTGATAAGGATATTAGAAAATAGGCTAGGGCTGGTAAAACATACAAGTTGTTCCATGGCAACAAATTCCAGTATTCATATAACGATAGCAATCTAGTTTTACCTATTTAAGAAGACATCATGAATTGCATTTCATTTTTAAGTCTAACATAATTAGTAGAATTCAATACATCCACAAATTTAATAGTTGTATGTTTAAGTCTTAATACTTATGAGAGGGGTGTATTTGTATTTTACAATATTTGTTCTTCCAGTTTGAATGTTGTTAGGAAAACAGTAAGTTATATTACAAAATGAAGTATGAAGGATTAAGTTACCCAAAGTTTGGGAAATTCGAAGGCATTGAAATGCAATGAGTAACTAACTAGAGGCATCGTTAGCAAGAGATCAAATTTTCAAGAGTTTCCAAACATTACAGTTTCCTCGGAAAAAACACCGCAACATGTATCTATAATCATTATACTTCTAAAATGGGATAAAAAGCTATTTGTATCATATTCGTGTAATATCATGCTTAGCCTGCATAAGTATAATCATTAGAGACCTATATTGTGTTTGTGTGTTAGGGTTACAATAACAGTTGTAGAATGAAAATATGTTTCACTTATAAATTACAATATAATAATTTAGTCGATAAATTAGCAATGCTAAATTTAGACAATTTTATTGTTATCCTATTAGTTACATTTACGCTATGTGCTAATTTTACCATCTAAAGATGTACAATTACTTATTATAACAACAAATTTGTCATGTCAATATGTAACACTCAATGATGTTGGCTTGCTGTTAAGACCGGTATGTATTCAAATACTTATATGATTAAAAAAATGATTTATATGTGTTGTTGTTTCTGTATTTATTGTGTGTTGATGCCCACAATCATTATATAGTTTGAATATGAAATTACTTACAAGAGCTAACATAGTGTGTGTTTCATGGTGTGTCACAGGATAAAAAGGTGTGTTGTTACTATGAAGACACTGGATGTTGTAGGTATGGTCAGGGTTGCAATTTTAATCATCTATTTAAATAGTATTAAAATGACGAGAAGTACTTTCCATCGACCGATAATAGAATGAGTAGTGTTAAAAATCAGTTTCGGTCCTACCGTAGTTCTTTTATTCTAGTAATTTGTTATAGCAATATTCATACCTAAACGGGCATATAATTATATCTTACATTATTGTAATAGATTTTATCATAAGTATTGTCCATATATGCATCTAAAGACACATTTAGTAACTTTTGTTTGAATGTTTCTTCTTAAATTTTAAGATAGTTATGTTATTGTAGGCAATGGAGAAACTTAAACAACTAAACTGGATGACCAAACACATTTAACATTAACAATGGCGGAACTAAAACTTCTGATATGTATAAAGAAATATCCAAAAGCAATTATTTAAGAGATGAAGTCTAAGATGTCATGATCCCGTTAGAACACATACATATCTTTCTAGTTTATAAAAATGTGCTTCAATTCCCTCACAACCTTTGTCATTCATTGATATTACCATCTAACGTTCACTTTCAGCTTCACTTATCTAGTAGGGCTTATCCCAAACAAAATCCACCTCGTAAATCAGAAACCTACACCAACTAGTAAAAATGCAAAACTTGTTTTGCTTCAATTCTTACACTTCTAAGCAAAAATACAAAACTTGTGGGGCTAATACCTAAACTACAAAGGAAAAAAAATAGAGGGGGCCATGCCCCTCCCAGTCCTATACAAGTTTTGATCTTGATTGTAGATACTATGAAAAGAAACCTATTTGAATAGCGCATTACTCGAATATTCCACACCCTTTCAAAATTTCTAAAATACTAAATGAAATCTAAAAATGACACTATAGATAGACATTTTCTTTATTCGACGTTCAAAGTAAGTTTTCATTAAGTTAGATGCGTTATATTCCAAAATACAGGGGACACAAATGCAATGTATCTTCTTGTAACAAGGAAATCAACTCCATCATCATATGCACCATGGTTTAAACATTAACACATCTATATGAAACACAACCTCAACACTATTTCAACTTGGGCAATAGTCAAGGAGAATAGATAGTTACTTATGATAAAATCTATTACAATAATATAAGACATAGTTATATACCCGTTTAGGTATGGAAATAGCTATAAGAAACCACTAGAACAAAAGAACCACAATAGGACCGAAACTTATTTTTAGCACTGTTCATCTTATTATCGATTGTTGGGAAATACTTCTTGTCGTTTTAATACTATTTTAGCGGATGATTAAATTTGCAACCCCGACCATACCTACAATTACCAGTGTTTTCATAGTAGCGACACACCTTTTTTTCATGTGACACACAATGAGAAACATACCATGTTAGCACTCATAAGCATATCATATTCAAACTGTATAATGATTATGGGCATATACACACAATAAATAAAGAAACAAGAACATCATACAAATCAAAATTTATAAGCCATATAAGTATTTCAATACATACCGGTCTCAACAGCAAGCCAATATCATTGAGTGTTACACATGGCTCCTTTATAGTATAGTTACATGTCTTTGATTCCATCCATTACTAAGTTGTGCATATCTATTTTGATACTCAACAACCTCATATCCAACATTGTAACCATTCCCTTGATAAGGATAATAGAAAATAGGCTCGGGGTGATGGAACATACAGGCTAATCCATGACCATAAATTCCGGTATTCATATAATGATAGCAATCTGGCTTTCCCTGTTTAAGAAGACAACATGAATTGTATTACCTTTTTACGTCTAACATAATTAACATAATTTAATGCATCCATAAATCTAATAGTTATATGTTTAAGTTTTAATCCTTGTGAGAGCGGGTGTATTTGTTTTTAACAATATGTGTTCTTCCACTTTGATTGTTGTTAGGAAAATAGAAAGTTAAATTACAAAAAGATATATGAAGGAATAAGTTACCCAACTTTTGGGAAATCCAAAGGCATTGAAATGCAGCGAGTAACTAACTAGAGGCACCGTTAGCGAGTGATCAAATTTGCAAGAGTTTCCAAACCTACAGTGACTTCGAAGAAAAAACTGTAACAAGCATCTATAATCATTATCCTTCTAAAATGATATGCATAAAAATATCTAACAAGGTGATAAAAATACTATTTGTATCCTTCTAAAATGATATGCATAAAAATATCTAACAAGGTGATAAAAATACTATTTGTATCATCTTTGTGTAATATGATGCTTTGCCTGCATAAAGTATAAAAATTAGCGACCTATATTGTGTACGGCCTGACCTTTTTGGGGACTAAAATGAATTCTAAAAATAAGGTTCTTTTGAAGAAAAAAATATTACTCTTTTACGACCATAATAATAACTTATCAATATTACTAGATTGACCCGTTAATAATTTGATTTATCGCTCTAGCTTAGGTTGTTAGGGTTACGGTAATAGTAGTAGAATGAAAACATGTTTCACTTATAAATTACAGTATGATAATTTAGTTGATAGATTAGCATGTTAAATTTATGAAAAAAAATTATGGTTATCCTATTAGTTACATTTATGCTATGTGTTTATCTTGCCATCTAAAGATGCACATTAACTTATTAAAACAACAAACTTGTCATATCACTACAAAATAGGGAGCAAGCTTACACATTTCTAGAATTTACTTATTGAAATCAACTCTAAATTAAGTTTATTTATTGAGTTTCTCCATATATAGAAATAGTGGTTCACTCACAAGGCACAACTATATTCTTAGGAAACTTTGAACTATTAGCTTTTTCCAATTTCTAATTTATATACCATAGTACCGTAGCTATATATACCTAGTTTAAAAATACAAATCATTTCAGTGTTAAATATTTTTTTAATCTCTAAAGAAAAGTAATTACAATAATCCCCTAAACTTTTTTAACAGTTTGATACCATTTAGATATTTTATATGAACTATAAATAAAGAGGGCGTTTATAAATACTTTTTAAGCCATAAACATCACAAAAACTACACATTTACAGTTTTTGACCATAAATTACTACAAACCCATGTAATATTATTCATGCAACAAACCAAAACTTTATTAATTAAACAACTTAAATACAAAAAACTTTATTACTACAACCATTAATAATATAACAAACAAGATATAATTTTATTATATTTAATTCCCATACCCTAGATAAAACCACTTTTAAACCATGATTAGTATGAAAATAAAAATAACACATTCTTATCTTCAAAATCCAGGATCTGTCATTGTCGAAGAACCCTTTGTACAATTTTTAATTGTTTATACTTTATATTCGATACCAAATTTGATGTATATACTCAAGAATTTTAAAATAAAATTATACCTTGCATGGGACACGAGCATATCTTGCTCCCTGATCAGCCTTCACATAAACACAAATAAACATATATCATAAGTATATTCAAACCATGAAAACCTCAAATTGGTTGATGTAAACCATTTTTATGAAATGAAAACCGAAAACAAAAGATTATTAGTATACCGAATGATGCACGGGGATGGGGTCCGGGTGGTTAACATGCAATTATTTCCAAAACCACATGACCCGAAATAAACAAAAAAATGCAATCAACTGTGGTCGATTGATGACTGGAACGACGAGTTCTCAAATTTTCCATGAAGCGGTTGGGTGATTGAACAGAGACCATGCGGTGGTTGGATGACCGAGGGTGGTGGAATTGGTGGTGAAGATTAGAACAAGAGAAAGTATGTGAAAAGCATGAGTTCTTCCAGCTTTTATCATGGTGAGGGGGAGGCCATGACAAAACTCATTTACTATAAATTACAACAAATCATAATTATGCAAGCACAATTTATTCATGCATTTAATGCATTCTTAATTTTATTTATTTGATTTATTTTTAATCAAGTAAGATAATAGATGTAAAGATCAAGTACAAATGAGGCTTACCATACAAAAATAGCCTTAGGTGCTGTTTGTTTACCTCTTAATGAGGCTCTGAATGATTCAGACATCTTACTGGTTCAGCACTTAATGGTTCAGATGTTTGTTACAGCAATGTCTATTCAGACATTTGCCTCTGAATGGTTAAGCATTATACCGAGTCTGAATGGTTAAACCTCTAATCTGAATTGGTCAGACATTTGCCTCCGAACGGTTAAGCATTATACTGGCTCTTAATGATTAAGACCTCTTACTGGTTCAGCACTTAATGGTTCAGACCTCTTACTGGTTCAGCACTTAACCATTCAGAGGGTTTCCAAACAGCCCCTTAATGTTTTTTTTCTTGATTCCTTTCCCACTTTTACTTAAAAATTGTGTTAATTATAATTACTATACTAGTGTAAAATCATGAATTTTCTATTTTTTTTAATTTTGAAAACTAAGATACGTGATTAATAAGATGGGGAAAAATCAAAAAAGAATTTCATCATTCATTTATCACCTTAAAATTATTCATATGTTAAGACCATTTATACAATAACTTGACCCAAGATAATATACAGGAATATGTGATACCCACAAAGAAAAATGTGATCTAAACCCGAGGGATAATGTGTAATTTTGCAACTACGAGTTGTCATAACTCTTTGAGATCACTAAAACAAGGGGTTTAGGAGGAGCAATGCTTAAGAGTGAAAAATACAAAATCAAGTGTAGAACACTTTAACTAGAATTTACATATTTTTGCAAATGGTGTTGCTAAATGCACCCCATTTATCTAATTTTACTGGTTGCACCCCCTCCCCCCTCTTAAAGTTTTAAAAAAAAAATACAATTAAACCTTTTATTTTAAAACATTTTATAGATTACATCTATTTTAAGTTTTTTAACAATTCAATAAAGATAATTAAATTATATAACCAAGACTCTTATTATTTTAGCATTATTATTTTAACATGGAGTCAGATCATTCTTACAACTTTTAACAACACCTATCTTGGTTTTATATTGTAAGCACAAAAATCTCGTTCAAAGGGACCGGAAAAGAATATATTGGAGATGACATAAGTGAGATTGCTTCTACAGTGAAGGTGTGCATGCTTCATTATTCATTGTATATCAATATTAAAGCTTCCATTAGTTAACTATCTATAGCTACTCTGCAACTCCTCCATTTTCTCTGCTAATTGTACACCAAGACTAATTTTACCTCCAATTTCTCACAATTCAAACTTCATTTCATAGTTTTAAAAAAAATATAAACTCTTTATTCTCTACAATTATGCAAATCATGCACCAAATGCAAAACCCAAATGTCAATCAAACACCAAATTCAGATTCAATTCATACATTTGACTTTTGGGCATGTCTTCTACTTTCAACAACTCAGTTTATCCAACACATCACACCACTAAAAAACCATTCACAAAATCCTACTCGTTTCATCAAAATGTCTGCTTTATTATTTAAGATTTAGTATTGGAATCATGCCAATCAGACCCAGAATTTAGATTTTAGATAATCCATTGATTATTATCAAATGGGTTGGAAAAACCCATTAAAAAGTGATGAACTTAAAGCCATTGTTGGAATTGTGATATCCCTATTAATTCTCTACGAGGGGGGGCTATACAAGCATGAAGCAACAAGACCCGACCCAAGCAAGTTGCAGATTTAGAGTTTATTAATTTAGACGAAATTAGAGTATTGGTTGTGAATTCTTAGTGTGAAAAGTGCGAGGAGCGAATTTATAAAGGGATGAAATTTGAAAAGTTTAAAATGATATTTTTGGAAAAGGGGGGTATAAAAATAAAAATGGGGGGGGGGGATTAGCCACACCCTTTTGCAAATTAATATTGTGGTATAATTCATGATACAATCTGTATTTTAATTTATATAATATTCTATTTGGATCTTATTTATATCACTTATGAACAAGTTACTAACTAAATCTTATATCTTTTTTTTACTTTGTAAGTCCCTATCAAGCATCAATTCAAAACCTATGAGATAAAGATAAGTAAACTAAAATATTTATTAGCAGTTTAACTTCAATAATCTTAAACATCTAAAGTGATTCAACGAAGAAGTTTATGGCATGTCTGTCAAAATACATGGGTCAACTCAAGAAACTCTTTATTGAACACTAAAAACACAAATACAAAGAATCACCACCAAAAGATAACAACTCTCACACAATTATAATTGAATCTGAATTCCTTGATTTCTATTGATGAAGAAGAAAACAATATATAATACAAGAACCTAACTAATTCCTAACTAATTCAGGGATAATTCCTAACTAATTCAGGGATAAAATATAAACCGGATATACATAAGAAATACATAGATATACATAAACTATAAAACGGATATACATCCGCTAATACGCCCCCGCAGTCGTAGCAGTAGGTCTTCCGATGCATAGACTGGACCGAAATCGTTGAAACATCTGGCGTGGAAGACCCTTGGTGAATATGTCAGCGTATTGATAGTCTGCTGGAACATGAAGAACTTTGACAGAACCCATACGAACCTTCTCGCGAACAAAATGTATTTCAATCTCGATATGCTTGGATCGTTGATGTTGGACCGGATTCTGAGATAAGTAGACAGCAGAGATATTGTCACAGTAGACAATTGTGGCCCGGGTAATTGGAAGATGGAGTTCGAGAAGCAGGTTTCTGAGCCATGTTGTTTCTGCAACGGTGTTGGCCACACCTCTGTATTCAGCCTCGGCACTGGAACGTAAGATAATCGCTTGACGTTTTGAGGACCAAGAAACCAGATTATCACCGAGGAAGACACAGTAACCTGAAGTAGACCGTCGTGAATCAGGGCAGCCTCCCCAATCCGCATCAGAATAGGCTGTGATATGAGCTGATTTGGATGGTAAAATAGAGATTTCATAGTCTAGTGTACCCTTGAGGTATCGAAGGAGCCGTTTCATGAACTGGAAATGAGGATCTCGAGGGGAGTGCATAAATAAACATAGTTGTTGCACTGCATATGATATATCAGGTCGTGTGAAGGTTAAATACTGCAGTGCACCAGCAAGGCTACGATATAAGGCACCATCTGAGAAGGGTTCTCCAGCAGTTGCACTTAGTTTAGAATTGGTGTCAGTAGGTGTGGCACATGGTTTACAATTTTCCATTTTAGCACGAGCTAAGATCTCTGCTGCATATGTGGTCTGAGATAAGAACAGGCCACCATTTCGTCGGGATACCGCAATCCCGAGAAAGTGATGTAGTGGTCCGAGATCAGACATGGCAAATTCCCTGGAAAGAGTGGCAATGAAGTGCTGCAAAAGTGTCGGATTGGAGGCTGTCAAGATGATGTTGTCTACATAGAGAAGTAAATATGCCATTGGATCACCCTGTTTGTAGACGAACAAAGAAGTATCACTCGTGGTAGATCGAAAACCACACTTTTGTATATAGGAAGCAAATCTGAGGTACCACGCACGTGGAGCTTGTTTTAGCCCATATAAAGACTTTTGAAGTCGACAAACATGCTTTGGATTTTTACTGTCAACAAACCCAGGTGGCTGAAACATGTAAACAGTTTCATTAAGGTCCCCGTGTAGGAAAGCGTTCTTGACATCCAGTTGATGAATGGGCCAAGAACGTGAAGTTGCTAAGCTGAGGACGGTACGAATCGTGGTGGGCTTAACCACTGGGTTGAATGTCTCGTCACAATCAACACCCACCTGTTGAGATTTGCCATTTACAACCACATGCGCTTTGTAGCGCTGTAATGTACCATTGGCATGGTATTTGTGGCGAAATAGCCACATACATCTGATAATATGAGCATCTGCAGGTCTTGGCACAAGCTCCCATGTATTATTAGCTATTAATGCCTGGTATTCGTCGGTCATAGCCGAGTGCCAGTTCTGGTCGGTCAAGGCCTGGGTGTGGGATTTGGGTAGTGGGGAAATATTATGCTCGGAGGTGGCTAAGAGGGTGGGATCTGTTGAGGGTAGGGAACCAGTTTTAGACCGGGTCTGCATAGGGTGGGTAGAGGGTGGCGGTGTCAGGTTAGATTGTGAAGGAGCTAGGGTGCTATGTGCATGTTCTGGGAAGAAAACAGGTCTGGATGCAGTAGAATCAGACCTGTTTCTGCGGCTGTAAGTGTGGGTAAGGGTGGGGAATGTGGCTGTGAGACCGTGGGGGTGGGGGTGGGTGTGGAAGCATGGGCTGGAAAAAAAAATGGGTCTGGATGTTGCTGGGTCAGACCTGTTTCGTCGGCTGTAGGTGTGGGTTATGGGTGGGGTAGATGGTTTGGAAGTAGTAGTGGTGTCGGTTGTGGGAGGAGAGGAGGTGAAATGAAACGGGGTACTCATGGGTGAAGGTTCCGAATCAGGGTGAGAGCTTGGGGTGGTATGAGGTGTAGGTGGGGTAGAGAAAGGAAAAGTGGATTCGTCAAAGGTGACGTGACGGGATAAATAGACACGTCCAGTTGAGGGGTCTAAGCATCGGTATCCACGATAATTCATTGGATATCCGAGAAAGATGCATGGTGTAGAACGGCGGGCTAGTTTGTGGGGTCGAGTGGCATTGTGATTTGGAAAACAAGCACACCCGAAGGTGCGAATGTGAGTGTAGGTGGGATGCCGGTGATAGAGTTTGTATGTGGGGGTTAGAAAGTTATGGAGTTTGGTAGGAAGAATGTTATGTAAATAGACGGCAGTGTGAAGTGCTTCAACCTAGAAATGGGAAGGTAGGGAAGCATGGGTAAGGAGGGACATAATGATGTCATTAATTCGTCGGATCATACGTTCCGCCTTACCATTTTGTTGTGAAGTTTGGGGACATGAAAACCGAAATTGAGAAATTGAAGGCCGTGAGTGAGAGCGAATGATTGAAATCTGGAATTATCAAACTCACCACCCATGTCACACTGAAAAGTTTTGATATATTTATTAAATTGGGTTTGGACAAGGCGGTGAAATTGAGTAAATTTGGTGAAGGTTTCGGATTTATATTTGAGTGGATAAGCCCAAACAAATTGGGTGTGGTCGTCAATGAGGACCATGTAATATTTGTAACCGGTGTTGCTAGGTATAGGTGAAGTCCACAAGTCACAATGTATAATGTCAAAAGGTTGAAAAGTAACGGAATCAGAACCATGAAATGGTAAACGCTTATGTTTAGCAATTTGACAAGAGTTGCAAAAGAAATTGTTCTTAGATTTATTACAAGAAATTAAATTACGAGAAACTAAGAAATCCATAATAAAATTGCCAGGATGGCCAAGGCGATCATGCCAAACATTAGAGAGCGAAGAAGTAAGCAAAGCAGAAGCAGGTTTGTTGGTTTTGGTGTTGAAGGAGTACAGTGGGCCGGTACTATTGTGGCGGCTCAGGAGCGTTCCATTCTTGTAGTCCATAGAAAAGCCAAAAGGGTCAAAAGACATGGAAACCATATTGTCAGTAGTGAATTTACGAACTGAAACAAGGTTTCGGATAATATTTGGGGTGTAAAGGACATTTTTAAGGGTGTAGGGGCGGACCCGGGAATTGGGTGATTGAATGGTTGTATGACCGGACCCGTGAATTGGCACACGGTTACCATTTCCAACAAATACAGAATTAATAGTAGTGGTACAAGGAGTGTGAATATTACCTGGTTCGTGTGTCAAATGATCAGAGGCACCGGTGTCAGCAACCCAACTGTCATCTCCCGAGTCCAGTGCCATCGCCTGGAAAGCTGCCCCTAATTCTGATAGTTCCAGTGGGTTTACATCTGCCAAGTGGGCCTGAGCAGGTGGAGTGGACCAGGGCTGGTGCTGTCGTGAAGTTGGGCCAGTGGCCTGTGGAGGCTGACCAGGAACAATCGGCCAAGGTGGGCCTGCCCAACTGGGCTGAGTTGGGTAGGGACATGGTGGGGCCGCAGCCCACCATGGTGGCCAGTAGGGGGATGGACCTGGGCTCCAGACATTGGGTCGGATCAACTCAAGAAACTCTTTATTGAACACTAAAAACACAAATACAAAGAATCACCACCAAAAGATAACAACTCTCCACAATTATAATTGAATCTAAATTCCTTGATTTCTATTGATGAAGAAGAGAACAATATATAATACAAGAACGTAACTAATTCCTAACTAATTCAGGGATAAAATATAAACCGGATATACATAAGAAATACATAGATATACATAAACTATAAAACGGATATACATCCGCTAATAACAATCTCACAGGTAGATCATCAACACGATGATCTGCTACACTCACGATGATAGATCTAGACAGGTAAACAAGATCTCAACACGAGATCTAACTAAATCTAACAACAATGTGAAAATCCTAAGAGAGTGTGTGTGAACAGAGTCCGGAGAGGATTCTGGCAACTAGAGAAAGGAAAAGTGAAGTGAATGATCTCAACAGTACTCAGTTGAGTATGACCATAGATATCATGGTATGAATCATGACACAATAATTTTATGATCATATTTTAGGATCATTTCCTGTGTATATATATTTTTTTTTGTTAAATTGCAACTTAGTAAAGCATGAATTATGACAATCCATTGCTGTATATTTTGTGATTTTTAAATATGCAGAATAGCTTGATGGTCATGGATACCATAGAAGATGTCACACATAAAGAAACCTTTTTTCATACATTTAAAACTAAATTAAAAGATCCATATCAAAGAACATCAACTCGAAACTGAAAAACTTCAACTAATTCAACAAATCCGTAGCCGCTCGCTAATTACTAGGGCGTTCCCAATCGTTAACAAGCCTGGGCCATTTTTGTTTATTTAATTTTCGGTCCGGGTCAAATAAAATCGGTTATATTTGGTACTGGACCGAGAACAGGTCCGCACATAAAAAGAAGAAGAATTCGGAGTTGATGACCTACCTGTATGTATTATAGCGGTTTGGTTTAGGCTATTTTTAGGTACGGTTCTGGGGTGTTTTTGGGTCGACCCGAATTCTGCTCACCCAGCGCACAAAGATAGTTTATTTTGATTTATTTATTAGTAAGGTTCTGTGTTAAGAATATGTTTTGGTTTAGGAAGGTGTATATTGAAGTTTCTTGATTTCATTTTGACATGATATTGACCCGATTCAGCCATTCATGTATACATATTTCATTTTCGGTTAGATCATGTATTATGTTTCTTCTTACTTCTGGAGCCTTTTCTTTTTGGTTCTCCGTTCTCCTCAGATGTCTTTCGTTTGGATATCGCTGGACTGCACCGTCTTTGTGTTCTTACACAACTTCCTTTAAGGTGAGTTTCTCCCTTGGATTTATTTTATTCTCTGTTTGTCTTTCTGTTTTACCCAGATGGTTGCGAATTTTTGGCCTAGGTGCTACCAGGGTAAATTACGACAATTTTCAATTGAATATGTATAAAATACATGTTTTTCTGTTTTTACAAGGTTATTAACATCATCTACATCATCTATACATATTAACTTATATAAAGTAGGAAATACCTATGGCTTGGTACTTCTTTCATACATTGCAAGTTACCATCTCTATAGTCTTGGATGATATGTGTTTTATTACTGTCATGTCACAGATGGTTAATATAAATGAATTATGGACTTATGACAAAGTACACTTTAGACGTAATATCATATAACCTTAAAACTTTATAGCTTATTGCAAGATAAAGTGGCACTAAATAACAACGTTAGCAGAATATATAATCCTTAATGTCTTTGGATGGGTAGGAGGAAAACATGCATGTGTGGATCTAACAGGGATTTCCCCGCTTGTGGGCTTAGGGGTAGTGTTTTTACGGTGGGTCAGGCTGCTTTAAAGGCTGCTTCGGGCAAAGTGACCAAACATGAGAAAGCGTGCCTTGACAATCAGCACGTGTTCATCTCATTTGCTTTTGATACTTTTGGTTTCCTGGCGCCAGAGGCTGTGGACCTTCTTATCGAGTTCAAAGAGTCATGCATAGTAATGTTATGACCCCGAGATCTATGGACGTAGTTTTTAAAAGGCTTAGTTTTGCTATTCAAAAAGGGGTAGCGGTGCAGCTTGTTGCCCGTTTACCATCTGTCTCGATGTAAATTCTTCTGAATGAATGATTGGGTATGATATATCTATTAAGCATATTTAAAAATAATCTTCAAGTGTTTGCACCTTAAAACTTCATTGCTTCTTGACATAGATGAACCAGCAACGAGCCCTACTCCTACTACTGAAGACATTGGGCCACACGTACACCATATACCTAATACCATATATATAACATTAATCTAGGAAGGCTTAAGGTCATATACTATTATGGATAGTTGGATTATGGATTATATATAGTACTCATGGTGTCATTGGCGACCAGAACATAGATTATGATGATGAGTCTATTGATTTTGGCATTACGATTAGGCAGTAAAAAGCTATTCTGGACAACCTAAATCAGTTTGGAGCGGCCAGAGCCAAGTCCTCAATGTGAATAACGGTTTTTTTAATGATAAAACATTAATATCGGTCCAGCCGCTAGTTATTCATAGGGCTTATCATCGATAATCTATGGGGTCATTAAGGTGTTGTTTGTTTTTTAAGAGTTAAAATGTCTGCAGTCTGCGGACCACATCTGCAGATATCTGTAGAAGAAGAGGTGAACCAAACCACTGCAGTCTGCAAGAAGATGGCTTTTGTTTTTTAACGTATGTAGACTTCTAAAATAAACTGGTGGTGATGTATGACCGTTTTGGTGGGTAGTGGTGGTAGTGCTGGACGGTGGTGGTGGACGTGGACAGTGGGTGGTGGTGGTGGACGGTGATTGTGGTAGACGGTGGTGGTAGGTGGTGGATGGTGGTAGTGGTGATGGACGTTGGTGGGTGGTGGTGGTGACGGATGGTGGTGGTGGTACTTAACCTTCTGCTGACCTTAGAAAATCATAGAAGTGGTTGGGCCAAGTCTGCACCAAGAAGAGCTCGTCTAAACGTTTTTTTAGTTAAACGTCTTCCGAAAAATAAACAATCTGCAGATGGCAATGTCTGCGCGGCGCAGACAGAAGAGGCTGTGCAAACTCTTTTTTAGAAAAACAAAACCACCTAAGTGACTCTGTTGCCCACAAACTGGGTACGCGCTACATGGCCACTTTCTATAGATTGTTTTTTTGAAACAAAATACGAATTTCATAGTTTTAAGTAGCTTTTAATACAATCTGAAAGTGGACGTCCTTAGTCCTTTCATATGTTAAGTCTATGCATGTGTAACATTGAGGATTACGAGTTATTGATTTCATTTAGACTTTGTAAATACTAAGAAAAAGATGGGTTATCTATGTAGAACACCCTGTTGGTAAAATATATTATATCACACTTGAAGCAACTGACGGTAGTGTCAGAGAGACTTATGAAGCCAAGGTTTGGATTAAGCCATGGGAAAACTTCAAAGAATTGCAGGAGTTCAAACCTTTTGATGCTGCCACCTCAACAAAAACTTCCATCTAGTAACCTTACAAGTACTCACATATTTTCAATTCTATGCCAATTTATATAAATCAGTAATGTAGAAAAGATGTATGTTATGTGATGCAGGGCGAGAGTGCTAGGAGACCATTACCAGGGTGTGAAGCTTAATCTTATAAATAGTTTCGTTAGGTTAACAATAAATATTTTTTGCATTACGTTGCATGTTTATGCCCTATCCTATGTTTGCGAGATGACATATCGTAAATTCTATCACGTTAAGTAAATATTATGTATGCTTTATTACTTTTTTTATTACTAATCTATTAAGCATATGGATATGACGGTTTGGGACGGGATACTCTACATGTCAGCTCATGGTTATGCGCCCAAAGGGAAAGGTGGAGTGAAGTACACAAAAAGTTTCTTGAAGCTTTAGTGCTTCATGGGTGCACTTTTGAAGGTATTTATATAGACTTATTGTTCGTCTTTGACCCATTATGTTAGTTTTATAGAATGAATCTAAGTACAGATATATTTGTGTAGTGTGTTTTCATATTTGACTCATCTTTTATGCTTCATTATGTTTAGGCTGTTTGTGAATCGATCCCTCTATATGTATTAGGTAATGTATATATCTTCTTCCATCTGCCGTATATATTTAATACATGTTTTACCATCACTCCTTTGGTAGCATTTGACAACATGAAAACCAACTTAATTATATGTTTTTGCATGCTTCTGAAAAAGTTTGACCAGATATGTTTTCATAACAAATATGGAAATTATTATTCAAAAGTAGTATTTCAATGGTTAAACAGTATCGTGTACTAATTAATTAACGTTATGTTTATGTTGAAGGAAATAAAGAACTCTACTTCTATTTGCTTGTTCCATTATACGAAGCTTTGATTATGGGTGAGTGGGAAACGGCAAAGATGATCATTGACAAACGACCAGATTTGGTACGGTTTGGTGTCACCAGGTATCTTGGCACAGAACTACATGTGGCAGCAACAACAAAAGAGACCAGGCAGACCATACATTTTGTGAAGAATTTAGTAAATTTGATGACGAGTGAGGAACTAGAGCTTAAAAATACACATTCTAACACTACCTGTGGGGAAGCAACTGCGATTGGAAACAATCAAGCGTTAAAGATTATGATGGCAAAATATCCCCGAATTATGTTGGACATTCGTGGTTTCGAGGCACTTTTGTCATTGTTTATATAGTAAAATAAATGAAATAACTAAGGACATGTGGAAGGAGCGTTTACTCTCAATAAAAGAAATGCTAAACCGGAGTTGCTCACATACAAATGCATGGAGTTTCAAGAAAGGAGTAGCAAACCAATCAACTAACCACACGCAACCTCCCATCGTTTAGAGGGTCTAAAAAGAAATATAAAACCTTTAGAAATCATCAGGTCTATGGGCCCTGTTTGGTACTTGGATGATGATACAATTATAGGTGATGCTAAAGAGGTGGCTAAAGCTTTAGAAATCATCAGGTCTATGGGGCCCTGTTTGGGGCTTCAACTTAACGTTAAGAAAACAGAAGTCTTTTGGCCATCGTGCAGTGCAATGGAGTTAAGAAGCAAAAGGGTTTGTTTCCTAGTGGGATTGGGAGGCCGGTGTCGGGTGTCAAACTCCTCGGGGGCGCTGTTAGTCGCGATGCGGGTTTCATCAGTAGGTTGGCCGTGAAAAGGGCATCTTGTGCAGTGGATCTGATAAGCTATCTTCCATATCTGCGGGACCCTCAATGCGAGCTTCTCTCGTAGCGCTCTTGCATGGGTGTTGCTAAGTTGTTGTTTGGCCTCAGAACGTGTCAACCCACATTTGTTGGGAAGGCTGTTTCGGTTTTTTATAAAGGCCTTCGGAGAGCTATCGAGGATATCGTGGTTTGCGGGGGTCCGTTATTTTGGGATCTTCAATGGAGGCTTGCATCCCTCCCGACCCGATTTGGGGGTTTGAGTTTATGTTCGGCTGTAGATGTATCCACGTATGCTTTTGTGGCCTCGAGGGACGCAATCTTGGAGTTTACAGGACCACATTCTTCGAGACTGTGGTATTGTTGGGTTAGATTCTGATTATGTGCGCGCGTTGGATTACATGCACATGTCCCTTCCGGATTTTGATCTTGGTGGTTTCTCTAATAAGGACACCCCCCCCCCCTAAAGCCCAGAATGCTTTGGCGAGTGCCCTATTTAGTAGAACTGTCCAGTGTTTGGGAGAGAAGTTTAGTCTATCCCCTCGTCAGAAAGCTGTGTTTGATTGTCTCCGGGCACTCGTTCTCAGGATTTTCTGACAGTTATCCCCATTGAAGGACTAGGCCAACACATGTCAGCAGTTGAATACCAGGCAATTCTTAAGTACCGGCTAACGATCCCTCTGTTTCTGGTTGATGAGCCATGCCCAGTTTGTCGCAAGGCTTGTTTAGATACTTTTGGCGAACATGCGGCCCATTGTTAGAGGTGCTCTGGTTTTAAATACCGCCATGATTTGGTAAGGGATATTCTCTATGATGTTCTAAAGCGGGCAGGGATTTCGGGAAAAAGGAGGCTCCGATGAACTTTCTGACGGATCCGCTCGATGGGAGGTCTACCCTTCGGCCAGCTGATATTCTTATGTTTGGGTAGGGCCAGGGGAAAACACGCTTGTGTGGACCTTACAGGAGTGTCCCCTCTTGTTGGACTCAGGGATAATGGGTTTGTTGCTGGCCAGGCTGCGTTAAAGGCGGAATCAGGCAAGGTCGCTAAACACGAGAAGCCTTGTTTAGAGAATCAACACGTGTTTATCCCATTCGCTTTTGATACATTTGGGTCCCTAGCCCCAGAAGCTGTGGAATTTCTAAACAGGGTCCAACAGGTTGTGAATAGTAATCTTTCAACCTTTAAGGGCTCGTTTTGTCTTTAGTAGGATTGGTTTTGCAATTCAAAAGGGGGTTGCGGCGCAACTTGTTGTCCGTTTACCTGCGACTTGTTTGTAATTTGTTACTTTATGCATAGGTTGCTTCAAGAGTTTGTGGAAAAAAATTACCTATAAATCAAAAAACCTAATCTATACATCTATGTAAAGAGCCCAACAACAATCATGGCTTATCTCCCTAACTTTTCATCCATTCTTCCAAATCTGCCCCCATTCAATGTCTCTCAATAATTCCTTCCCATCTTCCAAATATGCCCCTTTTAATTAGGTTTAATTAATGTTTCTGGGATCATGAAGATGTGTATATTGTCTGATGGAATGTAATTGTAACCCACGATTCAATGTAATCTTCTAAACAGAAGCCCCAAGCAAATCAGTCGACGGAATCATCGGTGACATTAAAATCTCCCTAATTGAATGTAAGATCAGTTTCAAATCCCCTCAACTACAATCCATCAAAACTGGATATATCGGCTTCATATGTTGCACTACACCGTCAACGCAGCCATACCAACGCCACCGCCGATTCAAAACCATTGTTAAATCAAAATAAAAATCTGTTATACAGGTTGAATAACACAATCGCTCACGAGTGACGACAGGTTTTGCTCCTGTACAGTCGGGCCCCTGCTACTTTCCTTTTTTAATGAAGCATTTTGTGTTCCTTCTTACTGATTAGGGTTTCGAATTGCATATGGTTTAGGGAATTTCGCTGTATCTTCAATTGGATCTTGCCGCCAGGAGTTTAGGTAATTGTCCCTTGTTTATTTTGTTTTTATTTTTAGTTTTTCTTATTATCTTTTAGAATTTTACTTTCTTTTTTGTGATGAGGCTGCAGGTATATTGACTGAGGTAAGGAGATATTCTAGCTGTTTTCAGGATTTTAAGGTATGAGTAGATTGTTTATTTAGGTTTTCTATAACTTAACATGATTAAATGACATGTTGTTTTCTTTATAATAACATATAGTTTTGGTGTTGGTTTTTAACATAGCAGAATGTGATAGACTTACTAAACATTTAGTTAGGTAAGCCAGTGGTTGACGCCTTTTATAGTAATTGAATATCGCTTTCTGGTGCTAATATAATAGTTAAAATTTGTAAATAAGTGATTCTACACTTTGTCGTTACTTGCAGCCCAAAATCAGGAGGAGCCTTCAAGGACCAAACAGATTTATGGGTTTTTATTGTTCATGGATATGCTAGCAACAAAGATATGAACTGTATGGCTTTCCAGGTATGTACAAAAGGTGACTGCTTCATCTCATGGTTTTTGTGTGACCTTTAACAATTTAACCAATTTGTTGGTATGGACTTTCATTTGAAGTTCTTAACCATGGAGAATATAATGATCTATCAGATGTCTCCTTAGCATCGATGGCTATCCACTCAGACTTTAGATGACCCAAAGGTAAAGTTTGTTATCAATTTCATTTAATATATCTTTTATTTTCGTGTGAATAATGATGGATCGTTATAACAGTGAGGAACATTTGTTGAAAACCTCACTGAGGAATATGTCAGGGGCTGGGATCATATGATAGAGCTCCTTAATGGTAAACTGACCGAAGCGAATCAAAATAATCACCATCGCTTATGGTTTTTTTTATAACCAAAAAATACGCTTTTTATAACAAATATGTTTTGACCATGGGTAGTGTTGGATTCATAGTAAAATATTGTTTACTTTTCTAAACCTTTTTAGAGTAAAAAATGATCATCAAAATATTAACATACCAGTGCTTGCCGAACTTTTTTGTAACAATCCCATAGGATGCTACATTTTAAGCACTATGTATTTGTACTATAAAATCACTATTAGCCTAGCTACTAATCATCAAAAAAATAATGTTACAAACGGTGAAATAAGAATTGTTGTTCCACACCGTTGCTCAAAAAGAAAGAAGGATGATTAAAAAGAAACAACCCTCTCAAGGTGAATGAACTATCTCCTTGTCCATTTCGGTTGAATTTTTGAGCCGATGGTTAATTTAGTTTGATTTTTAGTCTACTAATAAACATTATATAAACATTTTGGCTGGTTCCAATGAGCCATGAGTTGGTTCGAGTTTTTACGAGCCAAGCTCGTGCTAAAATTGTTAACTCATTTAAGAAAAGCGAGCCGAGCTGAGGTCCGAAGGGGAGTTTTTTGGAAGGAGAGAAGAGAACTGGTTTCCAGGTGGTCGACGACTTTTAAGGATAGTCGATGATATCAACCAAGATTATGTAAGCAAGGGAATATGTAGATCATTTACTTTACAAGAACAGAGTAAATATGCATATAGATTTAATTTTTCTTTTTACCATTTTGTTCTTTGTTTTTTGTTTCATTCGTTTACGTGAAATTGTATTTTTCATGTTTGTTTTACTGACTTCTGCACGTCTTAATCATGTATATATAGTGAATCTTATTGATTTGTAACTCGAACCAAATAAAACTAACCGTACAACCCCAACCCGATTAACCCAGCCTGAACAGGGAATAAACCTGAACCCGATTATCATTATTTGAATCGGTTTTTGGATGGAGGTATTGCAGAAATGGGTTAACCCGATTAAGGGCTTACAAACTTGATGATGCAAGAAGCTACTATTGAATACATGAATCAAAAGCTATCGAATACAAGGTACATAAGGTACGATGACTTCACATCACCTGGTGATTGTTTTCTTAATCATTTACTTTGCAATTGTGATTTGTTTATATGATTTACTTTGTTCCTTATAAGTGTTTCTAACTAAATTTTGTCGATGCAAGTTTACTGTCGGTTAGGCTTTGTATGTCTCTTATCTTTTGTTGTATTTGTTCACTAATCGTTTTACTTAGCCGCTGCAAGATTTTAAGGGTATCTCACGAATACTTTAGTAACCTGGAACTTTTATTGTTTTAAACTTAATTTTATAGGTTGTTAAGCAAAAGGAGGTTTGTATTGTTAGTAATTAATATTTATGTTGAAAAATAACAATTAGAGTTAAATGCTTGGTTGGTCCCTGTGGTTTGCAAATCTTGCAGACTTGGTCCCAGTGGTTCACTAATTACACATTTGGTCCCAGTAGTTTCAAATTTTGCACTCGGGTGGTCCTTACCACTAACCTTTGTTAGATTTCTCAGTTAAGTATATGCAAAATTACTATATTACCCTTGAAATGCAAAATACACTCGGGTGGTCCCTTCTCCGGTCATCCCCTCCGACTATATACCACTTACACCGACACCCATGTTCTTCCGGCGACACCACCCTGCAACCTACCACTCCTCTTGAACATTCAACCCACAACAGCATACAGGTGAGAGAGAGAACTGCAGGAGAGAGAGAGAGACAGTGAGAGAGAGGGGAGCTGCAGCGGCGCAGCTCACGGCTCGGTTCGACTCGATCATAAACAGTGTTCGATTCGACTGAATCGAGACTCGGTTCAGTGATGGTTCAGCATGCTTCAAAGATGTGTTCGATTCGACTCGATCATAGACAGTCAACGGAACCTGAACCGGAGAGGTTTGAGTCGCAAAACCACGGCTACCCCGCTGCTGTCGTCTACCCCGACCCAACCCTACCGCCCAACCCGTGAACCACCACCACTACCGTCGCTACAAGAACCGCCGTCGTTGAAACCCCCAACCCGATAACCCAAACTGGAGCACCCAAACTGATCTGAAAACATTACGAACCAAATCCTCGCTCCTGTCGTCTTTTACCGCTCCGGGCCGTGGGGTTCGCCGCCGCCGCCGTGAGCTGCGCCGCTGCAGCTCCCCTCTCTCTCACTGTCTCTCTCTCTCACCTGTATGCTGTTGTGGGTTGAATGTTCAAGAGGAGAGGTAGGTTGCAGAGTGGTGTCGCCGGAAGAACATGGGTGTCGGTGTAAGTGGTATATAGTCGGAGGGGATGACCGGAGAAGGGACCACCCGAGTGCATTTTGCATTTCAAGGGTAATATAGTAATTTTGCATATACTTAACTGAGAAATCTAACAAAGGTTAGTGGTAAGGACCACCCGAGTTCAAAATTTGAAACTACTGGGACCAAGTGTGTAATTAGTGAACCACTGGGACCAAGTCTGCAAGATTTGCAAACCACAGGGACCAAACAAGCATTTAACTCTAACAATTAGCACCATAATATATGCATTGCTGAATAAATAACTTCCTGCAATGCATTAAATTATGTCTTTAGGTAACAAGGCAGATTCTGTTAATTGCAGCTACATATTACACCATTTGTAATATTTATAACATAATATATTGGCATCAGATGGTTCAACGCTATATATTCTGTCAAAAAATGACATGGTTTTCGTGTTAAATTGTTAAAGAACTACATATCTTATTACAGGTGAGACTCGGCAAGAATGATGTGCAGTCCGAGGTTTAAAAGCCCTTTTGGTCAAGCTAAATTCTCTATTCTATGGCACCAAAATTTACATTAGATATGATTCAAAAGTTTCTATTATATGTCAAGGTCTGATATATTAACTTCAAATAAATGGGATATTAAGTACATGAACATTTATTTATGCAGTGCTTTTTTAGCTAGACATCCTATTTCAATATTATAAATCTCTAACTACTAAGGGTTTCTATTTCAAGACAAAGGAAAATGATGGAGTTGGAGATCAAGATCGATTGGAGCGATCTTACAAGTTTTAAAAGACTTTTTTTCACTGTTATTCAAAAAATCCGAAAAAAGCCTTCTCCTTCGCGCGAATGACTTTGTGAATTCCAAAATAATTTTAGATTCTTTCGTTGTGGCCATTTTCATTGTTGTAAAAAACCATTTCATTTTTTAGTTGTAAAAAATAAAGATAGGTATTTGTTAACGGGTTTAAGAACTATTCCATTGTATTTATCAGGTCAAACAAAGAGGTGACAAAACAGACGCACCCGCCGCAATGCGCGGGCTTTCCCATTAGTTGTATTTAAAGAAAACGAAAAATAGTAGAACATCAAGTCATCTTAGTTTTGTTTCAAGCTCAACCAAGCACATCAGTAGAATATCAAGTCATCTTAGATTTTTTCCACAAGAAGCAAATCCATCCTATAGCCAAGTTGGAGTCACCAAAGCCAGACCTTTGATTTTCTCCAACGCCTCACCTTTGAGTGTATGATACGCCTGGATTGCAAATTTCTTTCAGCTTGCATCAGATCTGACGCCCCTATTATCACGGAAGAAACCATCGAGTTCGTTAAACAATATCCAACTGCAAGTTCAGAAACATGCGCCATTTTCTGTCACACCATGACCCGTGACGGATTATTGGTCGGAGCGAGATGATTGTCTATATCTCATAGCAACTACTAAATGTTTAATATTTAATCATGTCAAATTAAACAATGTCACATAAACAAATAAACATCCAAATAATCCATACAAAAATCAAGACATCAAACATAAAGATAAAATCCAGTTATTTAAGGCAATTTCTTATGTGTCCTCATCCCTATCACTTCAAACATGATCACCTGTATCATGTGTAAAATAAATTTTGGGTCAACAAAATTTGTGAGTAAATCTGAATTTCAATAAAATAATTTATTATTTAAAATTTGTTAACATGCAATTTATATGTAAATGAGACAATTCACCAATAATATCATCAACAACAAATAAATTTATAAAACCTATATCGAAACATGCGAAACGATGTGAAACAATGCGAAACGATGGTGGTGGTACAAAGTTCAACCCATGGTCGTGAGAACTGGTAGCAAGTGGATCCATAATGTGAAACTGCAACACAAAGCGAGTAACAAGTAACATGTAACAGACATGTAACCAAAATATATAACACATAAACCACATATTTGATTTGCATGTTGATAATTGAATTAAATGAAATGACACATGACATACCCCAAAAGTTTAATTGTAAAAGGGAAATTAGAGATCTACTCACTGTTGTGTAGCTTTGATCCACGAAAATATCGAACGAGAGAAAAAGATTAGAGAACACCATAAATATAACATAACGGAAAAATACTAAACATCCAACACAAAAATAAACCATAAAATAAATCCTATGACTTGGGGACTTTTGTAGAACCTAAAAATATAAACTTAATGACATGAATAATTAACATTTGCAAAATTATATAATAAATGTGATTAGTTTTATAAATAACAATTTGATGAGTTACTATATCTTATACATGTTTGAAAATTAGATAAATTAGTAGAATTCATCCAATAACCTAAGAATTCAGATTTTTTTATGACTTCCTTATATTCTATTTAACATAATTTATTTTATAAAGAAACTTATTCGTTTCATAATTCCTTAAATCCTTTAATTACAAGTTAAATCACCAAGAATTATCATAGTTTTTATAAAAATTCATGACCTGAATATGTTATGTAATAATCATAAAATTATATTTATAAAAATTTGTGTTGATAAGTTTTTTATTTATACAATTTTCCTAATGATGTAACATGATTAAATATGGTATAAATTCAATAAATACCCGAAAATTCCCAAAATTTACAAATAAAAATCTAACATGATTATGAATAGTAGCATGAATTCAATTGCATCAAAACTATAAACTAAGAACCCTAGAGTATCAAGAATCTACATTCGAATTTTAAAGCCCTATCATAGAAAAGGATTGAGGGGTTTTGTGAAAAACTAAACAATTTAGGCTCAAGAACTACCTTTATCAATTAAGAAATGAAGGAGAAATTGTGAAGTGAAGTTCCAAGCCATAGTTCTTTCTTGCTTCAAATATGCGGGTTAGAGAGAGTGTTTGCACAAATTTGAGGTAGGATAATGTTTGCATAGAATTGATATTAGAAGTGGTGGTGGACGAATTTCATGATAATGGAATTGGTATTTTCTAATCTTTAATGAAGATTTGATTGAAACATAAATTAAATAAATTAACAATGAATTTGGATGTGTTAAGGTGTGTTTTAGTATTCTATATTAGTCCTACAATATAAGGTAAATTGGGAAACCAAACATCACACAAAACAGATGGATTGGCTAAATAGGATTCAGGTTTCGCGATTTCTTGAAGAAGAAGAAGAAGAAGAAGACTGCAGGTTTGTATTGTTTGGCTTGCAGGTAGGTGTCGTTTGGTTTGATTGCAAACGAGACAAGGTTTCGTATATATCTGGTGATATATCATTTGGTTAAATGGTGAATCGCTTGGAATGGTTTTTGAGGGCTATCGTTAGGTGCTTAGGCCACATGTCGTTTGGGTTGTGCTTTGGGGTTATCATTTGGGAAGTGAAGGTTTAGTTTGGATTATAATGTCGGTCGGAAATAGGATGGGGATGTCGTTAAAAAGTGGATGGCATAAGGTGTAGCTTGAATTAAAAGGGGTATAACTAACTTAACAAAATAGAAACAGTAAATAATAACATTAAATAAACCTTCGCATCTTTATTTATTACGGTTTGAATCTGGCTACAAAGGGGTCGGGTTCTAGTATTTTTTTTTTACGGATGTTACATTTTCAGTTTTTTGCGGTATTTTTCAAGTAATTAACCAACTTCACGATTTCAATAGGGGAACCAAAAGACTATAATAAACATATATCCATTAAATCAATTACATGAATGAATAAAAGTTAAACCAAACAACCCTTAATAACCCTAGCTAAAAATTACAAAAGATTGTATGAAATTAACACACATATCACCTTCAGATCGATACCGAGACAACCAAGCTCAGAACGACGTGGAATTCCTCTAATGTACATGTCATTTCCAAATTTCCATTATAAAGCGGGTGCACGTGACAATCCCAATAATCTCTAATGAAGTGTAGTCACCTTCAACCTATAACACAAAACACATAGAGTATATAAAACCATTACAGTATATAGAATTGCATAATGTAAAGAAACCAAATAATTAAAAACCATTATATTCTTAAAAACTCATAAATGAGTATATATTCTGTTCAGGTGAAATTATGCATCAGAATTCACCAAAATTCTTGAATTACGATCATTGCTACACTGTTTGTAAGTCAAAATTTACGCATTTAATTTTCATGTTTAAGTCTGACAAAAGTTATTAACACCCAAGTAGAAAGGAATTGAAATATGCCACTATGGAGACAAAAATTAACTCTAAGATGTTGATCCAACCTCTATAAATAGTGGCATAAGGGCAGATATGAAAGAGCTCCCACAAAACATATAAACTGCTGCAAGATTAATCTTTAGTTGATATAAGCAAGATTTCATACTAAATCTTTTATTAATAAGAATGACATACCAATGGCAACAATTTTTCAATAGAAAAGAATTGTTTGTGAAGTTGGACTTGGAGATGACACATTAGGTTCAATGCAAACTGTGTGAATCTTTCGTATGAAATGTTACAATATGATCATTGGTTGTTGGAGGTTATTGGGTTGCTTCGGTAGTAGTGGTGTGTGAGGTTTCTCGAGTTTGTGGGGGTTGATGGGTTTCTATGGTATCAATGGTGTGAGAAGTTTCTTTGCCTTGTTGAGTTTCATAGCTTTCTTTGGATTCAACAATGTCTGATGTTTTTTTTTTTTTTGTTGTGATGGGGTTTATTTGATGTAAGTAATATATGGGGTTTCATGGGTTTCTATAATATGTGGCCTTTCATGGTTTTCTTCGGATACTAGAGTTTCATAGGTTTCTCCAACCGATGGGGGTTGCTGGGTTTCATAGGCTAGTGGGCTTTCTTGGATATCTGACATTTAAGGACTTTCTTGGGATTTAGAGGCTTCTTGTGTTTGTGGGATTTCACGAGATTGAGATTCTGATGAAGAAGACTCGTCCTCTTCGATTGTAGGGTTATGAGTTCGAATTTCTGGTGAAAGATGAGGAAGTGCTTGATTTATCCATGAGCACGTGAACCTTTCATATTGTATGGTGAAATTTCTCATTAGATTCATACTGCTATAAATTGTTTTGCTTGCTTGCTTGCTCATATATAATGAATGTTTAAATGTTTTGAGTTACATCTAAATACTAAAGTCTCACTTTATTTACTAAATTGCTACCTCATATACAAAATCTTCATTATAATGAAGATTGTAGTTGAAGACTACAAAACTTGGAGGCGTTACTTCTTTTTGGGTTTTACTATAATTTACCAAGACTTGGAGACACCAGTGTAACAAACTGGGTGAAGGAAAGATGGTAGTTTTAGAATGTTATGGTATAAATAGGAGGTCTTGGTTTCAAGTCTCATAAACAACAGAAATAAAAGAAATTTACCATTCAACAAAAATATTTTTATATTGATTAATTTTTAAAGGATGTTAGTTTATCTTTAAATGCATTATATTTAATTCCTTTTGACAAATCTCATATACAAATGAAAATCATGGTGAAGTATTATTGATAAAAAAACTAGTGGGTTACACCCGGATTTTGTGGCAGAGGTGACCCGATTTTAATAAATTTTAAAAGAATACGTGTACGTAGTGGTAAAAATGTGATTCATTACGGTACTGGTAATAATATAGAAACCGAAAGGAAAAAACTTAAAAAATAAAGTTTGTGATAAGTCCAAAAGGATGTCAACACGAATTTCACAACGAGCGAAAATCATAATAACCGGATACCAGTGACGGTTCTAATAGTACCTATATCGGTACCATTGTTTTTATATCGTGTATTTAGTTTTTGTAATACAAAAAACTAACGAACAAACGTTATAAAAAGAAAACAAAACTTTTCAATTAAATACATATATTATTTAGAGTGTAAGAGGGTGAATTTGAAACTTAAACAAAAAGTTACTATAGCAAAATCACTATAGCACCGATTTTGCATAAGCTACAGTCATTATTTATAGAGTTAAATGCTTGGTTGGTCCTTGTGGTTTGCAAAAATTTCAGCGTTGGTCCCTGTGGTTTACTATTTACACTCGTGGTACCCAAACTTGTAAAAAATGAACTCGCTTGGTCCCCTGCCCTAACTTCAGTTAAATAACTCTGTTAAAACACCCCACGTGCTTGGCACGTGAGGGCAATTTCGTCCATTCAGTTTGATTTGATGTTCACTTGTTGCAATTGCACACTTAATCCCTCTCATTTCTGTTCATCTCTCCCACAGTAACACCTACAAAGACTCACCGTCTCTTCGTTTTCTCTGCAACATCCCGGTGATTGAACAGATAATCGGTGCGTTTAGGGCTGATCGAAGGGAATGGGTTGGTACATTAGGGCTGAGTTTGATGATTTTAATCCAGATCATGATTATAGTAAGTTTTTTTATGCTGATAGTGCTAAAGTTCAAACATTTAGCGATTTTGTAGTGTTTGTTTTACAAAATTACTGACACACACTGTTTTGGTCGTTTTCTGTTATGTTTTTTGAGCAGATGGAAACCCTAGTTTGTTTTCTGCAAAAATCTTCTATGGTGGAACTTTTCGGAGGTTTCCAGGAAGAAGCTATGTTCAAGGAAGGTCAGCGTATGTTGATTACATCGACATTGATGAGTTTTCTGTCCATGAAGTTGATTAGATGATACGAGACCTTAACCTGTTCAAAGATAAGGTGCCAATTTATTATCATTTTCAAATACCTGGTAGAGATTTAGATACTGGTTTGGTAGCTTTAGGGTGTGATGCTGATGTTCGTAACTTGGCACAATATGTGGGTGAAAATAAGTTAATCAACTTTTACATTGAACATGTAAAATATGTGGTTGATACTTATTTAAAATCACCAGATGGATCATCTAGGGTTGTTATTGAGGAATTAGTAGAGGAAAGCCAAAATGTCCAGGAGAATGTTGGTGTTAGACAAAACAAGGAAAAGTTAGTACCTAGGAGGAGACTAATGCTTGAGTATGTTGAAGGGTTATCTAGTGCAAATAAGAATACAAGTAACATGTTTGTTGATAATCCAGTAGGTAGCAATGATAATCCGGTAGGTAACAATGATAATATAGAGACTGAGACTTATAATGCAAACCAGGGTACATGTGTAGATGGTTTTAACTTTGATGACATCGACTTTTTTGGAGTATTCCCAAACAACGAGGGTCCTAAGGATGCTGAGGTGAGGTAGAGGTTACTTGTAGGAATGAGAATGAGGGTAATGGGGAGGATGAGGGTGACATGGAGTCCGATAGTTATAGGGAGGCTGAGGATGACATGGAGTCTGATAGTTATAGGGAGGATGAGGGTGACAAAGAGGATGAGGGGGGTAGTGAGGCTGACTGTTCTCATCAAAGTGAGGCTGAAGTGATGACTCAGAAGACAGTGACTACATTGTTGACATTGATTATGAGGTGGAAGAAACAGAAGTTGATATGAGGGACTTCAATACTTTTGTAGATAAGGATGAAGAATATGTAGCCAGCCTTAATTCTGGCACTAATAGTGTTAGAAATGAAGTGGATTATGAAAAGTAAATTGATGATAACCTTAGCTATGAATCATTTGATAGTTTAACTGATAAATCAATGGAAGATTTTGAAACAAGAAGGAGCAAGAAGCTAATGGAAATCAGGCATAAACAAAAGGTTAGCATTTGTTTAACTAACTGTATACTTAACTGTTTATTATTTGTTAAATTATCTAATAACTGTTGACATTGAACAGGGAAAGACTAGGATGCATGAGGCGAGGTTTTACTTGGGTCAACAATTTGGATCTGCAAAGGAGGTTAAAGAACATGTTAGGCAGCATGCCGTTCTCACCAGAAGGGAGTTGTCAGTTTTGAGAAATGACAAGGCTAGGATAAGAGTCATTTGTGAAGGTAATGTACCAGTTTATAAGAAAGGTGATGGGTTTGTAAAACAAGTATCCAAGAAAGGCAATAAGGGAAAATCTACTGTTGAGCCCAAGTCCAGTGAGTCTGCTGTTAGGCCCAGTTCCAGGGAATCTCTTAGGGAGTCTCAAAAGTCAGCATGGCACTAAGTGCCAATGCCATATCCTGTAGAAAAAGAAAAGAAAGATTAGACAAGGCAGCTTGTACATTTATGTTGTATGTGGCTAAAGAGAAAGATGACGTTGAAACTTGGACAGTGAAAACTCACAAGGCAGAGCACACCTGTCTCCAAGCTAGAGAAAGTCTACACCTTACAGCAAAGTTCATGGCTAAGGACCCTTCTGTGAAGAGATTGGTTGAATGTAACAAAGACATCTCAGTGAGGACCATCCAAGAAGAGCTGTCAAGGAAGTATGAATTAAGGGTTTCAAGGATGAAAGCCTTTAGGGCAAAGATACTTGCTTCGAAGGAAGTTCAAGGGGACAACAAGGAACAATATGCAAGGCTAAGGGATTACATAATAGAGCTTCAAAGTGCAAATCCAAACACAACAGTGCACATTGAAGTTGAGTCTGAACCCAACCCATCTTCTCCAACAAGGGTGTTCAAGAGGATTTACATCTGCTTGGGTCCACTAAAGCTAGGCTTCAAGGAATGTGGGAGGGACATACTAGGCCTAGATGGGGCTTTTTTGAAGGGTTCTCAACAGGGTCAGGTATTAGTGGCAGTAGGCTTAGATTCCAACAACGGGCTCTATCCATTGGCCTATGCAATTGTAGAAGCAGAAAACAAGGATTCTTGGACATGGTTTTTGGAATGTCTCAAAGATGACCTAGCACTACAAAGCAACTCACATTTTACCTTCATATCTGATAGACAAAAGGTTAGCCTTACTTTTTAGAGTTGAATTGTTTATAAATATGTTTTTTATTGCTTTGATTGTTTTGATTTTAACATGTTTGTTGTTTTGGGTGTTAAATTTAGGGCCTTATTCCTGCACTTGAAAAGGTATTCCCGGTTGCAGAACACATGTTCTGCCTTAGGCATATTCACCAGAATATGAAGTTAAAATGGAGGGGCAAAGGCTTTAAAGATTGCTTATGGGCATGTGCAACTGCCAGAACCGGTACTTACTTTTAAGCATTTATTCATTCAAGTGTTGGGTCAACAATTTACTGACTTGTTATTCATGATTGTTCTTGTGTAATAGTACCTGAGTTTAGGGATAAAATGGAAGAGTTGAAGAAGTTCAATGAGGAAGCATACAAATGGTTGGCACAAATTCCACCAAAGCATTGGTCGAGATCTCACTTCACAGGTAATATTCACTTTAAAGATTAGACTAGTTGCTAATTTAAGCACCAAAGGAATTTATCACTTTATACATTTCTTTTTTGGTTATCAATGTGTAGGTTGGGCACAATCCAATGTTCTACTAAACAACATGTTCGAAGTTTTTAATGCCAAGACTGTTGAAGGGAGGAAAAGCCAATCATTTCATGTTTGGAATATCTTAGAGAGTATTTGATGAAGAGAATAGTCAATGTGATGAAGGTGCAACAGCAGTGTAAGGGCCCCCTCACACCAAAGATAACAGAGATCTTTGATGAGATCAAGAAGGCTGCAGCCCAATGCAGTGTGAAATGGTGTGTTGGTAGTGGGTGGCAGGTACAAGGGACTCTTGGGCAATATGTTGTGAATGTTAAACAAAGGGTTTGTACTTGTAGGAGGTGGGAAATTTCAGGAATCCCATGTAAGCATGCCGTAGCTGTTAACTGGGATATGGTTGCACACAAACAACAGGTGGGGCCACTTGAGGATTGGGTTCATCCATGCTACTATTTGGACACTTGGAAAAAGGCTTATGCCTACAAGGTTGGTCCAATCAATGGTCCCAAACTCTGGCCAATATCACCAGTTCCAACAACATTGACCCCTCCACTTCGCCACAAACAAGCTGGCAGGCCAAAGAAGAAGAGGAGAAAAGACCAAGTGGAGGTTGAAGATATATTGGAGAAGAAAGGGAAGCTGACTAGAAAGGGTGGGTCTGTAACCTATAAGAAATGCAAAGGGAAGGGCCATAATTCAAGAGGCTGCAAGGCTGCAAAAAAAGGAATGGGTGCTGAAGGTGGTTCTGCAGCTGCTGCTGATGGTGGTTCTGCTGGTGGTTCTGCTGCTGATGGTGGCTCTACAGGTCAAGAATAAGCTGGATACGCTTAACTGATGAAGGGCTAGATTTTAAATATCTTTTTGTTATGTTATTCAGCCGTATGCTTTAAACAATACTTGTTAACTGTTGCTTGTCTTTATTATGTTTGGTATGCACTATTGTGGCTTATGTTTATGCCACCATTTTGGAAATGTTAATCGGCTATTATAGTTATTGCTGTGTTTGGAAATTGAGTATGTCTTTATTACATTTGTTGGACAGGGTCATAAATTTGAGTTGTTGAGTCTTTATTAGGTTTGTTGGATATTAAGTGATGGCAATAAATGTCATCCGTGTCGCTTTTCTGCTTTATTTAACATGCTTTTCTGTTATATTTAACATTGGTCGTCCGTATCGCTTTTGCGCTTTATAAAACAATGGTCGTCTGTTTCGCTTTTGCGCTTTATTTAACATTGGTCGTCCGTATCCCTTTTGCGCTTTATTTAACATTTTTCGTCCGTAACGCTTTTGCGCTTTATTTAACATGTCAATATACACAGTTTTGTTTGCCACAACCACAATATCTATGAATATCCAAAATTCATTCTAATATATTTGGTCGAATTACATAATTAACATTGCAGTCAAGCTAACAACATTGCAAACTGTAACCCTAACAGAAACAATAGTACTAAGATCAGGGTGTTCTTCCATCTCAGTTCAATCCTTAGTTTATCCCTTTCTTGATCGGCCTTGTTTCTTGCTCCGAATAGCCCTGGAATGATGTGAACAGCTCGTGGGCACATTGGCGGGTCAAACCAATGAACAAATCCAGGACAAGTGACTTCCTGTCATATCAAACATTTAAAAAATTGGAACCAAAAAGAACATCTACTAATGAACCCTAATGCTTACCGGTGATGGACATGCATAGTATCGTCGTCCTGGATTGTTGTCGGTCCATGATGTGCGATGACGGCTAACTTTCCACAGCGACAGGTTGCTATTCTAGGGTTCCTGGAGAAACATGGGTGAGGGGATGAAGAAGGGTCGCTAATTTTGAGGGAAAAATGAGGATAAGGTGGTTTTTATAATGAGCTGGACTGAATGGACAAAATTGCCCTCACGGGGTGAGAGGATGAAGAAGGGTCGCTAATTTTGAGGGAAAAATGAGGATAAGGTGGTTTTTATAATGAGCTGGACTGAATGGACAAAATTGCCCTCACGTGCCAAGCACGTGGGGTGTTTTAACAGAGTTATTTAACTGAAGTTAGGACAGGGGACCAAGCGAGTTCATTTTTTACAAGTTTAGGTACCACGAGTGTAAATAGTAAACCACTGGGACCAACGCTGAAATTTTTGCAAACCACAGGGACCAACCAAGCATTTAACTCTTATTTATAGTTGTAGTTTAATATATATAGGATCCGGTTCAAGAGAGAATCACTCTCAGTTGCGAGATCGTAAGAACTGATTTTAACCTACCAAAACATGACACATGGAACCCTTTTTTTAGGTAAAGGGCAGTCATGTAATTTTACCCTTATCATCAAATTAATCTCTATCTCTCTCTACATCTCTCTTTAAAGTTCCTGACACACAGACATTTCACATTTCATGTACAGAATTACACATACCCAAATTGAAATCCTCTCACAACCTTCCCTATTCTCTCTAAAAATAAATCGAAACCCATACACAGATCCATCGCAAATCTGATGATCCACAGTAAATCCGACCAACACAGGGAACCTTGCTCTGCTAGTGTCTTCCACTTTGCTCTGACTGCATCTTCCACCTCCACCTGTGAAAGGAAGACGAATATGACGACCCTAAGCTTCGGGAACAACGATGACCGGTGTTCAGATCTGATACTTACCGAGCACCTAAACTTTAGATCTGAAAGGATAACGAAGATGAGGCGACGGTGTGTTGAAGGTGTTCAGATATGGTACTTACTGAGCACTTAAACTTGTTGGTTTCTTTTCTTGAAGTTTCCACCTTCGATTTGTAGCAGTGATTTTGAAGTTTGTGAGTTTTGGTTTCTTTTTTCTTATCTAACTTGTTTGAAATTAATAGGCTTGATGTCCGGATCTTAGTTAATTTGGTAATTTATTAATTAGGGGTTTGGTTTTAAACTACAGAGTTTTGAGGTTGTTTTTGATGATGTTGATAATTTAGGAGGATTTTAAGTTTTAGATTTGGAAAGAATTAAAAAAAAAGGGAAAATGTCACAGAATAGTAACCAAGTTTCAAAAGTGTTCTAATTAGGTCACTCGTATCGTTTTGTCCCAATCAGATAACATTCAAATCGAGTAATGTCCTTTTTTCCACGTGTCAAGAGAAAAATTGAGCATAAGATGCTATAGTCGGATTATTTTAATATATGAAATTTAATTTATTAAAAATAAAAACATTTTAATTACATTAAAAAATAAAAAAATAAGTTAAAATTCACGTCATCACTCAACGTTAGCGTCAAATGAAAGAGAAAAAATAAACAAAAATCCGCATAACCACGGTTACCTATGAAATAGATGATAAAACCCTTAATTTTAATAAAAATGAATGTTGAGTGACCTGATTGGAACACTTTTGAAACTTGAATAACCTAATTGAAACAGTTTTAAAACTTGGTTACTATTCTATAAAGTTACCCAAAAAAAAGGAAAATGGGTTGCCACGAGCCGATGATGAGTTTGTCAAAGCTATTTTACACATTATTTATTTATTTATTTTTTGAACGGTAGCTCAACTGCCGACTCCAAAGGGCCAGCATATGCTGTTTAAACCTCTCACCCTAAGTTCGAATCCCTTCTAGAGGTGCTCTCTCATATTTACATAATTTGCACTTGGTAGGAATCTTATTTATGCTTGTCAAATCTATTTATTCATTTTATTTATTTACTAAGTTATCACCCGCGAACTTCGCAGGTAGGAAAATTAAATTTAAATTAATTGAATTATGTTATTAAATAAAATAAAAAGTCATGTTTTGAATATTATTTTGTTTTATAATTGTTTTGAATTAACAATTATAGTAAGAATAATTTTAATGTATGTATGATGTGTGACGATAAATATATATTAATTAACTAAATATATATTAATAAATAGAAGGGTGTACAATCCATAAATTTTCGAATTCGTTAATATATGATTACTAAACTTAAACTTGAATATATGACAAATTAACATTATAATTTTGATTTTATTTATTATCTAAACACGGCACTATAAATTATAGGTGTCCATATATCTAAATGTGATGTATAGGTATCGATATATCTAAACATGATGGTAATAATTATAGGTATCGATATATATACATGCATGCATCATGACTCAAGTTTATTCGTATATAGAATGTCAATCAATAAATGAACTAACTAAATATAATGGGAGGCCTTACAATATGACTTCTATCATATATAGATTACATGATTGTTCATCCGATGATAGATAAAGAATTTGTTTGGATTCTTCTTGAATGGATAAAAACGCCTCCCAAATTTAGTATGACTTTTATTTTAATACTAGATTTATAAAAAAACTAATTATTTATTAAATTGAAGTGGGTTTTTGTAAAAAAAAAAAATCAGTTGTACTTAGTTTATCCTTTTATCATTGTTGAACTTTAGTTTTTAATAATACAGTTAACATGAAGATATACAGTTAACATGAATATATTCTGCAATTAAGATTTTAATTATATTTATTTACCCATTCACTAAATTTGAGTTTTGTACTGAAATGTTTATGCAGATGTTAAAGCGAAAAACATTCGTTTGTGTTTTAATAGGGGCGCAATTTTTTTTTAAAACAGGGGCGTAAAAAGAATTTACAACCGGGGTTGGGGGAAAATCAAAAAGTTCGTTAGAATGTAAACTTCGTTTTGTGAGTATTGTCTAAGTTTTACGTTTGGTGTAAATTAAATGGTTTCTTAAAAGTAATGCTAGTTTTTGACGAGTTATATTTGTGTAAATAAACTTTACAACCAGGGCATAAAAAAGTTTATCACCGTAGCGTTAAATAAAGTTTAAAATCTTTTAATAGGGGTGTAAAAGTTTTTAAAACAGGGGCGTAAAAAATTACAACCGGGGTTGGGGTAAAAACTAAAAAAATCGTTTGAATGGTGTCGCTTTTACACGTATAACAGGGTTGGGAACAAAGTGTAAACCTTTTTCACTTGTTGTGTAATAAACGATAACTGACTTTAAACATGGGTGTAAATTTTTTTTACGTGGCAATGCTATAAGTATAAAATTTTACACCCTGTTAAAAGATTTTAAACGTTTACGCCCAGGTTAGTAGGGATGTAAAAATAAAAAAAAAGTAATCTTTCGAATGTGAAGGCTTTTTTTTGTGCCCGCGCTTTTAACCATACTTTATGGTTTTTTACATTTTTATGCAAGACGTAAAATATCAATATCCTGACACTGGTTTTTCTTCGTGTTAATAGTTGTTGGCCTATTTTTTTGTCGAAGATGATATTTTAACCGTACTTTATTGTCTTTGACATTTTTACACTAGATGTAAAAAATGTTTTTTACGCCTCTAATCGTCGGCGGCGTAAAATACATCGGCGAACTTTAGTGGTTTTGACATTAAAAACCGTTTTGTTGTGTTCATAATAGTTGTTGGAGGGTGGAAAACGAGGCCGTAATTGAGACAAGGTCAATGAAGAGACCCGGGTGGAATATCAAGAAGAAATGGAGGGCGGGCGAGCAATTGGACTTAAGGATCGAAGACGACGAAGATTAAGGGGACGCAAGAACTGTTGAGTTTTTATATTTTCTTTTATTCATGTAAATATTACAACTTTGTAAAAATGAAATGTAAAATAAAAATTTTGATAGATATTATTTTTTAGGTGAAAGTTACAAAGTTTAAAACCGCCATCAAAAATTTTTGAAACCGCACGTAAAAAATGTTTAAAACCTGGATGTAAAAATGTTTTTAAACCGCGCGTGAAATTTGATGTTTCAAAACCGGGGTGTAAAAAATTTTTAAAACCGGGGCGTATACAAAGTTTAAAACCGCGCGTAAAAATAGTTTTAAAACGCCGCGTAAAAAAAGTTTAAAACCGCGTGTAAAAAAACGTAAAAAAACGGCGCGTTAAAAAAACGGCGCGTTAAAAAAGCTAAAACGAGCGTAAAAAACGGAAACTGGTAAAAACGTTTAAAACTTTTTGTAAAAAAATTCTAGAAAATTTGATTTTTATAAAAAATCTGATTTAAAATTTTGTTCAATGAAAAAATCTGATTTTTAACAAAAAAATAATTAATATAATAAGACAAAAAAAAGAAAAAATATAAGTATAATAAGACAAAAAAACCATTTGACTTAAATACCCTTTTGATATTAAAATATTAAAAACTTAATAAGACAAAAAGAATTTCATAATGCTTTAATTACTTTTAATCTCAATCCATCCATCTTCAAGATCTAACGGTTGAAAAGTGGTTCTCATGGTTCTTACAACTCAAAGTGGTTCTCATTTTACCCAACCCCTTATATATATATATATATATATATATATATAGAGAGAGAGAGAGAGAGAGACGGGATCAGGGGAAAACGATGGAAAGTGTGAAAATGGTGAGAACGGATCATTGGCGCTAAATAATACGCGGGGGTATGATCGCCATTTGCAAGTTATTTATCCAACATTCCTTTATTGTCAGGGAGTTTATTCCTTTTGAAACAAAACTCCAAACTTTTTGTGTTATCTGTTACCGCCTCTCCAAGTTTCTGAGATCCATGACGTCTGATATGGATTGAGAGTTACAAAATAATCATATTTAAATTTATTTTCCTCTGCTTGACATTCATTCTAGCAATTCATGTAAAAGTGTTGGCTTTTGTTTATTATATGTGGTATAATAGCGTTTATTTTGGTATTAGTATAAACATCAATATTAGCCTTGGTGTTTGTTTTTTATTCATGTTTATTGATGTATTTAATAGCTTTTCAATTTTAACAATTCTTTAGATCCTTTTTATATTTAATGAATGGCGTTTTTATATCATATATGACTAATGACGTTTATTTTAGCATCACTAATGTTAATTTTGGCGTTTGTTTTTTATACATCCTTTTTTATGGTTAATGGTGTTTTAATTAATATAAAAGTTGAGCGTTTTTTTCATTATGCGGTTATATACGTATTAAACATTGAATTATTTTATGGTGTGTATTATTTTTAATGTTAAAGTTTCGGAAAACATGTCGCGTTTTCCTTTTTTCTTTTAATGTATCACTTATTATTGTCATGGCGTTTTTGTTAGTTTTAGATGAGCTTGTTGCGTCCAATGAAAGGATTTGTTCCAAAATTGGGTTTACATTATACATTCCCACGTTGGAGAAGATCTAAAGCTAAAGATATGAATGACTTTTGAAAGCCTTGATTATTGTTATTCTTTTATATTAAGTATGCGACGACTAGTGGATTTGCTGTCAGGAAAGGGACTGTACAGATAAACGCCAAGGGAGAAAAACATATAAAGTATTACATGTGTACGAAATCTGGAAGATATAAGGACAAGAGAGTTGATACATTGAACCCGAAGCAGAAGAAAAGTAGTATGTGATCCAATTTTTCTAAGATTACTAGTTGTGGAGCACAAATTTGTCTAGAGTTTGAGGCTGGATTATAGAATGTGTATAAGTTGTTAAGGAGCCTAACCACGATTTTTTCGGTCAGCCTGATAAGAATTTCCTACCATTAAAATGATACCTCACTCAGCTTCAGAAGCACGTTATACATAGCATGTCTAAGTTAAACTTGGGCCCGGTTAAGGCGTTTAACGTTATAAAGGTTGTTTTTAGTGGTTTTGAAGATGTGGGTTCAAGTAAGGTTGATTTAAGAATTACAAGAGGCAAATTAATCTGTTCATCGGGAATATGATGCAGACATGGTTGTGAGACATCTACAAGAAAAGAAACAGTCTCAACCTAATTTTTTCGTATGATTACTTCACAGGCGATGATAATCGGTTGAAAGGGCTTTTTGGTGTGACAATCAATGCAAACGTAACTATCATGTGTTTGGGGATATGATTTCATTTGATGTCACTTACCGTTCTAACAAATATTATATGGAATTCATCTTTTTTGTTTTGGTGTTATCTTGCTTCATTTGCATTGGTATTTTTCTTTTTCACTTTGATTAGCATTTTTAAGGATTTTTTTTCCTGGTTGTTTTTTTTTTTTGCAGATACTCTATGGTGTTTGTACCTTTTACTGGTATAGATAATCACCACAGCAATGTTACATTTTGTCATACCCCAAAAACATCGCAGCGAAAATACAAACGTGGCGGTGACGGAGGTTGGTACCCATAAGTATCTTAGTGAACGATGCATTAGTTATTTTGGACATTTAACTTAATTAAAGCATAACATCTAAAGTTTTAAATGTAAAACACAACCACGACATGGTTGTTTGATCCCCTATGGATCTTAATACAAATGGTCCCAAATAGTTTTAATAGTTGTCCAAAACGTTATATATTAAAATTTGCATCCACTAACACAAAATACACCAAAATCCCGAAGCCAAACCCATGTACCTGAAGAGCACGTAAATCAGTGTCAAACAAAAAGATTGGTGAGTTCACATATTTAAAACTAAAAAGTAAATTTCTACTCAATTTCTTTTAGGAAAAGTCTTCTCATTGTCGTAAGCGATTTTCCCAAAATCTTCGTCTCAATTTATCTTTCCAAAGGTTTATATATATATATATATATATATATATATTAAATCTCTGTCTTCAAAATTTCAAATTCAAGGTTGCAAGGCCTATGAGCCATATATTAACCATAAGGTATAATCAACGCTAGACAATCACAGAATATCAATTCGTCGTTTTGACTTAACACGGAGCTATCGGTCATGACGAGGTGGTCAACCCAATAAATCTGTCAACAATTCTACACATACTGTATTAATGATTAAACGGCTAAATCGCGCAAAGTGCCTCAAATTGGGTCACATATGGTGCCTGCCTCATGAACAATATATATGTCCTACTAAATTGAAAATTTTAATATTTTATGTTGTACGAATTTTCAAAGTCCCCACCGAATTCATAGGCCTATTCAATTACCTAACCTCTTGAGATCAGGCAAGATCGTCATAACTTAGATTTAGATATTTTTAAATCTATACAACCATTTTTACCCAAATCGCTTTTAAACCTCCCTGTTTCTCCCCGAAACTATAATTTTTCCATCCTTATTTCTCCCCGAAACAAATATATATTTAATCCATTCATGTTTTCCTCAAAAACACTTTTATATCATCCAAATTCCAAAACCATGTTTTCCTTGAAAACACAATACGTTCATTTTCAAACCATATTTTCCTTGAAAATAAATTAATAACTCATTTAAAGGCATGTTTTTATATAAAAATGTATTATATCTTTTTAAGGCGTGTTCTTCCCCCAAAACTTTATATAAAACAGTAAAATGAGGGGTAGTGAAGCTCACCTTTGGGTGCCTTTCAAACAAGCAACTATTTCCACACAAATTGATTGACACGTGCTAATTTCAAGTATGAACGATTTATTGACCAAATAATCTACAATTCCTAAGTTTCTCTAAAACTTATGGTTTTCACATAACTTTGGGGTTTCTCAAAATGTCTTTATTTTTTGTTATATTGGTGTGTTTATATATACGTATTCATATATTTGTTGATACAAATGTCTGCTGCCTATGTCATCGAGTCTGTCATGTAATAGAGCATTTTGATTGTTAGATTTATGTTTTGTTTGTAAATGTGTACATCCGTACGGAGGTAAATGTCTTAGTCTGCATGAGGTTCTTGTTAGTGTCTATAAATAGTTGTGTGGTCTAAGTCATTGTAACGTTTTGGTGAACTGACGGCGAAGCGCTGTCAGATTGTTTTCTAGATTGTAAACGTTTACATATTAATGAAATCATTATAAATTGACTAAATCTGGGATTGTCCCGCCTAATTTGTGATGGATTCCGCGCATTTGGACTAGGTTACAGATATCCTATACATAACGTCTATAACAAACGGTCCTAACAGTTTTACCAATGTTTTGCCACCTAGCTTCATCCTTGCCACACTTATTCTAGTCTTGACACATAAGATGACACTAATCCATCTCTAAGAGTCCTTGGGACACTTGTCTTGATTTGCTTAACCCTCCTTTGGCTATAAATACCCTCCTTTAGTCACCATTTCACTCACACAAAAAAACTCAAAACACAAAGTCTTATGTGAGCTCCTTGGTCTTTGCCTTGGGAGCTCCTCTTCTAGTCTTTTTTTAAAGAAGTCCCTTGAAGCTAGTAAGTCTCCTTTCTTTATTTCTTTCCTTATCTTTTAATTTCATAACTTAATTCCGTCCAAACCCGTATTTTTACGCATAATAAAACCACAACGATAACACATAAGTGTTTTTCCTGTTTTGTACGAATTACGTGTTGTCACTTTGAATGACCATAACTTGGTCAAAACTGAACCAAATGAAGTAAACTCTTACTTCATGATTAAGTACATCGAAAAAAATTCAACGATATATTATACGCTTAAAAACACTTCCGTTTGGACACTCAACGGTTTAAAACCAAACTGAAGGTCAAAACTGAACTGTAACGCATCGTATTTTATTATTTTTTCTAGATAATAATAAAAATAATAATAATAATAATAATAATAATAATAATAATAAACAAAATAAATTCGACGTTTTATGAAACTTGTACTTGAAATCGGATCTCGTCGGTACGTTCGGGCCACTCAAAAACGTTAGAACGGGTTAACAGGCTTTGGCCCAACACACCACCTAAACCTAACTAAACCTAATTACAATTAAATAAAACACACCACACCCTCACACTACAACACCAGCCGCATACAACACTCCCCCCCTTCTCCTTTCCTGCCTGCACACAACCCCTCTCATCTCCTCACCCGCGCTCTCACTCCTCCCTCTCGCAGACAAAAGCACGGCAGCAACACCACCGCCATTGGTGGCAAGCGTCGCCAGCCATCAACATCAACATCGGTGGCGGCGGCACAAGCCGCGAAGGCGGTGGCGGCAGGAGCCGCAGCAACAGCGGCGGCGGAGCCGTGCCGGCGGTGACGCTGGGGTTACCTTTGGGCAGTTCGCGTTTCGTCTCAGTTTAGAGTTCGGGTCTTGATTCGGGTTCACGTTCAGGTTTGAGTCTCTGTCAGAGTATCGTGTGAGTCGTCGGTTTCCCGCGGACTCGACGGCGACGCAATCAGTTCCAGATTCAGGTTTGAGTTCTCGTTTGATTTGGTTTCCGATTTGGTCAATCTTTCATGTCTAAAGTCGTGTACCAAATGTTTTGTCGTTCCAGTTGGCGCGGTTCCCACAACGCGGGTAACTTGGTTCATGTGCCAGACTGGGGTCAGCTTCGGTTCGGTCAACCCGGTTAGACCTGGTCAAAGCTCGGGTCTGGTCAAGCAGTCAAACAGTCCACGGATCAGCTCCGGGTCGAATCTCGGTTCAGTCAAGGTTAGTCTCGGTTCGGGTCTTGGTTTTGCTTCTATTTCGAATCCCGTTAATTCTTTTCTTTCGGCAGGTTACGATTCGTTTCGGTTCAGTTCATGGCTCATGTTCAGCGGGTTTGGGTCTCGGTGTAGAGGTTCGGGTCAGCAGTGAGTCAATGACAGTTTTGGCTTCGGTTCGGGTCTCGTTTGGTGTTCGGTCAAACCTGGTCAACTGTGGTCAAACAGTCAACGGGTCAGCTTTGGTGTTCACTCGAGTTACAGAGACAGCGGTTCAGCTGTTCCGGTTCAGGTCACTCATCCCGGTCAGATCAGTCGTCCCAGTTCAACCTCGATTCGGTTCAGGTACGGGTCGTGCTTGATTATTTCAGTTTTGCATTCATTTTTAATTGGTTTGTTTAGCTCACTTTTGGTTCCATCTCGGTTCAGCAGGCTCGGGTCAAATCTGGTCAAAAGCTCGGGTCATGGTCAACCTTCCGGTTTTAGTCATCGCGAGTCAACGTCAGTCAACTTGGTCAACGAAAGTCAACCGGTCAACTGCTGGTCAATTGTCGACCGAGACTGGGTAAAAATCTTAAACGGCGCAAAACCTTTATTATTATTGTTTATATTATTTATCGTTTTAATCGTAAAACATTACTTACTTGTACACTAAACGTGTCTTTGTAAGTTGTATAAATATAAATATTTTCGTTACATAACTTGTATAAATATATTGCTTCGTTGATTGTTGAGTTTTGATACATATATCGACAACTTGTGTTGTCGGGATCGTCTAAAAACAGAGGAAACTCTGCCCGGTTTTCGTCAAATCATACGTATATATATTTATTGCACTTTTCGGCGAAGCATATTTCTTAAACGACATCAAATAAATATATATATTATACTTCGACAAAATAAATTATTAAACCTTCGTATACCTATACTTATCTAAAAGGCAATATACATATATGTATATCATTCCCTTATCGACAAGACATATATAATATACTTTAAAGAAAAAAATAATATATAAATTTAATATACTTTTCGTCAAAATATAAATAATTACCTAATACGCTTTTCGCTAAAAAATACATATATTTATTGTATTATTTTGATAACACTTCTACGACACCTTGACGAATTTAACTTTAGAGTCGTTACACAAATTCCGTGCTAAACGTACACGTACCTTCAACTCCGATTCGATTATTCATCCATGTTCGTTGTCATTTAAGGTGGCATTGGTGTCCCTTTCTCCCACTCATCAACTCGTCGTGGAATTTCCAAAGAAGACTTAGCAATTTTGTGAGTACACTCGACCCACATTTGTTTATATCACTTTTTGGGTGTAACATGTTTCCATATACAAAGATCACAAACACTTAAACTTTATGAAACGCACAAACAATCCTATACACATGACTACTTGAATCGTATACTTGTTGCTTGTCTGGGGATAAACGTTATGCTATGCTTTAGTCATTAACTATTTTTAGCCTTTGTTTGACATGCTTAGCGCTATAGGAATTCACGCATCCACCTCCATCGTGTTATTCGTGAGGTCATGTTAAAACATCGTGATTGCGTTACGGGTTTGATTATTAGCATTGCATGCCTTGATATTGCTCTTGTATAGATTTGGTTGCCATGAGGATTGTTAAAACTTTATTCGTATACGTATGCTATGCTTAAACTTGTGTACTCGCCTTTGCTTTTGCATTGACTTTATTTTAAAACATGTTACAGGTTGAAGGAGATGACGCTATGAAAACAATATAGCAAGGACTAGATACACAGAAATTAGACGTTGGGTTTAATGTCGACGTATCAATTTTGTTATGACTTTGCAAATGTTAGGTTGTTCTTTGTTTTGTTACATTGATGTATTTGACAATTCTTATGAAATGAAATATGGTTTAATTAATTATTGTCACTTAATAATGTTGTGAGCAATGAGCAATCTCGTTTTCGTCTCATCCCGATGTTTCCGCCATCGGTTGGGGTGTTTACAGATTGGTATCAGAGCCATAACTATAGGGAATTAGGTAGAATTGCCAGGTTCGACCTAGTCTATAGTTCTAAGTACCCGTTGTGACCATTCTTGATTATGCTTAAAACTTTATGCTTCCTACTTTGCTTCTCTCTTTCCTTTTGGTCTTAATACATATACATGGTATCTTCCTAAGACACTTTTACACAATACACGTTTGGACGCTTGAAGACACTCGTAATATAAACGAGACGACTTCGCTAAAATAGGTGTGAAAACCGCAATTTGGTGAACGACTCTCAATCCGCTATACTTACTCTTTTTGCACGCAATTATGCCATCGAGTTAGGAGTGAAATCCAAACCTTGATGGAAAATTTCCAACTCAAAACTCTAGTGGACCCTTACCAACGAATCGGAATTTGCTCTTCGTTTGGTAAGTACCAACCACACTTAGGGTATAAAATCGTCAATTTAGGGTGAAACCCGCACCTTGTCGATTAAATCCCATTCCTCGATTTTCAATCTCGCCAAGGTTTCGATTTTCCAATCTATTAGAGACGTGTAATAGCTGGAAGGGTAAAATGCCGTTAATCGCTTCTCGACGAGAGCGTTTTACCTATAGGCCAAAGCACGTTTCTCTAATTCGAAAGGATCTTCGATTCACTTTGGAATAGTCGACGTTTCTCTACCCGAAACAGTCTAATGTTTTCTGAGACTCTCTTTTATACCATTTCAATTTATACATGACTTTTATATACTTGTTACCATTCCTTTCAAATTTCCAATTTATTATAAGGTTTTTACGCAATTCATATTAAACCTTTTCATCCACTTATACATTATTTGCATAAATGATTTCAAAACGACATCAACTAGACTTATACTTCTCGAAAAGTCCGAAATGGAGACCGTCGTCGAGATAGGAGTGAATTCCTCACCTAGACGATCAAACTCCGTTTCCTTCCTTCCTTAAAACGACCTCACCAACGGATTAGGGGTGATTCCCATACCTCGGTGATCGTTACCAACCCTCCTTCTTGGAGACTTTATTACACAAACCACATGTTTAAATTGTTCACCTAAGTCTTTTAACATATCGTCAAAATTCTTACTTAGACGAATTTCAAAACGTACTATTTTATCAAACGTATTGCCCATCCTGTAATCTATTTCATATAAATCACATACGCATATACTTGGTCACCACATGAAACGTTTTGTTTTAACGATTTTCAAAGCTCGGCAGAATGCTACCTACCAACTTAATCGGTCCAAGGAATACCTTGCCCACAAGTCTTATGTTTAACTTAATCATTAAAACACACTCCCGTAATAACTTTATGTTAAAAATTTTCGTTTGTAAAAAAAAAAAAAAAAAAACCAATATCTTATAGTATGGGATCGTTGTACTAAAGGTGTGTTTGGGATTGTTTTTGCAACCTAATATTTTTTTTGTGTTTGAAGGCGCAAATATTAAATAAATAAATAAATGAAAATCTATTTTTAGTGTTTGGTAAATAACTAAAAAAAATATAATAATAATATATATAAAAAAAAACTGATTTGTTTTACGTATTTTAGAGATCAAAGCTCATCTATTTATAACTTTATATATACATGTATATATATTTTTCAAACACTCAAATAGTTGATTACCTGATTATTGTGATATCAAATAACATAATCAAATCCAAACACTATCTTCCTACAATATGTTTTGTTACAACTAATTATCTGATTTTGATTATTCAGAACGCATAATCTATTTTCAAAACTCAACCCCAAACACCCTCTAAATCTCTCATCGCGATTAAGAAAACATTTTACTAAACGTTTTTTTTAACGGTCATTAAATCAATTAACATGGATTTCCTCTCAAGAGTCAACGTATCACAAGAACCACTGAATTTCAAATTTCTTATCTTGATGTAACATCCTTTGAAAACGATGCGAACCTACCTATTTAAGACCTTGTCATACACCACTCAAAATGTCACCTCAATTTCAAAACACGTGGGCAAGAAAACATTACAAGGACTAACCACTTTCGACTCACTTAATTTCCCCTAAAACAGTGGTAGCACTCCCGTCCATTACAAAATACGTAACGCATAATCAATAAGTACCTTATATTCCTTTATATTCACACACTAGATCCTATATTCTAAGTTAAACTTAAGCCTATTTTAGAAGCGATAACCTCAAAGTTTTGCTCAAACAACAATACATGCGTATCCTCGTACATGGTTTAGTCAACTGTTGCATGACATTTTAATCATATCATTCGCTTTACACACCCTGATCTCTCGACTATTTTATGTAAATAAATTCGTAGCATTCAATTCATATCATACGCACAATTATCGTCTGTTACACTTGTTGACGTTCATAATTATACACATGTTCATGTTCATGAAAATACGTGTCATCTTTCATGCTTATTATAACACCTAATGGCATACCTCCCAACATCGTCCGTGGACAGGAGAGATTCCTGGCTCATAAGTAATGCCCTACCTCTAAACTCACCAACGCGTTTTGGGCTTAATGCTAGTGGATGAGAGGAGAACTCCACAGTTAAGCGTGCTCAAGTGGGAGTAGTACTAGGATGGGTGACCTCCTGGGAAGTCTCCACCAGGGCAAACAAAAACAAAGCCGTGAGTTCCTAAATGGGCCACCCATCAAGGGCAAAGCGGACAATAATGGTGATAACGAGGGGCAGGGGTGTTACACTTATACTTATCATCACATTCATGCATATACGTCTTATATCCATGCTTATACTTATTTCCAACTTATGCTTATACTCATACACATACCTATACTTGTACTTGTATTCATATTCATGCCTATGCGCGAGCGGAACCCGAGGGATTCGCTTACGTGGGCCACAAGCTAATTACACGCAACATGCCTACGCACTACATTCTTACACACACGCGAACTTATTTTCAGAATGTATATACACCTTTATTCATGCGCTGCTAGTACAAGCTATGCGGATCATGTGATGATCGGTATAATCGCGGGTGCACACGGGATTATAGCGATAAGCGCATGAGAACCATAGAGTGTACTACCGCGTATGGTAACACACGGAACGTAACATTGCATCGAGTAACGAAACGGTCGCAACGTGGTCAAAACATGGTGGATACGCCGCTGGTACTTCCTATACATAAGTGTTTTCACCATGATGCCAAACTTTCGTAATACGTGCCATGAGAAATTCGGTGATTTACAGACCATAATATGACCTAACACGCCAGCTTTAAACAACTCACAACTGCATTGCTAAGTGCGCGCTACCCGATTACCCACGACGAGTCTTAATCCCTAACGTAACGTTTTCGTTTGTTCATATACATATGCCATCCTTACGCGAGTATTCGTTGATCGAATCAATCGTCCGCTCTTATGCCTCCGTTACCCCCGTTAACCTTGTCTTTTTATACAACCTCGTTTATAATCAATCGTGTAAGCATTCAAACCCTAAATGCCTTCTTACTCTAAAGTTATCTCCCATTCTCGTTGAGGGCAACACACTTACTTGCCGCTACCTTGATAACTGGTCTATTTTAAATTACCTAACCTTAAGCTATTCAAACTTGTTTAAACTCATCTATACGCACACATGCACGTTTTACTTAAGCTTGATGCCTCAAATCATCCTATCAAGCAACTTCTTGTTGTAAACCTAACTCTTCGTTGCTCTAAACTCCATGCTTACCCTCACGTATCCAGAACTTCAAGTCTTGACCGTTAACCCTCAATTCCTTAACCAATTCCTTTCGAGTCTTCCTCGTGAATAAATTTCGGGACGAAATTTCCTAAAGGAGGGAGACTGTAACGCATCGTATTTTATTATTTTTTTCTAGATAATAATAATAATAATAATAATAATAATAATAATAAACAAAATAAATTCGACGTTTTATGAAACTTGTACTTGAAATCGGATCTCGTCGGTACGTTCGGGCCACTAAAAAACGTTAGAACGGGTTAACAGGCTTTGGCCCAACACACCACCTAAACCTAACTAAACCCTAAACCTAATTACAACTAAATAAACACACCACAACCCTCACACTACAACACCAGCCGCATACAACACTCCCCCCCCCCCTTCTCCTTTCCTGCCTGCACACAACCCCTCTCATCTCCTCACCCGCGCTCTCACTCCTCCCTCTCGCAGACAAAAGCACGGCAGCAACACCACCGCCATTGGTGGCAGCGTCGCCAGCCATCAACATCAACATCGGTGGCGGCGGCACAAGCCGCGACGGCGGTGGCGGCAGGAGTCGCAGCAGCAGGGGCGGCGGAGCCGTGCCGGCGGTGACGCTGGTGGTTACCTTTGGGCAGTTCGCGTTTCGTCTCAGTTTAGAGTTTGGGTCTTGATTCGGGTTCACGTTCAGGTTTGAGTCTCTGTCAGAGTATCGTGTGAGTCGCCGGTTTCCCGCGGACTCGACGGCGACGCAATCAGTTCCAGATTCAGGTTTGAGTTCTCGTTTGATTTGGTTTCCGATTTGGTCAATCTTTCATGTCTAAAGTCGTGTACCAAATGTTTTGTCGTTCCAGTTGGCGCGGTTCCCACAACGCGGGTAACTTGGTTCATGTGCCAGACTGGGGTCAGCTTCGGTTCGGTCAACCCGGTTAGACTTGGTCAAAGCTCGGGTCTGGTCAAGCAGTCAAACAGTCCACGGATCAGCTCCGGGTCGAATCTCGATTCAGTCAAGGTTAGTCTCGGTTCGGGTCTTGGTTTTGCTTCTATTTCGAATCCCGTTAATTCTTTTCTTTCGGCAGGTTACGATTCGTTTCGGTTCAGTTCATGGCTCATGTTCAGCGGGTTCGGGTCTCGGTGCAGAGGTTCGGGTCAGCAGTGAGTCAATGACACTTTTGGCTTCGGTTCGGGTCTCGTTTGGTGTTCGGTCAAACCTGGTCAACTGTGGTCAAACAGTCAACGGGTCAGCTTTGGTGTTCACATCGAGTTACAGAGACAGCAGTTCAGCTGTTCCGGTTCAGGTCACTCATCCCGTCAGATCAGTCGTCCCAGTTCAGGTACGGGTCGTGCTTGATTATTTCAGTTTTGCATTCATTTTAATTGGTTTGTTTAGCTCACTTTTGGTTCCATCTCGGTTCAGCAGGCTCGGGTCAAATCTGGTCAAAAGCTCGGGTCATGGTCAACCTTCCGGTTTTAGTCATCGCGAGTCAACGTTAGTCAACTTGGTCAACGAAAGTCAACCGGTCAACTGCTGGTCAATTGTCGACCGAGACTGGGTAAAAATCTTAAACGGCGCAAAACCTTTATTATTATTGTTTATATTATTTATCGTTTTAATCGTAAAACATTACTTACTTGTACACTAAACGTGTCTTTGTAAGTTGTATAAATATAAATATTTTCGTTACATAACTTGTATAAATATATTGCTTCGTTGATTGTTGAGTTTTGACACATATATCGACAACTTGTGTTGTCGGGATCGTCTAAAAACAGAGGAAACTCTGCCCGGTTTTCGTCAAATCATACGTATATATATTTATTGCACTTTTCGGCGAAGCATATTTCTTAAAACACAACACAATTATTATTCAAACCCATTTTCGAAAATAAATTAATTTAAACCTTTAAAGCATGTTTTATTAAAAAGGATATATCTATATGTTAAGCTGTTCTTCACCAAACTTATATAAAACAAGTAAAATGATAGTGAACTCACTTTAGGTTCTTTCGTACAAAACTATTAAAATTTATTACCGTCTAATTAAGGGCTTTTTCGCCAATAATCTACAATTCTATAGTTTCTTAAAACTTAGTTTTAGATAACACTTTCTCAAAACTGTTTTTTTGTTATATGGACGAATTTTACTTAGATACGTATTCAAAATTTTCGTTGCTAAACTAAATGTCCTCCCATCTCGATTGTCATTAATAGACATTTGTTGTTAGTTTTAAGTTTTTGGAATGTGTACATCCGTTCGGAAAAGTCAGTCACGAGTCTTGAATTGTCTATAAATAGTTTGTGAGTACTAAGTTATTTGTCAACGTTTTTGGGTGAACATGACCAAGCACTGTCAGATTTTTTGATTGAAACGACATATTAATAATCATATAAATGACTAACTTGATTTCGTATTTGTGTGTTGTTGGATATACAATATCCTATGCTAAGTCTATAACAAACTTATTTTACCTTTTTGACAGCCTAGCTTCATCCTCCACCACCTCATTCTAGTCTTGAACATAAGTGGACACTAAACCATCGTAGAGTCGTTACCTGTTTGATTTTCTAACCATGCCTTGGCTTATATTGCTCTTGTATAGCATTTTCCATCAACTTAAAAAACTCAAACACAAGCTTAATTGTGTACTCCTTGGTCTTTGCTTGACTTCTTTAGTCTTTTTAAAAAGTCCCGTTGAAGAGAAGTTCCTATAAAATTTCAAGTCCCTTAATCTTTTAATTTGTAACTTAATTCCGTCCAACCCATTTTTAGCTTAATACTTCCAACGTTAGGTTTTTCTTGTTTTGTTACGAATTAGTGTATCACTTTGAATGCCCAATACTTTCTAAGAAATGAAAATGTTAAGTTAAATTTACTTCAATAATTGTGACATGAAAAAATCATCGTATTTCGTTAAATCCCGTTTGGCCGCCACGGTTGGGGTCATACTGAACGATCTGTAAAGATCTGTAGTTTTGACCTTCACTTTGGTTTTAAACCGTTGAGGGTCCAAACGGAAGTGTTTTTAAGCGTATAATATATCGTTGAATATTTTTCGATGTATTAATCATGAAGTAAGAGTTTATTTCATTTGGTAACAAACTGAAGGTCAAAACTGAACGATCTGTAAAGATCCGCAGTTTTGACCATTTTCCGGGTTCCAAACAGGAAAAAAAATAAACAAAGTTGTAGATCACATTCTAGTTTAGTTGACTGGATTTTTTTTAAATTTTCCGACATCGTTTACTGTTTTAAAACATAAAACAAAGACAACAAAGAAGGTTATCAAAACTTATACTTTCCAAAAGCTAAACAAATTACAACTTGTCAAGTGTTCTTTAACCCATACCCATCCACAAGCATCATCATAAAAAACCTAAAGTAAACATCCTTATTATTTAGGGCTTACTTGGAGTTGTTAAAAGCACGCAAACATCATCATCAATCATTAAGGTGAGTTACATGGCCCCCTTTCTTTAAACTTTTGGGTGAAACATGTTTACTTTAACATTTATAACTACTTATGGCATAACTTTTATCTTTGTACATCTTGTCTTAAACATTATTTTAGGAACTCACATTAAACATAGTACAATCATTAACTTTGATCAAGAGACTGTAGTAGATTATAGCGCTATAGTCTGACAAACCCATCCAACTATTGGGATTATTGAAACATACATTAAACCTTTGAAAGTTGTTGTCGTTGCTTTCAGTCACTAGGGTTTATTGTACACTACATTCATTCCAAAGTGTTTGTTTTAGCAAGATTGTTCAAGATTAAACTATGACATGCTAATTGCTTAATTTGATTTATGCAAAACCTATGTATACTCGCCAACTGTTTGTAGTTAACCCTTTATTTTAAAACATCTTTCAGGTGCTAGTATTTGATGTTTCCAAGCTTGATTCATATAGGATGGGGACTCTTTTGCCTTAGTATACTTTAATCAAAAACAAATTATTATGTGACAATTTTGATAACAATATAAATTTTAATAGTGCTATGCGTTGTGAACAATCTTGTAGCGTGACTCCCCGACCTTCGCCACAAGTTCCACATGATCAGGGTGTTAAGAAAAATACAAGAAAACAACTAAAATTCATTGTCGGATGGGATTACGTCCGAGAAGTGCCCATCACTAGCCCTCGTCCTCTTCTTGTGATTCCTCACCAAAATGCTCATCTTCATCTTGGTTTTAACGGCGTTCTGTCCTCAAGTGCTTGACGCCTCCATTTTAACATTGCCTCCCACGAAGCCACTGTCGGGGTCATTCAGCATTTAAACATCTTGATTGCATAAATGTTCTATAAACTCAAGTCTCTATTCGATCAGTATGTTATCAACTGTGTGCTCATCTTCTTGCCTGACGTTCCACACAACTGTCACCCATTCATAATCTTCATCATAACACCATGATTCGATGATTTGATTGACAAATTGATTTGCGTTATTTTGTGGAAATCTTCTTCTCAATCTCCTTACGCAGTCTCTGTTTTCTCACACAAGTTGTCTAGAGGAACGCCAAGTTCCAGTATCCTCCTCTAAACTTTTTCTTCCATGTTCATTATGACGTTTATATTTTTCACCATCACCTTCTTCTGTGGTTGAATTTGATAACGAACCTACTAATTAGTGTTGAACCTCCAAGAGACTAATTTTTCCAATTTTCATGTGTGTGTGTGTGTTTTTGAAGTTCTGATGTTAGGCGTTTTGTAGAGAATGATGTTGTGTTTCGAGTATGATCAATAAGGGGATGGTTTGTTCATTTATATAATGATGTTTTAGGCGCGTGTTTTTGGCGAGAGTTTTTCACAGTGAATGGAAATCAATAAAGTCTTTGGCGTTTCATAGGCTTTATATAATTGCCGAGTTGGCTTTTTTGGTGTCTCGTCTTTATTCAATAAAATAAAGTCTCTGGCGTTTTAGAGGTTTTACCATTAATTTGTCAGCGAATTGGCGTTTTTTTGGCATTGTGGCTTTCCTCTTTATTCCGTCTAAAGGCCATTTTAACAGATATGTGTATTATAAATATATTATATATATATAGGCAGGATCTAGGGAAACGTCAAAGTGTAAAAACTGTGAGAACGTTTCACAGCGGTTGAATCAAAACAATCTATGGACTAAAATGAGATGGTGGCGTTTTTATAAATATCAAAATCTTGATTTATCAAATAAATGGACAATACTCGTATAAATCCAAAAATTATATACCAAATTGGAAGTTTGATAACCTTCTAAATTGGAAACAAGTTGTTAAACCAACCAAAGAAGCCACTTTAATTAACAACAAAGAGATGATTATAAAACTCTTAAATCTTTCTGATTTATTGAGATATAAAAAAGAATACAACTTTATCCATGTTGGCTTATTCCAAGTCGCTTTTAACCCTTAACTCTACAAGGATTGCCCAAGTTTTATAACAGTATTAAAAGATGCTCGTAATTTAAATTAGAAGCAGTCTTTAGTGGGAATTATAGAAACCGGTCTAGCACATGGTCCAATATATTTTGATGTATAATAGAAACCGTCTAGCACATGGTCCAATATATTTTTATGTATATCCAGATCTACATTTATCTTGCGATCAAAATGAAAACACAGATGACACTTATATATATATATATATATATATTGATTTGGTTCAAGCAGGAACCACTACCAGTTGCGAGAACCAAGAGAACTTATCCCATCCAATAGAATTTTAACACATCACCTATAATCAATCTAATTCAAAAGTGTATTTTAGTATTCTTTCTGTCAATGTCATATCATATCTCTCTTATGTGTAAAACAAATCACATTACATCATCATTAATATATCTAATAATATCTCTCACCTTTATTCTCTTTTATATACTTTTTGTATTTAAAATTGAGAAAAAAATATCTTAAGTTTCAAATTAAAACACCAAAAGTATTACGTAATTTAGAAAACACAAAAATATCGAAAATGATATCTATTTCCATTTGTTTTATCTTCACTAATTATGACATAATGTTCTTTATAAAATGCAATCCATATTTGTCTCATGTGTTTACTAGAAAATACAAAATTGTCGAAAATAATATCTATTTTTTTGTTCTATTTCCCTAATTATGACATAATGTTCTTTATAAAATGCAAGTTATATTTGTCTTATATGTTTTATTGAGAATTTCTATTTCATTCGTTAACGTTTGATGACTTTGCACTACAAGTTTAAAAAAACCATTCGACAACGTGCGCAAAAATATTTTTGAAAACGTGCGTAAAAAAAGTTTGACAACGTGCGTAAACATTTACACGAACTGAGTATGAGAACACTATTATGTAAAAAAATGTTTTGTCAACGTGCGTAGAAAATGCTTTTTTACCCCCTGATCACCGACCCGAACTCCTCTAAACGTCACTCGTAAATCTAATTTTCAAACGTATGTAAAAACGGAAGGCGTAAAATAGTTTTTACGTATGTTGAATAATGTTTTTACGTAAGTTGTCGAATAAAAAATATTTTTTTTTGCGCACGGTGTCGAATGAAAAAAAAGTTTTTATTATCAAATTTTTTTACAGCCCCGTAGGAAGTTTAAAAAACCCCTACCAAACAATCGATTGGGGTGTAAAAAAAATTTACACCTAAGGTGTAAAAAAGTTTGAAATGTTTTAATAGGGGCGTAAAAAAACATACAACTGTGACGGAAATAAAAATTTACAACAGGGCGTAAAAATAATTTACAGTCGGGGTTGGGGTAAAAATAAAAAATTTACGTGTCGGCGACATAAAAATCAATTATATAAATTGTTTTGTAAATTCACGTTTGTAAATTTATAGTTTTTACATACGTTTAAAAAAATGTTTTTACATTCGTTTCCGAATGTAAAAAAATGTGCGCACGGTGTTGAAAGTAAAATATATTTTTTGACATGCGACAAAAAAATGTTTTACGCCCCTGAATGCCCGCTCGAGCTCCTCTAACCATCACTTTTGCGGAATGTAAACCTATATTTTGGAATAAATGATATTTGATTTGTTTGTAAAATGATAATTCGGGATTTTTACGTGTTTTGTGTGGTGTCCGTGCAGATCTCAGACAATGGAGGTGCAAACAATCATTTATTAACGACGATTCCGCTTTATTTATTTTAGTTTATTTTTTTCATTTTCTGGTGATTTATTTGCAATGTAAACATTACCTCAATTTTTAATTAACAACAATCTTATTAATTAAAGCACAATCATTACTAAGACCAATGTAAACATTACCTCAATTTTTTAAGGATAAAATGAAAAACCCACTTGAGTTGAGAAAACTCAAGAAAACCCTATGTAACATTTTTATTTTTTTCTAAAAAAAATATGAAATGTAAGTTACATGTTAATGAATGTTTTGTAACAATAAAAAGTGCCGAGTTGATTTTTTATAAAAAAATTACAAAAAATCAGTTTTTTAGCATTTTTTTTTTGTAAACACTGAAATTTTTAAAAAAATTTATAAAAAAAACCATTCGGCGCTTTTTTTGTTACAAAACGTTCATTAACATGTAACTTACAATCCCTATTTTTTTAGAAAAATAAAAATATTACATAGGGTTTTCTTGAGTTTTCTCAACTCAAGTGGGTTTTCTCTATACTTCACACACACACACACATATATATATATATATATATATATATATATATATATATATATATGGTAAAATGAAACTCATACGAGTTGTGAGAACTTAGAGAACTCAGTCTTACGGAAGGCTTTTTTTTAAAAAAATTTACCAAAATTTTTAAAAAATCAACTTTTCCAAAAAAAACCTTGTTTTCTTTTCATTTACGGCTGCCGTAAATGCTGAAAAATATGATGTCATGCTTTTGTCATCACCTTTTTACAGCCACCGTAAGGGAGCGAAAAACACCACTTCGAATTTTTTTACGGCTGTCTTTTCTAACATTTTAATCTAGGGGTGTGAAAAATGGGGTCGAAAATCGCACGGGGAGGCCGAGTTCTCTAAGTTCTCACAACTTGTAAGAGTTTTCCCTTGATCCTAATCCTATATATATATATATATATATATATATATATATATATATATATTATATATATATATAAGAGAGAGAGAGAGAGAGAGAGAGGATCAAGATCAAGGGAAAACCCCTCCGAGTTGTGAGAACTTAGAGAACTCGGCCTCCCCATGCGAGTTTTGCCCCCGTTTTTTTCACACCCTAGATTAAAATGTTAGAAAACACTGCCGTAAAAAAGTTAATTTTTTTGAAGTGGTGTTTTTCGGCCTCTTACAGCAGCTGTAAAATGGTGATGACATCACTTTTTCCGGCATTTACGACTGCCGTAAATGAAAATAAAAACAAGTTTTTTTTTGTTTTTTTTTATTTTTTTTTGCAAAAGTTGATTTTTTTTAGGATTTTTTGTAAAAAAATTGAAAAAACCTTTCATAAGGCTGAGTTCTCTATGTTCTCACAACTCGTATAGGTTTTCATTTTACCCTAACCCTATATATATATACTAGTTTAAGAACCCACGAACTTCGTGTCACACCCCAACCGATGGCGGAAACATCAGGATGAGACGAAAACAAGATTGCAAGAGGCTTCATAACGCTAATTGTGTCAAGTGTTTAATAATTACCTTTTTACATAGTTTAAATCAACTAATACAAAATTTAGATCCCGACACGTAAAGAATATAATTTCATTTCATTGATAACGATTTAATACAAGAAATTGAAACGAAATACATGTTTGAGACAAATACAATACAATAAGTATTTAAAGTTTAAATGTGTTTCTAGGCAATCCTACTAGATTCCATGTGTCATCAAAATTCCTACAACATGTATTAAAAGCATAGATCAATACAAAAGTATTGACGAGCATACAAGTTTGAAATTAATTATAAGTATAAAAGTTGGTTTTAATTGTGACAAGTATATATTCAAGTCGAATCGCACGAATATGTAGACCACTTTCGCATAACAATAGCATATAATCGAATTCCTTAACTAGCATGCATAGTATTCTAAGCATAACGATATCATGAGAATATAAGTCAAAACTAATAAGCATAAACAAACTCAAGCATAACAAGTAGCATGTATAGACGAGTTTAAACTAACACATATAACTCACATAAGCGTAACTGATGGCACATTTGGTATTGTGAACACATTTACTTTTGTTTAAAATAAATTTTGTAATTTATACCCAAAATGCATTAAAGTATAAAAAGGAGGTCGAGTATGCTTACGGTTTTGCAAAGCTTCCTTTGGTGATTCCGTGAAGAGTTGGAGGTTGGAGCTCTAGTGTTTTCTTTTAGAACTCTTAGAGTTCTATTCCTTGCTTGAAAGATTTGAGAGAAGTAGAGAGGTTGAGAGAATAATGGTTGGAACACTTAGTGTCCTTTTAGAATTCTTGATTTAGAGAGATTGAGAGAATTAGAGATATGGAGAGAAGAATGGTGTAAAGAAAATGGTAGAAGGAGGTTGATATTTATAGGTACAGAAAGTGGAAAAGGGTGAAATATGATTGGTTAAAATGGTGGAAGAGGATTGAAAAGATGATTGGTGGAGAAAGGAGGTGGAAAATGGTGAAATATGATTGGGTAAAAAAGGTGGAAGAGGATTTAAAAGATGATTGGTGGAGAAAGGATGTGGAAAATGGTGAAATATGATTGGTTAAAGAAGGTGGAAGTGGATTGATGAGGTGGAAAAGATGATTGGTATATTTCTTGGTATTTCTTGAGTATATATTATGTAATTGAGTATATAAAAAGTATAAAAGTATAATTCAAGTATTGAGGATGTGCGTATAAGTATTTATACGTATAATTGTGTCGGTTTGCGTATAAATACGTATTTAAATGATCGGTTGTGTGAATAAAAAAATATGTATTGAATTTTATTATGATTAATGCCTCGAGTTGTGAGATTGAAATTAAAATACAAATGTAAGGTTTCTAAAATTAGAATACGGATACGAACATTTTTAAAATAGAAATACGAAGATACGAGGCGTTACACGAATAACGAATAACAATTAATAATATATATATATACACACACACATATATTTTTATTTATGTTTTAACGCCCCGAATTATTATACAAATATTTATTTTCTAAAATAAGGATGCGAAAAAACGAGGCGTTACAGTCTCCCCTACTTTAGGAAATTTCGTCCCGAAATTTATTTAAGAGGGAGCCTTTAGAATAATTGGGCATTTTGAAGCATGTACGGGTTTATAATCGCGAAATAGGTTGTGAGTGATTAAAGTTTGTATTAAACATAGTAGTGAAACACCGAATTTCTCATGGCACGTTTTACGAAAGTTTGGTAATATGGTAGTACACTTATATATAGTGTCACACCCCGACCCGCAGCGGAAAAGGTGATCGGGGCATGATTGGGTTATCATCAAAGCTCATGACATTTATTATAATGTTTCATATTTATTATTACAATTTAAAGGGAAAACATACAATCATAATTACATCATGTCCTACACATCATTCTAGACTTCATTATTTTCTTCTAAGGCATTTCCTATGTTTTTCTTGCTTCATCCTGTTCACCTGTATCATGTGTAAAAATGGTTTTTGGATCAACAAAAAGTTGGCGAGTGAATCCTATGAAAAACATTAGTACAAGTTTATTGAATTGATAAAATAAAGTGTGTAACCACATATGAGTAAATATGGATGTAAACTTATTCACAAACACTTAATATTAAATAATGCACAACATACAATAATAGATTGTTTTGAGGCACGCGTTGCTCAACTCGTCTCCCACGAGGAACTGATGGGCCTAATGAATGATTTGCATACAACTTGACAATATGGAATACATACCTACAAACAACATTTACATTCTAAGTTTAAGTCATAATATGGTATGGCACGAGTTTGAATAAACGAATTAGTTTTAGTGACACATGATACACCCCAAAACGTGTAATTAAAAAGGGGAGTTGTAAGATTCACTCACATTGGGTGCGTTCGGTTGATGATGTTGAATGCGCACGAAGTTTGATTTAACCACGAGTGAAACTAACCTAGATAATAACATAATGGTTCGGTAAATAAGCGGATTTTATTAATCAATTTTAGTAGGATTATTGGATATATTTTTGTGAGTTTAAGGATATTTTCTAACTTTAAAATGTTATTTTTAAGTATTTTTAATTGATTTTTAAATAAAATAAATAAATAAAAATAATAAAAATATGTTGACTTTTTGACCGTTGACTTGTTGACCGTTGACTTGTTGACCGGTTTTATTGTGTAACTGTATGCGCCGGGCAGGACTCGAACCCGAGACCTCCCGTTCGCGTGCACGCAGCTCTACCAACTGAGCTACGTGTCTAACCCGAAATATTTCTGTTTTTAATTATATTTATATACTAATTGAATTAATCCGAAAATCATTTATTTTAAAAACGATTTTAATGTATCGCTCGGTGCTCTCCACAGGTCTCGAATCCGGGACCTGTGGGTTAGTTTGGCACACAGTCCACCGCTGGACTGTGTGTCTAACTTGGTAAATAATCTGGTTTTTATTATATTTATATACAAACTAGATAAATTCATTTCTGTCCTTATATAAAAAGTTTGATAATTGCCAGAACCGGTGCGGTAGTCTGGACTCGAACCCGCGACGTATGATTTAAACGCGCACACAGTCCAGCACTGGACTGTGTGTCTATCTATGTTATTATTCCGGTCTTCATTAAACTTAAAATCTATTTGCGAGTGAATCCGGTTCAGTTAAACAAAAAAAGAACATTTTTATTAAGGCGAGTGTGCGTGTGACAAGAATCGAACTCCGGACGTATGCGTGTTTATTTGCACACAGTCCACCGCTAGACTGTGTGTCTAACCCGAGATATAACTTGATTTAAATTAAACATATATAATACCGAAAACTTCATCTTCTTCGTTAAGCTTAACCCAGAACCAATGTCCGACTGGTTCGACATTTAATCAAGTTCTTTAGTGTGTTGTGATTAATTACATATGAGATTAATAAAAAGAATGAGAGAGATTAGGTATAAGATATACCGACAGAGATCCCCTGTTTCGCCGGCGGAATTCCGATGACGGCAGGTTATTCCGGCGACGTGTATCTCGCGGCAGAGGGTCTTCAGGAAGCTTGAGGTGAGTGTGGGTGGCTTCGGTATGAGCTCTAGGTGTTCTGTTTTTAGAGTAAGGCACAGAGGTGAAAGGGTTTGGTTTTCCGGCGAGTTGCAGAAAGTTTCCGGCGAGTGAAATTACGTCGAGAATGGGGTGATTGTGAGCGAAAAGGCTATCAGAGGTTAGAGGGTGTATTTATAGGAAAGAATCGAGATGCATGTGGTCTGATTTCAGTCTTGATTCGTCGGTCAATAATTTTTCCGGTGGTTATGACTTGTGTCGCGGACTGGACATCGGTTATAACCGATGTTGAGGTTACGTTAAGTCAGAAGAAACCGTCCAATCTCGGCGAAATCGTCGGGATTTCCGACGACTGCGATTGGGCGCGTCAGTTTTGAATTCGAGTTTGTGTATTTGAATTAATTGTTTCTAATAATGAACAAGAAACACAAGTGGCGGAGTGGTTGAGCGTGTGGGAGTTAAGACTTTGTTGACCATGTTGACTCGGCTGACTCGGGTTCGAAACCCGGCAGCCTTGTTTTATTTTTAACCCACTATTTTTAATACTTTTTTGAATATAACTTTTATAATCCAATATACTTATTAATTATGTATCGTTTAAAATTAATTTAGGCATTAAATACGCCACGAAATTTTTAACTGGTTGTTCGGTTAATAAACGAAGCGGGTGTGGTAAATCCGGTTTTTGACGGATGTTACATATAGGAAGTACCCGCGGCGTATCCACCATGTTTATACTATATTACTTATGTTTCGCTAATCGGTGTCATGTTACGTTCCGTGTCACGATTAGGGTTTATTAACGTATTACAAGTGAGAATGATAGCATATATAGAGTCTCAAGTATATAAGTATAATTGCATTTAAGTATGAGAGAGTATACTGTATAAGTATGAGTATAAGTGTAAGTGTGCGTATTCGCACATTCGTGTACAATACAGATGGTATATTTTAGTTTAATCAAGATTAACGGATTACTGGCATGTGAATAAACAGGTCAAACCATCGTGTACCGCAATGTAGACTACCCATCATCGTTAAAACGAAGAGGGTGTAAAATAGTTTACTTAACATGACCTTAAGAATACGGGCGGGCGCCACTCCTATAGCGCTATACATGTTAAGGTGTGGCTTGATCAAAGTTAATGACGAGTCTACCACATAAACATGTGAATAAACAAGTCAAACCATCGTGTACGCAATGTTGACTAGTCAATATTGTTGAATCATAGTGTAAAATAGTTTACTTGGTATGAAATAGTTTACTTAACATGACCCCGAGTCTCAAGGACGGTGCGCCACTCCTATAGCACTACGCATAGTGCTATACATGTTAAGGTGTGGTTTTATAACGAGTTTATCACATATAATGTTCCAGTAATCCCAAATCAAGTATGATGTTTAGTATGCACCTATAGAATCGTTGCGTAATAGATTTAGTATAAATGCGAAGTTTGTCATGCATAAATTTGATTTTAGTATAGTGTGACATTGAAAAAAAAATGAAGGAATAAGAATTATATAGCATAAATGTAAGATAGCATAAAAGAGAGGCTTGTTAAAATGTTGGAGTGTTTCGGTTTTAGAAACTTCGACTATTTCCAAAGTGACTCGTAAGTCCTTTCGAATTAGGGAGACATGATTTGGCCTAATAGGTATAATACTCTCGTCGCCAAGCGATTAACGGTACTTTACCCTTCCAGTTAGTACATGTCCCTAATTTGATCGAAAAATATGAAACTTTGGTGAGATTGAAACTTGAGGAGCGGAACCAGTCATCAAGGTGTGGATGTCAATCCTGGCTTGAAAATTTCGTCCCCAAATTGTGGTTTATTGAACGTATCAAGATATAATCTCGAATCGTCAATAAGGATCCACTAGATTATGAAATGAAACTCCCATCAAGATATGGATATCACTCATGACTTGATGGTGAATTTCGCATAAAATAACATGTAGAGCGGATTGAAACTCGTCACCAATGGCGGGAATCACCCTTGTATTGATGAGTTATTTTGATTGTGGAACAAGAATATACTCAAAAGTGTGTGTTGTGTTTCATGTCTTAGGAAATACATATTGTAAGTTTTAGGATCAAAAGGGGGAGAAGCATGATAGAAAGAATAACTTTTTAGACAAGTATCACAAATGGTCAATGGTATGGTACTTAAACTATAGACTAGGTCGAACATGACAATTCTAACTAATTCCCTATAAGTTATGGCTCTGATACCAATCTGTCACACCCCAACCGATGGCGGAAACATCGGGATGAGACGAAAACTAGATTGCAAGAGGCTTCATAACGCTTATTGTGTCAAGTGTTTAATAATTACCTTTTTACATAATTTAAATCAACTAATACAAAATTTATATCCCGACACGTAACAAATATAATTTCATTTCAACGATAACGACTTAATACAAGATATTGAAATGAAATACATGTTTGAAACAAATACAATATAATAAGTATTTAAAGTTTAAATGCGTTTCTAGGCAATCCTACTAGATTCCATGTATCATCAAAATTCCTGCAACATGTATTAAAAGCATAGATCAATACAAAAGTATTGGCGAGCATACAAGTTTGAAATTAATTATAAGTATAAACGTTGGTTTTGATTGTGACAAGTATATATTCAAGTCGAATCGCACGAATACATGGACCACTTTCGCATAACAATAGCATATAATCGAATTCCTTAACTAGCATGCATAGTATTCTAAGCATAATGATATCATGAGAATAACAAGTCAAAAACTAATAAGCAAACTAAGCATAACAATTAGCATGTATAGACGAGTTTAAACTAACACATATAACTCACATAAGCGTAACTGGTGGCACATTTGGTATTGTGAACACATTTAATTTTGTTTAAAATAAATTTTGTAATTTATACATGTTGCACCCCAAAATGCATTAAAGTGTAAAAAGGGTGTCGAGTATGCTCACGGTTTTGCAAAGCTTCCTTTGGTGATTCCGTGAAAAGTTGGAGGTCGGAGCTTCAGGCTTCCTTTAAAACACTTAGTGTTTTCTTTTAGAACTCTTAGAGTTCTCTTCCTTGCTTTGAAGATTTGAGAGAAGTAAAGAGGTTGAGAGAATAATGGTTGGAACACTTAGTGTCCTTTTAGAATTCTTGATTTAGAGAGATTGAGAGAATTAGAGATATGGAGAGAAGAATGGTGTAAAGAAAATGGTAGAAGGAGGTTGATATTTATAGGTATAGAAAGTGGAAAAGGGTGAAATATGATTGGTTAAAATGGTGGAAGAGGATTGAAAAGATGATTGGTGGAGAAAGGAGGTGGAAATAGTGAAATATGATTGGGTAAAAAAGGTGAAAGGGGATTGAAAAGATGATTGGTGGAGAAAGGATGTGGAAAATGGTGAAATATGATTGGTTAAAGAAGGTGGAAGTGGATTGATGATGTGGAAAAGATGATTGGTATATTTCTTGGTATTTCTTGAGTATATATTATGTAATTGAGTATATAAAAAGTATAAAAGTATAATTCAAGTATTGAGGATGTGCGTATAAGTATTTATACGTATAATTGTGTCGGTTTGCGTGTAAATACGTATTTAATGATCGGTTGTGTGAATAAAAAAATATGTATAAAATATGAATTTTATTATGATTAATGCCTCGAGTTTTGAGATTGAAATTAAAATACGAATGTAAGGTTTCTAAAATTAGAATACGGATATAGAAATACGAAGATACGAGGCGTTACACGAATAACGAATAACAATTAATAATATATACACACACACACATATATTTTTATTATGTTTTAACGTCCCGAATTATGATACAAATATTTATTTTCTAAAATAAGGATACGAAAAAGCGAGGCGTTACACTTGCGGGTGGACAAACACACAAATATATAACTTAAAATTGTTGAAATAATCATTTGAAAGAAATAAACGATCAAGATTCTAATATACACCTTTGGAGGATGTAGACACATAACATTAGTAGAGTTCTTAAAAATATCATTGTCCTTTGGCCTTCTCACTGACCCTAATGACTTGTTTTCTTTTTATCTGGATTTTTTATTTGACCCATTTGAGACAAAATACAACATATTCATAAATAACTCGGTCGAGATTGACATATGTTAAACTCATAATAAGAACTCTGGAACAGAATATTTTAAAACATCAAGAGAAAAAAGTACCTTTTATGAATTTTCATATATGAAAATGGTTTTGCGGCATGTACCATAATTTTCTAGCATTTGCAAACTCCAACTAAAATGCATTTAGTTTCTGAGCACAAAAACAAAATTAGCCTTTATGACATCAACCACCTTGACTAAATTTGCTAAAGTCAGTTGACAAAAAAAAGAGATGTTAAATTAAGATGTCCAAATTTTATTTTCTTTTTTGAACGGAAACACACTTTATATATGAATATAAAGAGCCAGCAAGAAACTGGAGCGAATACAAAGAAAAACGAAACAATAGAGTTACAAAAGTTCAACAACATCAAACTGTTTCCATTTTCTCCCAGCTGATTGACGCTAGCTTTGTCCGACTCTTCATCCATAAAAAGGAATCCTCCTTTATGAGCTCCAACGATTTCGATATGGGGACTAACTACTCGAGCTTGCAAAAGTCAAGCATCAAATAACTGATAGCAAATGGCAATGTGATTCAACTCGTTATAGTGCAGAAACGTACCTGCCCCATTGAACCCCAATGTACCACATGCAATGCCTTCGCATCACTATCTGTCCTTGTATATAGAAATTCATTTATATGCTCATGAGATTAAGCATCCAATAAAGAATGATGGTCAACGGATGACTTTGACTCTGTGTTTCTTGCAATTCTCTATAACCTCCTGCATGAATGCATGCATACAGAATTTATAGTATTTTTATCTCAAATAGGTTAAACAAAAAGTATTATATACATAGAGAATAATGGATTAAATGGGATGAAGGGGTCAATAGTTATGTAAAGCCTATTTGAGATAAAATACTATAATCCTCCTAAATATAATTACAATTTGTTTATCATAGTGAATACCATACTTTACGTGTTATGTATTTATAAGAATTAAAACTGACCCGTTTCAATTTCCATCCTTCCCCTCTATGGATCCACCCACTTGAGACAACAACTTTTATGCAAGCTAAAGGTGAGGTGATAGGATAACCCATCATTCAAATAAAATGAGACCAAGTTCTCTCGAATTTGCTGGTCTAAAAGAGGCAGTTCGGCTAACTCTTTGTCCTTTCTTGCATAATTGTCTAAACTTTTTAAACAAATGACTTGTTGACAATACTAATGATAAATGTCTTATAATTTCATCAACCTATATTTTAATAATGATATCAAGTTATTCAAGCCAAGCAATAGATTGTATTATAACATGAAGCCATAAAAAAACCAAGAATCTAGCATATAACAAAAAAAAAATCAAAAATTTAGCATATAGATATCTTATAATTTTATCAACCCATATTTCTTATATAAACAAATATGTTTCACATTCAATCATTATTTTTCAAGGATCCAATAAAATACATATGTAGATGGAAAATATAAAACAGAATCTTGTATTGGAATGTAACAATGGACAAAACCAACAAATTAGGCCTATCAATGGGGCGAACCGGATCAGATATCTATCAATGATCTGACCTGGCTAGTGATTAGCCAACCATTGGGCGTAGCTCAGTGGCCACCGGCACCCGCTTTAAACCGGCCCGAGGACACTCGAGGTCGCGCGTTGAAACACGTTTCAGCCCCTCGGGTTGGCAGGGTATTCAGCGCCAGGCAGCGTTGCCGGGTCGCTAGCATGGGAAGGGAAATCCCTTCCGCGGTCAGGAGTACCGTGTATCTACCCTTTTTTTGGCTAGTGATTAGCCACTAAGCCCTTATAAAAATAAGTTGAAATGTTGAATACTTGTATCTTCTAGCACCAAAGTTGTTACATTATAGAGCAAACATCATGAAGTAAATTGAATAAAATCGCATTATAATAGGGTCACATAAAACATAAGTACATCTGTGACAATAAGACCAAACAAATCAATAAATTACCTCAGAGTGATTGCTACCAGAGAAACCTTCTAATTACTCAGCCACAAACGACTTTGACGAAAGCCTAATCATAGGAACTTGGGACTTCATCATTGTGTACAAAGCATACTTCGACTAAGGAAGCAGACTGGTTGCCATGAAGCGATTCAAAGAATTCATGATCGCAGTCGAAAAAAGGTCCTCGATTTCGGTTTCACGATAGTTGTTATGTGCTGAAAAGGTTGGATATCAAGAAACTAACAATCAATAACCTTGGTTTTGAAAAGCGACAAGCACACCGAGGCGACATGGTTTAAAATGTGGCGCGAAGCAACTTACGTTTTAAAAACAACCTGTTTTGACACATACCCAGTTTGGTTGGTGTAACACTACGTGTTTTTACGTCCAATATTTTTCCGACACATGTCCCGGTAATCTATGTGTGCCATGTGCCAAAATGGGAGGGACCAAGGTTTGTCGAATCGCTTATATTATCCTTATTGTGTCTCGGAATGAAGTAGAGGGGCCAATTATGCAAGAAATGAATGTATAACGTAGTTTAAAGGTGCAGGGACAAAATTTGCCAAGTTGTAAACTTGGCTGGCTGACCCAAAGCCCGGTCGCGGGCCGCGACTGACTGGGCTCACACCTCTCGCGGCCCGCGAGAGGGTGCCAGCGACAGAAAGTTGGTAAAAACGTGGCAGCTTGCATGTTTTGCACATATCCGCGGGTTTGCCACCCTTCAGCACCTCTAGACACGTCCCTCAATACTTGTACTCATCCTACTTCAGTCCTTAACACCTGGTAACACTTCAGGAGCATCCATGACCATATATGTGATGAAGGTTTGGGTCTTGTGACACACTTTCTTCATCAATGGTTACCAAGTTAATCAAGGAGAGTTCCTGGCCATTTGTGAAGCTCCCATTCTGTTCTTAGCACACTCTTGGACCTATTGTAAGTCTATAATCCGTGCTAAGTCGATTTTATATAGTTATTAGCTTAGAACAAAGTCTTGTCGTAAAAACGGCTTGACTTTGTTCTAAATCTGTGTATACTCCGCCATTGTGCGTAACGAAAGAACCTACGTGCTCATAATGACGGAGGTAATAAACCCTCAAGAGGGCATCTTCAGATTTTCACGGATTCATGGCCGATTGACGAGTCAACTGAAAAGTCAAATAAAGTCAAACTGGTCAGATTTGTAAAAATGCATAACTAATGATCCAGATGTCATAAAATATGTTTTGAAGCATTAAAAACCTTAAAATAAGTATTTGAACATATGTCAACAGATTCGGCTCGTCAAATTTTGGTCTAGGCTCGGTTTGTAACCGAAAGTCTCAAACAGTTGACTTTCTGTTGACTTTCAGTTCTGACCCATTTTGAGCCATCCTTGCTGCTGAGTTTTGGTCATTTATGATCATGTTTATGTTTAGAATATTGTCATAAAGTTTCGTCACTCAATTCCTAAGAAATCCGAGTTATTACATATGTTCCGTAAAAATCCTTAAAACTTTGCAAACCGTTCCTTTTTGCACAAAATGAGATTTTTAGCGCATATGAGCATATGGATGGTATACTTACTGATATGTTATGATTAGTAGGACCATTTGGGGATGTTTGTTCGGTTTATGACCTGAATGCATGCTTAAGAATCGCTAATCGCCGCTAAATGACTAAACTACCCTTTTTACGGAAAAATAGCAAAAATCAAACTTTTTATAATCAAAATTTTAACTTAATGATGTTATAAGTTAAATGACATATTTTGGCCATTTAAAAGAGGTCCTAACTTCAGTTTATATTAAATATCGATTTAACGACGTTTTAGCGACTTGTACGCCTTTTGGCGCATAAGTATGGTTTAAAATTATAACCATAAGCCGAGACTTGTTACTTACTGATTTATAAACTTATTTTTATATAACAAAAGTAAGTACAAGTCCCGAACTCAGGATCCCAAATTCGGCCTCAAAGCTATGTGTGAAATTACTAAAATGCCCCTGCGGGACATAGTGTGTTCCAAAATCATCAAACACACTTATATTTGATATCCTACTGTTATAACATGATAAAATGCATATTTTTACAGGATGTCTAAGGTCATAACATCAAATTCTTAACTTACATCTTTTATAAACACAAGAATGACCAAATGCCCTTAAAAGGCATAAAACGGATTTAAACACACTTCGGGCCTATTTTTTGCAAAGCTACTGACTTTATAACATATTTTAAACATATCCCATTCTGGAACTTATATACGACTCTTACGGTTACCCGGTTTCGCTTATACGCGTTCGGTTAAACATACGTAGCTAGTTTACGTGTTTTAACCAAGACGGGTTTAACTTTATCCATTCCTTATCAAAATCCAGAATGTTATTGGTCTTCCCATATTATACAAGTCTATGTACTTGTCGGGTCCAATTAACATTCTATTCCGATCACCGCTTAGTCTAGCGTATCGTACCGTATCACAATTTAGCGTAAGACTAACCGGTCCAAGTCTAGGACTTAACTAAGGACCCGTTAGCATTCTAATATTGGTTATTAATTACCATCACTCCAGACTGAACGCCTCCCGGTAGATTGCTCCTGTACTTGCTCTAGAATACGGCTGAATTTGGATTACTTGTGAACTTCAATTCAGGTAAAAACTCTTAACTTATTTTCCTATACGGGCTTGGGATACGGTAGACTACTACCGCTTGGTCGGGTATGGGATAATGTTTTATCCAGTTGTGCTAATTAACTGAAATCTTACATAACCCGGTTTTGCTGTTTTGACTGAAACTAAAACATTGAGGGTGGGCTTGACCGTGTCCGGGATATCCTTGGCTCACTAAATTGGTAGTGGCCAAGACAATATAGCATGGCGTGTAGGCATACACTGGGAAATTGCTATCCTGCTTTCTTTGTGAAAGTTCAGAGTGGGGTGTCAGTCGATCATGTCTCGGTTTTTGTACCGGGCCTCATATGTAAAAGCCAGCATGTAAATCTGTATACAAGGTCTTTTGTACTGTCCCAAGTTAATTATAAAAACGTGCCTAGCGCACCTAAAACCGTTTTCGAAAATATTTTCAAAATGAGTCGGTTGAGTGTATTTACCAGTGTAAACTAACATATTTTCAAAAGCTTAAGTTACAGGTTGCAAGTACGGAATAGGCCGGGAGCTGCGGGCGAATAACCAAGGAGTTGCGACCTTAGGATTTGCCTGTTTATAGTCTGATTATCATTTGTATGTTTTGCGATCTGCACATGGATCCTATTATAAGCCTTGTTTGTATATATTTGTTCTGAACTTTGAACACTATCGGTTTGTAATAGTTTATTTATTCCAAGACTTCCGTTGTGTTTATCTTGTTTCGTAACGATGATATCAACTGTACGTCACGATACTCCCCATCGGCCCACCGATAGACACGTGGATGTCGGGGTGTGACAGTTGGAACCATTTGAGATCAATCATAACGGAATGAGCTTACTTTTTTTCATTTCGTTGAAAAAAAACCTGCGTTTTTTGTGGTTTTTCATAAAAAAACCTGCAGGCTACGTCATTTGTCGAAAAAACCTGCAGGTTGTAGATCACTAAAAAAACCGTGTTTTGTCCTTTGAAAAACCAGTCCAAAAACCAGCAGTGACGCGTTTTCGTTCTTCGAAAAAACTTGCAACGACCTGCGGGTGTGTTTTTTTGCTGAAAAAAACTGCGTTTTTTTTTGTTTTTCGTAGAAAAAACTTGCGTTTGTGAGGTTTTATGCCGAAAATACTGCAGTTTTTTGGCTAAACAGGGTGCTGAAAAAAAACTGAACTTGTTTAGAGTTTTTTTGCTGAAAAAACATGCTATTTTTTGGGGTTTTATTCTGAAAAAATCTGCAGAATTTTGGTATTAATTGCTGAAAAAACATGCTGTTTTTTGGGACTTTTTTTGCTGAAAAATACCTTCTATTTTTGTTGTTATTCGCTGAATTAAAGTTGCCGAAACCAAGTAAATTGTTATAAAAAAGATGAAAACAAAACAGAATTTTTTGAACCAAAACGTTAAAACATAATTGATAAAACGTTAACCTTAACGATCACCAAACATAAAAAAGAAGATACATAAACTTAAACTCTTTATCCGCAAGAATGTTCGCTAATATATATTAAGCGAACCGATTTTTAAACAGGTTTTTTTTCGATTTCGGTTTTAAAACCTGTTTTTCAGGGGCTGATCCAGAACCGAACAACAAACCGACTGGGCCGGTTAGAAACCAAATATTGACTCTTTATTTTTTCAGCTATGTATTAACTAACAAAAGATCAAGAAAAAAAATGATCTAGAGCTACTTGAGTATCATTGTGACTAACTACATGCCGAAAACGGGCCCTTGGCGAGGCCTTTGCGACTTTAACAACATAGATTCATATAAATATAAAAGAAACCCCATGGAATAGAAACAACATACCCCTAATATGAAAAAAGTGAAACAATCAACAAACGCCATAAATAAAACCTAAATCATACCAGTAGTTGAACTTTTAACCTCTGCTTTGCGTTATGAAACGATGCTGATTCCATCAATAACTTTCTCCCTCTTCATTTAAACCTGTGTGTTTCCTATATAGAGCAAACAATTAAACACTACCATTCAATACGTTGCTCATAAATTACTAAAACATTTAAGCGCTACCATTCAAAAGACCCTCCATCGTTATCTCATGCTTCTTCGATGATGAAAGATAGCCCAGGAAGCACTGACAGGGATTTGTTGACTGATGTGGCACCGTGTAGTTAAACGGTCGTTAAAACCTGGTTCGCATCCACTCTATCAAATGTTCGAAACACTTCGTTCTTGTTTTCCAGCCATAAATTTAAATTTGTTCATGTCTCCAGCCATAGATAACCTGAACAATAAAGCAATAGTTGAAAATTTACAAAGTGATAAGAAGTTGGAAAATATCTTTTTCAATACTATGGAATTTTGAAATATAGAACATGATACGTGTAACAAACTCGAAAATTCGTTGTTATCCTTTTCTTTTATTTACCGTTGTATCTATCATTTGTAATCCCGAGATTCGTTTATAAGAAAGTTATGTTAATTAAATTATGTGAATTACAGTTATATCGCATCTAATCGATTACTAAACGCATCGCTAATCTAATCGCAATCACAAGTAGTTATGCTACTATACGAGCCGAGAGGGTTATTGTTTAATAAACACTTGTGCCATCGCATCGCTTATCTCATCGCATCGCAAAACGCAGTTAATTATGTGAAATTATGTTTTACGTGTGATATGTATGTTTATGTTATGGTTATAATCGCTATCGCAACGCTCTCACTCGCACAAATCGCTAAATCGCACTATTATATTAATTACAGCGCTTAATATAACTATCTAATACGAACTGAATCACCGAACAAACTCATAACGCGAAATAATCAAACAAAGCTTGACCCTTAGGTCAAGTTCGACCGAACTTGTGTCACATCCCGACCCGCAGCGGAAAAGGTGATCGGGGCATGATTGGATTTTCATCAAAGCTCATGACATTTATTATAATGTTTCATATTTATTATTACAATTTAAAGAAGATCATACAATCATAATTACAACATGTTCTACACATCTTTCTAGACTTCATTATTTTCTTCTAAGGCATTTCCTATGTTTTCCTTTCTTCATCCTTTTCACCTGTATCATGTGTAAAAATGGTTTTTGGATCAACAAAAAGTTGGCGAGTGAATCCTATGAAAAACATTTAAACAAGTTTATTGAATTGATTATAAAAATAAAGTGCATAACCACATATGAGTAAATATAGATGTAAACTTATTCACAAAACACTTAATATTAAATAATGCACACACATACAATAATAGATAGTTTTGAGGCACGCTTTGTTCAACTCGTCTCCCACGAGGAACTGATGGGCCTAATGAATGAGTTTTAAGGCACGCGTTGTTCTACGAACTGATGGGCCTAATGAATGAGTTTTAAGGCACGCGTTGTTCAACTCGTCTCCCACGAGGAACTGATGGGCCTAACAAATAATTTGCATACAACTTGACAATATGTAATACATAACTACAAACAATATTTACATTCTAAGTTTAAATCATAATATGGTATGGCACGAGTTTGAATAAACGAATTAGTTTAAGCAACACATGATACACCCCAAAACGTGTAATAAAAAGAGGAGTTGTAAGATTCACTCACAGTGGTTGCGTTTCTTGGATTGATGATGAGTGCGCACGAAGTTGGATTTAACCACGAGTGAAACTAACCTAGATAATAACATAATGGTTCGGTAAATAAGCGGATTTTATTAATCAATTTTAGTAGGATTATTGGATATATTTTTGTGAGTTTAAGGCTATTTTCTAACTTTAAAAACGTTATTTTTAAGTATTTTTAATTGATTTTTAATTTAAATAAATAAATAAAAATAATAATAAAAATTGTTTATTTTTGACCATTGACCGTTGACTTGTTGAACGGTTCTATTGTGTGTATGTATGCGCCGGGCAGGACTCGAACCCGAGACCTCCCGTACGCGTGCACGCAGCTCTACCAACTGAGCTACGTGTCTAACCCGAAATATTTCTGTTTTTAATTATATTTATGCACTAATTAAGTTAATCCGAAAATCATTTATTTTAAAAAGGATTTAATGTATCGACTCGGTGCTCTCCACAGGTCTCGAACCCGGGACCTGTGGTTTAGTTTGGCACACAGTCCACCGCTGGACTGTGTGTCTAACTTGGTAAATATTCTGGTTTTTATTATACTTAACATCTTACTGTTGTGGATCCGGTTCAGTTTTAAAAAAAAAAAGACATTTTATTACAGCGAAGGTGCGTGTGTCAAGGATCGAACTCGGGACGTATGCGTATTGTTTGCACACAGTCCACCGCTGGACTGTGTGTCTAACCCGTTTATAATACCGATTTTAATTAATCTTATAATCATACTAGAACTTCATCTTCTTCGTTCAAAACACAGACAACGGTTAACCATGCTGTTACTTGATTAATTCGGTTAACGAATAATATGAACAATTGAAAAGTATTGAACAGAAGGATTGGGGAAAGAAAGTACCAAACAGATTGTCTTATTCAGAAATCCGGCAACGATTCGTCGGCTCTGTTTTGGTGACCTTCGGCTGTTAGGATAAATTAACAGTTTGGAGGGATTAGATGTGAAATTGAACTACTGAGTAACAATTATCAGTAGGTTTGAATGATCATACCGATTAACAGCGAGTTTCCGAAAATTCCAGAAGTTTTCCGGCGAAAACAGAAAATTCGGCAATGTCGTCTGGGTTGATTCTGGGTAATGGAGTGATGTTAGAATTTGTCTAATAATGGAATGAAACAGAAAAGTCGAGGTAATTACCGTGTAGATGAAAGTCTCGGTTTTCCGGCGACTTGCAGAGAATTCCGGCGAGTGAAATTTCTTGCGACAGAGATTCTTCAGGGGTTTAAGGTGAGTGTGGGTGATGTCGGTATGAACTCTAAGATCTTATTTTAGAGTAAGAAGAAGGGATGGAATGAATTCGGTTTTCCGGCGATAATTTCCGGTTACTTTGCAGAGAATTCCGACGACTACGGCGAGGTTTTCTGAGCGAAAAGAAGAGTGTAATTTTGATAAACTCGTGAGCTCACTGATGAATAAGGTATATCTTAGTTTTAATTGTATTTCCGGTTTTGAATTCAAGTTATTCGGTTACGATTGATGATTTGAATAAATGACCTTAAAGTTTTCAGTTATAACCGGCGCTGCTATAATTGTATCCGTTATGCCAAAAGATAACGTCAATGATTGACGATTTCGTCTGGATTTCCGGCGAGAGTGACTTGAGTGACCGAATTCGACTTTAGTTTTTATTATATGAATTAATTGAATCAATAAATCAACAAGAAACACAAGTGGCGGAGTAGTTGGATGTGTGTGTGTTAAGGCTTGGATGATTCTCGGCTGACCCGGGTTCGAAACCCGGCTTCAGCATTTTATTTTTAATTCACTATTTTTAATACATTTTCAAATATAAATTTTATATTCTAATATACTTATTAATTATGTATCGTTTAAAATTAATTTGGGCATTAAATACGCAACGAAATTTTTAACTGGTTGTTCTGTTAATAAACGAAGCGGGTTTGGTTAACCCGGTTTTTTTACGGATGTTACAGTATCCCCTACTTTTAGAAATTTCGTCCCGAAATTCAAGTAGTGGCATGTTTGACTCAAAATGATGGTGTTTAATTTGACAGTTACATACTTAGAAAGAAGTAAGAGTTTAAATTTTGTTTGAGGCGGTAACGTTCCTTGTAAGGGTGGAGTATCCTGCTTCAGGAATCGCTTTTTGATGCCTATGATAATGAATATTGATAAACAGAGTTGATTGACTAAATATGATTTCATGCGCAAGAGTTTTGGTATGTTTGGAAAGATAAGGTTATATCCTAAAACAAAACTTCTACTACTAAAACCTACATGGAACTTCTCATAACCGCCTGACAATGGCTCTGATCCTTTGGCAAGAATACTTATATATAGGAAGTACCAGCGGCGTATCCACCATATTCTTGTCAAATTTTCATTGGTTTTATCAGTAAGTTATGATTGGTTCTATGATGTGACTCTAGAACATAAATAAACACAACAACCAATGTCTGAGTCCTAATTCTGATAGTATACATGTTTGAATGATGACAGTTCCTCTCTCGTTTGTTATGATGGAGAGGTTAGTCTATGTAGAAGTGAGACACAGCCCAACTTCTTTAAATAATGAGATTGATATGAATGCTAAATCAGTGAGTATAACACAAACTTCAACTAAGACAATACTAAATCCTACATGGAACTTCTCATAACCGCCAGATAATGCCTCTGATCCTTGACAAGAATACTTATATATAGGAAGTACCAGCGGCGTATCCACCATATTCTTGTCAAATTTTCATTGGTTTTATCAGTAAGTTATGATTGGTTCTATGATGTGACTCTATAACATATACAAACACAACAACCAAAGCTTGAGTCTTAATTCTGATAGTATAAATGTTTGATTGACGACAGTACCTCTCTTGTTTGTTATGATGGAGAGGTTAGTCCTTGTGGAAGTGAGACATAGCTCAACTTCTTTAAATGATGAAATTGAAATACGTTGAGATGTATGATGATATAAATGCTAAATCAGTGAGTATAACACAAACTTCAACCAAGACAATACTAAATCCTACATGGACTTCTCATAACCGCCTGATAATGCCTCTGATCCTTTGGCAAGAATACTTATATATAGGAAGTACCAGCGGCGTATCCACCATATTCTTGTCAAATTTTCATTGGCTTTATCCGTAAGTTATGATTAGTTCTATGTGACTCTAAAACATAAACAAACACAATCAACCAAAGCTTGAGTCTTAATTCTGGTAGTATATACGTTTGAATGATGACAGTACCTCTCTCGTTTGTTATGATGGAGAGGTCAGTCTATGTAGAAGTGAGGCACAACTCAACTTCTTTAAATGTTGAAATTGTAATACGTTGAGATGTATGATGATATTAATGTTAAATCAATGAGTATAAAAACAAAACTGAAATAGTAATTCGCATTAAGATCCTTGGATAAATTTCCAATTTATAATTGAGATACGTGAAAATTGAGATAACATAAAGAAAAACATAAAAATTAAGCGGTTGGAGTTGAATCTTGATTTTTGGTGAAGGAGACTAGTTGGGTGGTTCGTTTGGGCCGTCATTATCCTCAATAAGATTGGAGTTGATGTTGAAAACTCTCCCTCTTGCTGGTGGCCTAGTGGTTGGATTTTCTTGATTTGCTTGGTTAACTGGGTTTGATTGAGCTTGAGCGTTTATGATGTTAACCAATCGAGGGCACGTGTTTCTATAATGGGTAGGGTCGCCACAATTAAAACAAGCTCGAACATAAGGTAACATGGGGTATTGGGGTTGTTGATATGTTTGGATCATGTTTTGAGTAGGGGGTGAGGTTTGGTTTTGAGGGGTGCGGCAAACCTTGTTCAAATGACCATAACGTCCACAATTCGCACATAGTCGACAAGGTAAGGTAGATGGATGATGATAAAAACAGGTGTTACATTGAGGGTGAGGTCCTAGGTAAGGTTTCTTATTTGGGTAAGTTGAGTTGGGTGCTACTTGAGTGATTGGGATAGCTTGGAGGGGTACGGCTTGTGTGACTGGTTGATTGCGTTGGGTGACAGCGAAAAGTTGTCCATCCCGTTTTCTCTTAGAAATGGGTTGAGAAGGGGTTTCGGTTTGGGTGGAGTTTGAGGTTTCAGTCGATGGTTTATCCTTCTTCTTCTCCTCCTTGAAGTCTTTATTCCGTATGCGGTTCTCGTGAGCTCTGTAGCTAACTCCATTGTTGCTTCCAAAGTTGCAGGCGTGGTACTTATTACAGAGTCTTGAATTTTTGAAGGAAGACCTCGAATGTAGTGTTCGATCAAACGGTAGAGAGGAGTGAACAAGTTGGGAACCATTTGATTTAACTCGAGGAATCTCTTGTTGTATGTGGTGTGATCGCCTTCCTTTTGCTTCAAAGAATAGAACTCATCCTCCAATTTCTTGATTTCGCTTCTTGGGCAAAACCGTCTTGTCATGATTTCCTTCAACTCTTCCCAAGTCAAAGTCATAGCATCTTCAACACCTCGTTTGACCTTCTCTGTATTCCACCATGTAAGTGCTATTCCAAGTAAACGACCAGTAGCATATCGCACTTTGCGATCATCGGGGCAATCGCAATTTAGAAAAGTATTCTCCATTTCTTCAAACTAATGGAGGAGAGCGGTGACACCTTTAGTCCCTTCGTATTTTGGAGGGTCGCAGGATTTGAAATGCTTGTAGGTGCATTTAGTGGTATTTGGGGGAGGGTTGATAACATTTTGATCTTCTTGGTTGACGGGATTAGCGGTAAAGGCTTGTTGGACTTGAACTACAATGTTGGGTATTACGGCAGCCATTTGTTGAGCGATTTGTGCAGCCATGCGCTCGCGGGCTTTTCCTGATCTCATCTTCCTAAGAGCGAGGCTAGAAGACATCTACAAGGAATACATATCAAGAGTATGAGTTGGATGTTTTAGGGATCATGTGTCGTATTTAGGAATGAACATTCATAAAGTAAATATAGAATAATAAATCTACTACATCCATAGGATGTCTTGGGCTTTGCTCGTAATTGGGCCTTGCATGCCGCCATACTTCACCTTCGTAATCATGTGGGCCCCCATGACTACCGAGTTTTTCATATGGTTCGCATGTGTTAGCCTGGTTACGTACACTAAAACCCGGAGAAAATCGAGAAATATGTATGTAACGTATGATATTCGGAATGTATCCAGGTGTGGACACGGTGACACCTCAAAGTGGGGTTAGTTCGAACGATGTTTGGTGTGGCATGCTTTGGCCTAATAGGTCCTTTGAACTCTCATCGTTAGTCCCCAGGTAGGCAAACTGGTCCGTTATATTGGATTTATACGAATGCCAACCTAGACAGGACGTTCCGACTACCGGTACTGGTACCCTTACAGTTACTACATGCCCGTCGCAGAACTCACTTTGATGAGATTTGAAAAATGAAAAATGCGACAAAATCTTGAATAACGGAAGTATGAAGATGAATTGAATATGTGCACATTGAAATATGTATGATGAATATGTATGTAAGTATGTATGTTTGACTGTAAGTATAATCCACTATGTATCACAAAATGTAGTATCGGAAGTGTTTGCATGCATTTGTGTATGTAATAAATATGAAAGAAATAAACATCATGAGTTTGCATATAACCACATAAACAATTAAAATCTAATCAACTATAGTATAGGCTCTAAGGGTCTAATAACCTATCCTATATCCCTATAGTCAAAAGCTCTGATACCAATCTGTCACACCCCGACCCGCAGCGGAAAAGGTGATCGGGGCATGATTGGGTTTTCATCAAAGCTCATGACATTTATTATAATGTTTCATATTTATTATTACAATTTAAAGGAGATCATACAATCATAATTACAACATGTTCTACACATCTTTCTAGACTTCATTATTTTCTTCTAAGGCATTTCCTATTTTTTCCTTCATACATCCTGTTCACCTGTATCATGTGTAAAAATGGTTTTTGGATCAACAAAAAGTTGGCGAGTGAATCCTATGAAAAACATTTAAACAAGTTTATTGAATTGATTATAAAAATAAAGTGCATAACCACATATGAGTAAATATAGATGTAAACTTATTCACAAAACACTTAATATTAAATAATGCACACACATACAATAATAGATAGTTTTGAGGCACGCTTTGTTCAACTCGTCTCCCACGAGGAACTGATGGGCCTAATGAATGAGTTTTAAGGCACGCGTTGTTCTACGAACTGATGGGCCTAATGAATGAGTTTTAAGGCACGCGTTGTTCAACTCGTCTCCCACGAGGAACTGATGGGCCTAACAAATAATTTGCATACAACTTGACAATATGTAATACATAACTACAAACAATATTTACATTCTAAGTTTAAATCATAATATGGTATGGCACGAGTTTGAATAAACGAATTAGTTTAAGCAACACATGATACACCCCAAAACGTGTAATAAAAAGAGGAGTTGTAAGATTCACTCACAGTGGTTGCGTTTCTTGGATTGATGATGAGTGCGCACGAAGTTGGATTTAACCACGAGTGAAACTAACCTAGATAATAACATAATGGTTCGGTAAATAAGCGGATTTTATTAATCAATTTTAGTAGGATTATTGGATATATTTTTGTGAGTTTAAGGCTATTTTCTAACTTTAAAAACGTTATTTTTAAGTATTTTTAATTGATTTTTAATTTAAATAAATAAATAAAAATAATAATAAAAATTGTTTATTTTTGACCATTGACCGTTGACTTGTTGAACGGTTCTATTGTGTGTATGTATGCGCCGGGCAGGACTCGAACCCGAGACCTCCCGTACGCGTGCACGCAGCTCTACCAACTGAGCTACGTGTCTAACCCGAAATATTTCTGTTTTTAATTATATTTATGCACTAATTAAGTTAATCCGAAAATCATTTATTTTAAAAAGGATTTAATGTATCGACTCGGTGCTCTCCACAGGTCTCGAACCCGGGACCTGTGGTTTAGTTTGGCACACAGTCCACCGCTGGACTGTGTGTCTAACTTGGTAAATATTCTGGTTTTTATTATACTTAACATCTTACTGTTGTGGATCCGGTTCAGTTTTAAAAAAAAAAAGACATTTTATTACAGCGAAGGTGCGTGTGTCAAGGATCGAACTCGGGACGTATGCGTATTGTTTGCACACAGTCCACCGCTGGACTGTGTGTCTAACCCGTTTATAATACCGATTTTAATTAATCTTATAATCATACTAGAACTTCATCTTCTTCGTTCAAAACACAGACAACGGTTAACCATGCTGTTACTTGATTAATTCGGTTAACGAATAATATGAACAATTGAAAAGTATTGAACAGAAGGATTGGGGAAAGAAAGTACCAAACAGATTGTCTTATTCAGAAATCCGGCAACGATTCGTCGGCTCTGTTTTGGTGACCTTCGGCTGTTAGGATAAATTAACAGTTTGGAGGGATTAGATGTGAAATTGAACTACTGAGTAACAATTATCAGTAGGTTTGAATGATCATACCGATTAACAGCGAGTTTCCGAAAATTCCAGAAGTTTTCCGGCGAAAACAGAAAATTCGGCAATGTCGTCTGGGGTTGATTCTGGGTAATGGAGTGATGTTAGAATTTGTCTAATAATGGAATGAAACAGAAAAGTCGAGGTAATTACCGTGTAGATGAAAGTCTCGGTTTTCCGGCGACTTGCAGAGAATTCCGGCGAGTGAAATTTCTTGCGACAGAGATTCTTCAGGGGTTTAAGGTGAGTGTGGGTGATGTCGGTATGAACTCTAAGATCTTATTTTAGAGTAAGAAGAAGGGATGGAATGAATTCGGTTTTCCGGCGATAATTTCCGGTTACTTTGCAGAGAATTCCGACGACTACGGCGAGGTTTTCTGAGCGAAAAGAAGAGTGTAATTTTGATAAACTCGTGAGCTCACTGATGAATAAGGTATATCTTAGTTTTAATTGTATTTCCGGTTTTGAATTCAAGTTATTCGTTACGATTGATGATTTGAATAAATGACCTTAAAGTTTTCAGTTATAACCGGCGCTGCTATAATTGTATCCGTTATGCCAAAAGATAACGTCAATGATTGACGATTTCGTCTGGATTTCCGGCGAGAGTGACTTGAGTGACCGAATTCGACTTTAGTTTTTATTATATGAATTAATTGAATCAATAAATCAACAAGAAACACAAGTGGCGGAGTAGTTGGATGTGTGTGTGTTAAGGCTTGGATGATTCTCGGCTGACCCGGGTTCGAAACCCGGCTTCAGCATTTTATTTTTAATTCACTATTTTTAATACATTTTCAAATATAAATTTTATATTCTAATATACTTATTAATTATGTATCGTTTAAAATTAATTTGGGCATTAAATACGCAACGAAATTTTTAACTGGTTGTTCTGTTAATAAACGAAGCGGGTTTGGTTAACCCGGTTTTTTTAGGGATGTTACAGTATCCCCTACTTTTAGAAATTTCGTCCCGAAATTCAAGTAGTGGCATGTTTGACTCAAAATGATGGTGTTTAATTTGACAGTTACATACTTAGAAAGAAGTAAGAGTTTAAATTTTGTTTGAGGCGGTAACGTTCCTTGTAAGGGTGGAGTATCCTGCTTCAGGAATCGCTTTTTGATGCCTATGATAATGAATATTGATAAACAGAGTTGATTGACTAAATATGATTTCATGCGCAAGAGTTTTGGTATGTTTGGAAAGATAAGGTTATATCCTAAAACAAAACTTCTACTACTAAAACCTACATGGAACTTCTCATAACCGCCTGACAATGGCTCTGATCCTTTGGCAAGAATACTTATATATAGGAAGTACCAGCGGCGTATCCACCATATTCTTGTCAAATTTTCATTGGTTTTATCAGTAAGTTATGATTGGTTCTATGATGTGACTCTAGAACATAAATAAACACAACAACCAATGTCTGAGTCCTAATTCTGATAGTATACATGTTTGAATGATGACAGTTCCTCTCTCGTTTGTTATGATGGAGAGGTTAGTCTATGTAGAAGTGAGACACAGCCCAACTTCTTTAAATAATGAGATTGATATGAATGCTAAATCAGTGAGTATAACACAAACTTCAACTAAGACAATACTAAATCCTACATGGAACTTCTCATAACCGCCAGATAATGCCTCTGATCCTTGACAAGAATACTTATATATAGGAAGTACCAGCGGCGTATCCACCATATTCTTGTCAAATTTTCATTGGTTTTATCAGTAAGTTATGATTGGTTCTATGATGTGACTCTATAACATATACAAACACAACAACCAAAGCTTGAGTCTTAATTCTGATAGTATAAATGTTTGATTGACGACAGTACCTCTCTTGTTTGTTATGATGGAGAGGTTAGTCCTTGTGGAAGTGAGACATAGCTCAACTTCTTTAAATGATGAAATTGAAATACGTTGAGATGTATGATGATATAAATGCTAAATCAGTGAGTATAACACAAACTTCAACCAAGACAATACTAAATCCTACATGGACTTCTCATAACCGCCTGATAATGCCTCTGATCCTTTGGCAAGAATACTTATATATAGGAAGTACCAGCGGCGTATCCACCATATTCTTGTCAAATTTTCATTGGCTTTATCCGTAAGTTATGATTAGTTCTATGTGACTCTAAAACATAAACAAACACAATCAACCAAAGCTTGAGTCTTAATTCTGGTAGTATATACGTTTGAATGATGACAGTACCTCTCTCGTTTGTTATGATGGAGAGGTCAGTCTATGTAGAAGTGAGGCACAACTCAACTTCTTTAAATGTTGAAATTGTAATACGTTGAGATGTATGATGATATTAATGTTAAATCAATGAGTATAAAAACAAAACTGAAATAGTAATTCGCATTAAGATCCTTGGATAAATTTCCAATTTATAATTGAGATACGTGAAAATTGAGATAACATAAAGAAAAACATAAAAATTAAGCGGTTGGAGTTGAATCTTGATTTTTGGTGAAGGAGACTAGTTGGGTGGTTCGTTTGGGCCGTCATTATCCTCAATAAGATTGGAGTTGATGTTGAAAACTCTCCCTCTTGCTGGTGGCCTAGTGGTTGGATTTTCTTGATTTGCTTGGTTAACTGGGTTTGATTGAGCTTGAGCGTTTATGATGTTAACCAATCGAGGGCACGTGTTTCTATAATGGGTAGGGTCGCCACAATTAAAACAAGCTCGAACATAAGGTAACATGGGGTATTGGGGTTGTTGATATGTTTGGATCATGTTTTGAGTAGGGGTGAGGTTTGGTTTTGAGGGTGCGGCAAACCTTGTTCAAATGACCATAACGTCCACAATTCGCACATAGTCGACAAGGTAAGGTAGATGGATGATGATAAAAACAGGTGTTACATTGAGGGTGAGGTCCTAGGTAAGGTTTCTTATTTGGGTAAGTTGAGTTGGGTGCTACTTGAGTGATTGGGATAGCTTGGAGGGGTACGGCTTGTGTGACTGGTTGATTGCGTTGGGTGACAGCGAAAAGTTGTCCATCCCGTTTTCTCTTAGAAATGGGTTGAGAAGGGGTTTCGGTTTGGGTGGAGTTTGAGGTTTCAGTCGATGGTTTATCCTTCTTCTTCTCCTCCTTGAAGTCTTTATTCCGTATGCGGTTCTCGGTGAGCTCTGTAGCTAACTCCATTGTTGCTTCCAAAGTTGCAGGCGTGGTACTTATTACAGAGTCTTGAATTTTTGAAGGAAGACCTCGAATGTAGTGTTCGATCAAACGGTAGAGAGGAGTGAACAAGTTGGGAACCATTTGATTTAACTCGAGGAATCTCTTGTTGTATGTGGTGTGATCGCCTTCCTTTTGCTTCAAAGAATAGAACTCATCCTCCAATTTCTTGATTTCGCTTCTTGGGCAAAACCGTCTTGTCATGATTTCCTTCAACTCTTCCCAAGTCAAAGTCATAGCATCTTCAACACCTCGTTTGACCTTCTCTGTATTCCACCATGTAAGTGCTATTCCAAGTAAACGACCAGTAGCATATCGCACTTTGCGATCATCGGGGCAATCGCAATTTAGAAAAGTATTCTCCATTTCTTCAAACTAATGGAGGAGAGCGGTGACACCTTTAGTCCCTTCGTATTTTGGAGGGTCGCAGGATTTGAAATGCTTGTAGGTGCATTTAGTGGTATTTGGGGGAGGTTGATAACATTTTGATCTTCTTGGTTGACGGGATTAGCGGTAAAGGCTTGTTGGACTTGAACTACAATGTTGGGTATTACGGCAGCCATTTGTTGAGCGATTTGTGCAGCCATGCGCTCGCGGGCTTTTCCTGATCTCATCTTCCTAAGAGCGAGGCTAGAAGACATCTACAAGGAATACATATCAAGAGTATGAGTTGGATGTTTTAGGGATCATGTGTCGTATTTAGGAATGAACATTCATAAAGTAAATATAGAATAATAAATCTACTACATCCATAGGATTCTTGGGCTTTGCTCGTAATTGGGCCTTGCATGCCGCCATACTTCACCTTCGTAATCATGTGGGCCCCCATGACTACCGAGTTTTTCATATGGTTCGCATGTGTTAGCCTGGTTACGTACACTAAAACCCGGAGAAAATCGAGAAATATGTATGTAACGTATGATATTCGGAATGTATCCAGGTGTGGACACGGTGACACCTCAAAGTGGGGTTAGTTCGAACGATGTTTGGTGTGGCATGCTTTGGCCTAATAGGTCCTTTGAACTCTCATCGTTAGTCCCCAGGTAGGCAAACTGGTCCGTTATATTGGATTTATACGAATGCCAACCTAGACAGGACGTTCCGACTACCGGTACTGGTACCCTTACAGTTACTACATGCCCGTCGCAGAACTCACTTTGATGAGATTTGAAAAATGAAAAATGCGACAAAATCTTGAATAACGGAAGTATGAAGATGAATTGAATATGTGCACATTGAAATATGTATGATGAATATGTATGTAAGTATGTATGTTTGACTGTAAGTATAATCCACTATGTATCACAAAATGTAGTATCGGAAGTGTTTGCATGCATTTGTGTATGTAATAAATATGAAAGAAATAAACATCATGAGTTTGCATATAACCACATAAACAATTAAAATCTAATCAACTATAGTATAGGCTCTAAGGGTCTAATAACCTATCCTATATCCCTATAGTCAAAAGCTCTGATACCAATCTGTCACACCCCGACCCGCAGCGGAAAAGGTGATCGGGGCATGATTGGGTTTTCATCAAAGCTCATGACATTTATTATAATGTTTCATATTTATTATTACAATTTAAAGGAGATCATACAATCATAATTACAACATGTTCTACACATCTTTCTAGACTTCATTATTTTCTTCTAAGGCATTTCCTATTTTTTCCTTCATACATCCTGTTCACCTGTATCATGTGTAAAAATGGTTTTTGGATCAACAAAAAGTTGGCGAGTGAATCCTATGAAAAACATTTAAACAAGTTTATTGAATTGATTATAAAAATAAAGTGCATAACCACATATGAGTAAATATAGATGTAAACTTATTCACAAAACACTTAATATTAAATAATGCACACACATACAATAATAGATAGTTTTGAGGCACGCGTTGTTCAACTCGTCTCCCACGAGGAACTGATGGGCCTAATGAATGAGTTTTAAGGCACGCGTTGTTCTACGAACTGATGGGCCTAATGAATGAGTTTTAAGGCACGCGTTGTTCAACTCGTCTCCCACGAGGAACTGATGGGCCTAACAAATAATTTGCATACAACTTGACAATATGTAATACATAACTACAAACAATATTTACATTCTAAGTTTAAAGCATAATATGGTATGGCACGAGTTTGAATAAACGAATTAGTTTAAGCGACACATGATACACCCCAAAACGTGTAATAAAAAGGGGAGTTGTAAGATTCACTCACAGTGGTTGCGTTTCTTGGATTGATGATGAGTGCGCACGAAGTTGGATTTAACCACGAGTGAAACTAACCTAGATAATAACATAATGGTTCGGTAAATAAGCGGATTTTATTAATCAATTTTAGTAGGATTATTGGATATATTTTTGTGAGTTTAAGGCTATTTTCTAACTTTAAAAACGATATTTTTAAGTATTTTTAATTGATTTTTAATTTAAATAAATAAATAAAAATAATAAAAAAATGTTTATTTTTGACCATTGACCGTTGACTTGTTGACCGGGTTCTATTGTGTGTATGTATGCGTCGGGTAGGACTCGAACCTGAGACCTCCCGTACGCGTGCACGCAGCTCTACCAACTGAGCTACGTGTCTAACCCGAAATATTTCTGTTTTTAATTATATTTATACACTAATTAAGTTAATCCAAAAATCATTTATTTTAAAAAGGATTTAATGTATCGACTCGGTGCTCTCCACAGGTCTCGAACCCGGGACCTGTGGTTTAGTTTGGCAAACAGTCCACCGCTGGACTGTGTGTCTAACTTGGTAAATATTCTGGTTTTTATTATACTTAACATCTTACTGTTGTGGATCCGGTTCAGTTTTAAAAAAAAAAGACATTTTATTACAGCGAAGGTGCGTGTGTCAAGGATCGAACTCGGGACGTATGCGTATTGTTTGCACACAGTCCACCGTTGGACTGTGTGTCTAACCCGTTTATAATACCGATTTTAATTAATCTTATAATCATACTAGAACTTCATCTTCTTCGTTCAAAACATAGACAACGGTTAACCATGCTGTTAACGAATAATATGAACAATTGAAAAGTATTGAACAGAAGGATTGGGGAAAGAAAGTACCGAACAGATTGTCTTCTTCAGAAATCCGGCAACGATTCGTCGGCTCTGTTTTGGTGACCTTCGGCTGTTAGCATAAATTAACAGTTTGGAGGGATTAGATGTGAAATTGAACTACTGAGTAACAATTATCAGTAGGTTTGAATGATCATACCGGTTAACAGCGAGTTTTCCGAAAATTCCAGAAGTTTTCCGGCGAAAACAGAAAATCCGGCAATGTCGTCTGGGGTTGATTCTGGGTAATGGAGTGATGTTAGAATTTGTCTACTAATAGAATGAAACAGAAAAGTCGAGGTAATTACTGTGTAGATGAAAGTCTCGGTTTTCCGGCGACTTGCAGAGAATTCCGGCGAGTGAAATTTCTTGCGACAGAGATTCTTCAGGGTTTAAGGTGAGTGTGGGTGATGTCGATATGAACTCTAAGATCTTATTTTAGAGTAAGAAGAAGGGATGGAATGAATTCGGTTTTCCGGCGATAATTTCCGGTTACTTTGCAGAGAATTCCGGCGACTGCGGCGAGGTTTTCTGAGCGAAAAGAAGAGTGTAATTTTGATAAACTCGCGAGCTCACTGATGAATAAGGTATATCTTAGTTTTATTGTATTTTCGGTTTTGAATTCAAGTTATTCGGTTACGATTTGATGATTTGAATAAATGACCTTAAAGTTTTTAGTTATAACCGGCGCTGCTATAATTGTATCCGTTATGCCAAAAGATAACGTCAATGATTGACGATTTCGTCGGGATTTCCGGCGAGAGTGACTTGAGTGACCGAATTCGACTTTAGTTTTTATTATATGAATTAATTGAATCAATAAATCAACAAGAAACACAAGTGGCGGAGTGGTTGGATGTGTGTGTTAAGGCTTGGATGATTCTCGGCTGACCCGGGTTCGAAACCCGGCTTCAGCATTTTATTTTTAATTCACTATTTTTAATACATTTTCAAATATAAATTTTATATTCTAATATACTTAATAATTATGTATCATTTAAAATTAATTTGGGCATTAAATACGCAATGAAATTTTTAACTGGTTGTTCGGTTAATAAACGAAGCGGGTTTGGTTAACCCGTTTTTTACGCATGTTACAACTTGTATATAACAAGTTCGCCCGAACTTGTTTAGGTCAGCAAAACCCATAAAACTAACAAGTCCGCCCGACTTGTCTGGAAAACCCACCAAAACATACAAGTTCGCCCGAACTTGTTGTCTGCCCTCTCATTTCCCACCTCACCTATAAATACTCAGCTCCATTCTCTCATTTGAACTTCTGCAAGTTCGTCCGGAGCTCTCAAAACCCGAAACCCTTTGTTTTCTAAGTAAGATTCAACCCGTTTTCAACTACAACAACGTTTTACAACGATTTTGCACAAGGCTTTGCCTTCGTTTTCATCAAATCTCTTCTGTTTACGAAAATCTTCATCTTTTTCCATAGAACTTCTGTTTTTCACTCAGATCTACTCTTAGATCTGAGTAAAACCTTTAAAAACGTTGATTTCTACACAACCGGACTAATGACGTATGTTTCGTTCACTTTTGAGTGGAACAAGGCGTTGTCAAGCAAGATCTCAGATCCGGAAGCATAAGGACGAAACGTCACTTTACACAAGCTGGACTAACCTGTATGAACCATCAAGTTTGCCCGGATTAGCCCGAGTTTCTGTAAAATGGCTAAACTCGCTCCAAAAGAACTCTCCAGCCTAAGTTTTACTCAGTGGCTTAATGTTGGTGGGATGAACACTCGATTTCCTCAGCAAACGACGCAAAAACGAACGATTTAGATGCCAAAACCATCAAGTTCGCTCGGAATACACCAAGTTTGCTCGAACTTGTCACCAGGTTGGTGACTAAGTTCGCCCGAACTTTGTCTCCCACGTCAAATCTGCAAAAATGACATAAGTTCGCCCGAACTTGTCTTCCCCAGTTAGCAAACCTTACAAGTTCGCTCGAACTTGTATAATTTCTTTGGAAATTAGACAAGTTCGCCCGAACTTGCCTCATAACTCAACAGGTTTTCACAAGTTCGCCCGAACTTGTATGAAACATACAAGTTCGCCCGAACTTGTCCTCTGCTCAATCCAAACTTAACCGTTTCAGCATTTCGGAAGACTGATACACTTGTGTTCGCTTACAGGCTGATCTGGCGCTCACCCCGACTCATCTCGGATCCCTCGTCTCTCCTAAAACGCACCCACAGTGAGTATACTTGAACCCTTTTACGCTTAACGCACTTTTGGGTGTCACATATGTTCGTATATCAAAACACATCACACAACTCAAATGCTTATTCGACATCCCGCTTATACATGACTTTACATGAAATCTGCTGAATTGTATGTATTGCTTGATTGCTTGTACGTCACCCTTAACATAATAGTATACTAGAGATTGACCCGCCCACCCGGAGGCCCGGGTTGTTAAGGCTCGCATTTTCTTTTCTCATTTATTTTTCTCTTTTAGGATGTGAACACTTGTTTGCATGCCTCGATCAATCGCGGTTTGTTGGTTTACTTGAATCTAAGTAGTTACATCATTCACAACTATTACGTATGTCATGCGGTGTATTCTAAACGCTTTTATATCTATATGGTATGCAAAACTCGTATGCTCACCTTTACTTAATTGTATTGACGTTTTACTTTAACATATGTGGCAGGTTGAGGACTTTAGCTTGGATGCTTAGTGTTAGGTTTTGCCTTAGAATATCTTGTAATAAATCTAGGGAAGATCGGATTAGATGTTATGTTTAAGAGATTATTTTGAATTATGTAATGATTGTTTGAAGATTTTATTAGTTTGATAGTATGGGATATTGAATGTTGATTATGGTCTTTAAATAATTGTTATGGAATCTCTTGATATATCTGATTCGCCTAGTGCCGCGCCCCGATGTTTCCACCATCGGTTGGGGTGACAATACCGAACCTTACCTGTTTGCCAGATTATGGTAGCTAAACACTAAATCGGCGTCTTCGCCAACTGATGCGGTTGTCTTCTGGCCCATTTCCACTGCTGAACAGACGTTCGTTACTACCTTTATTCTTCGAGATGCGCCACTTGCTGTAGCTGGAAGCCTTCACCAGTGTTGAGTCGTGCCAACACTCATTGTCGCTCACCGCCTTTATTGCTAACGATGTAGTAACAAAAATTAGTGTTGACAAATTTAGTCCAACCTGCTAATCATCAAGCTTATATACTCAATTTCAAATGTATAAAACCAAAATAACCCTATAAACATACCTAATATAAATTTATGATAATCATAATGAATAATAAAATGTTGGTATATGACTAAATATATGTTGAATTTCGCTTGGTAAGCGGTGTTTTGTTCAAAAATCTGGTGATTCAAAGGAAACCAAACCAAAGTACCAGCCAATACAACGTTTGAATAGAGTCTTAAAAAGGGTAAATATAAGCCAAACTAAACAACAAAAACCGAGAATCGCAAGAAAAAGGTATGGAGACAAACCTGAAGAACGGCGTACCATATGCTACACAATTATTTTAGGATTCCGAACACCGGAGTAAGTGTCAAAGTCCAAAGAAGGATCACTCCAAGGCTTCAGACCAACTCCACGCTTTTGGCCCATTTTCGCATAAGATCAACTTTAGCTCACTTAGACACATTTGCCTTAGCCCATAAGCAGAACATTTCTTTCCTAAGCCCACATATACAAACCATGTAGTAAAAGGCAATTATAACAAGATATAAATATATCAGATGATTTTAAAACATGGTTCGCATCCACTCAATCAAATGTTCCAAACACCTCGTTCTTGTTTTCCAGCCATAAATTGAAATTTTGTTCATGTCTCCAGCCATAGACCACCTGAACAATAAGGCAACACTTAAAAATTTACAATGTGATAGCTGAACATTTCTTTCCTCAGCCTACAAATACAAACCATAAACTAAAAAATAATTATAACAAAAAATATAACACTAACTTAAATAACATAAGTCGTTGAGGTGAATGTTATGACCATATTTTAACAAATACTATCAATTTTATAAGATAGAGATATAAAGAATTGATAAATCAAAATGTGATTGTTTGGTCTCTTTAAGCCAATAAATAAGAAATGTGATAAAATCAAAAGGATATGATTAAACATATTAGAGGGACGCTATGTACCTGGATTTTGAACGATACGCTGAAACGATTCAACTTCTGATCCTAATTAATATGAAGGATTATCAAAATTTAGTACATCTAAATATCAAACCCTAACGTGACATGATTATCAAAAGTGTGATTCAAGTATATAGAAAAGAACACCATAAAGTTGGAAGTAAGATTAACAAAGGATAGATTTAAGCAAGAAGGTTCAATCGAAACATTCATCAATATCTATCAATCAATCAAGTTTTTAGCCCTAAAAGTAGACACTGGATAATAATAATTGGAATGGGATAGATTTTACCTAGATTCACAGATCTGAATCGATGCCTCCGAACACACAATTAATCTGCGATTCACCAAGGAAGCAGCGATATAGGGTTTGCACAAAGCAACGATTAACAAAATGGCGATGAACAAAGAAGAGAGGAAAGAAAGCATAGTTTGATGAGATTAGATATCGAAGAAAACTGACCTTATTGTCTGCGATGGCAGAGGAAGAGTTTTTTGTAGGGTTTGTTTGAAGTGATTAAGGGAAACACGAATCCGGATCCGTTGTTTGAGCCTCCTGTTCCATTGTCGATTAACAATCAAAAGAAAGAACATCGATTGAAATAAACTTACAATTGATTCAAAGATCTAAACTTCTAAGTTGAAATTGTTGTGTGAGAGCCAATCACTGAGAGAGCGATGGAATAGGCAGAGATGAAATCGAAATTAGTTGAAATACAATTGAAGAAGGAAAGGATCACAGTAATTTTGGTAGGTTCTACTGATTGAAGAAGACAGATTATTTATGAAGAAGGCTCGTGAAAGAAAGAAAGAAGAGAGAAAACAAAATCCCGCCCATGGGGAATTATCTAGCCACACATCACCTAATTCATTGATTGGTTAAGAATAGGTCATGTGAACACAAACAAAACACACACATTTTTAAGTTAAAAGGAAGTTACTCGAAACATTCAACTTCGATGGATCTCACTGATGATCAATCTAAAGTCCCAAGTACATGTGCCAAGCCAAAAAATCAAAATAAAAGATAAGTTTTTTGATTTAGTAAAAAAAAAAAACAAAAAAAGATCGCCTTATTTGACCAATTCTGAGAAGAAAAGAGTCCACAAAGGATAAGATAACAAGATAAAATTTAATACAAATTAATTATCCAACAAAAATAGCATGGCAAAATCACAAATCATCTAAAGACAACCAATTTCAAAATGGGTCAAATTTTATATATACACATAACCACCATTTCCTTAACCAGAACAACAAGCTTGCTTCCATCATCATCATCATCAGGTGTCTCATAACAACAACCTAGACGAGCAACAAAAACCCGACGATGGATTTTCAAAACAGTCATGCGTGTTCTAGCCGGATGACGAAACATGGTTCGCAATTACCTTCTGTGACATGACCGTTGGGTCATGACCACCACCAGACCGCTGAGCAGCCATATCTTCAAGTCGTTTCCATGTAGCTTCTTGCTTTGACTTGATTTCTTCCTCTTTTGACTCGTCTTCTTTGAACTTTCTCGAGCATTCTTCGAAGAGTTGAGGGTCAACATCGGAAAAGATTTTTCTGACATTTAGAGTCAAACTTTGTACAGCTTGGTTCCAGTGGGTCTTTGTGTTTCTTTCCAGTGCCGGAAATATGATTGGCAATATCACTTTTCGGTTTTGTTTTATTAAGCTGTCGATGTGATCGTTGTTCCATAGGAATAACGCTCTCTCAGCTACCTGTATATCCAAGAAACAGTTGCAATGTGATCGTTGTTATATGGTAATTAAGATATTTGTTTGATAGTCTAAAGATTCTTCTAGTACCTTCGTAAATGAAACAATACTAAATTCTTCATGTAAAAGATCATAAATGTTCCTTTTTAATGGCGTAACACAAATATTTTGTCTACTAGATCAATAAATCAGATTTTAAGTAATTATACCGCATATTATTATGAACAAGGTAAGTAATTTAACCCAAAATTTGTGAGCAAATAAGAACGTTCAAATGCCAAAGTGAGTACGTGTATAGTTCGGTGTAGTTCTTGAAAGTTTATCTAAAACTGAAAAAAATGATGGTTTTAAAGCTATTTCTTAGAAGTGGCAATTTTTGGCCTATTTATCTTGTCTCAAACGGGTCAAACAAACCAAAAAAAATATAATAAGTGAAAAGGGCAACGGTCAAATGGGTCTAACAAGTTGAAAATTTATAGAGACTGTTCTTTACTGCATACAACTTCCGCATTTCCGTCCTTGAGGTTTGGCCAGTTTTGCGACTTTTGTCCAAAGGTTTGTTTTTCCGCATCTAGATCCAAAAGGTTTGAAATCTTGTCATTTTTATCCGGATTGTTAACTCCAAACATTTTTCTCCATTAATTCAGGGGCATTTTCAAACCTTTTGAATCCAGATGCGGAAAAACAAACTTTTGGACGAAAGTCGCAAAACTAGTCAACCTCGTGGACGAAAATGGCATTTTACTCATCTTTTTAATTCAAAGATTTAGATCATTAACTTCAAAAATTTGAAATAATACTGTTTTAGTCATAACAACTAACCCATTTTTATTTTATAATAAATTTACACAATGGACAAAAGGGTCATGCTCGTCCAACCCGACCCGGCTCATTTCAACCCGTACAAAAAAGGACCTGTTAAGCAAGTAACCAATCTATCTTTCCCCTTCTAGCCAAAGTATCAGTGTCAAGTCTTAAAGATCGAAATGTAATCTTTAACATGAACTAAAATATTTTAGCACATGTTTATATAGAAATAACTTTAAAAAAAAAAAAAGCTACCTGAAAGTGCGAACTGCTTAAACAGCGCGCAATTTGGCGAAACAGAGGCACCATACATCTTTGAAACTCAGGAGGCTGAGTTGCTTCCAAAACTTCTTCAAGCTCACTTAAAAACAGAACCTCTTTTGAACAATTCGTAATCGGCCAATATTTCAACAAACCCCTAATAACCGTATCCGCAAGTTTGCAATCTTTTTCCACAAATTGCGTAATGCAATAAGATATCTGTTGGTGATACATCGGTATGCATTTCGGCTTATGAAGCGGTATTAACGCCCTCACAAGAAACAACTTATGTTCTTCTTTTAATGGTAAAGCGAACCCGTTAATAATACTTCCCAAGATTTCTAACAACTCAGCAATCCCGTTATGTTTTTCGGTCTCGAAAACGAAACGGAAAAATATATTGTTGATTGCTTTCCGGATAAACGGGCGGTGCACCATGAACTTTCCGTACATCCGATGAAGAACGAATTTTAAATATTCACGTTCTCGCGGGTCCTCTGAGTCGAATAAGTCTAACCATTTTAACACAAACGCTTGATCAATGTAACGTTTAGCGATTTTAGGATCGGTTTCCGGTGATGCTACGAATCTTAGAATGAATTCATAGACGAGATGCAAATGAGGCCATGCGGGATCCATAGACGGTTCCTCTTCTTCACCGTCAAACGTTTCTAAAACCTTGTTATCCCGAGGTTGTGGAGTAAGCCTACGAAAGATATTAACCGACACCATTTTCACGATTTCTTGCATAACGGTTTCTTGAAACTTCCCATTTGCGGAACTGACATAATCAACGAGTTCTACCAACGTCTGTCGTTTGACCTCTTTCTCTTTCAAATTCTTCGTGGGGTCCGTGAAGTCAAACACCACGGAGCATAAAGTCAACTTTCGGATGAACAGATTCTGCTTTTCGGTATTGGGAACGTCCTTTAAACTAGGTAGTGCTTCGTATGTGTTGGAAATCGATACGTTTCCGTTCGGTTTTAGGTTTTGATACTGTGGAAGCTTATTGTTGGTGTGATTTTGAACCGTTGATGTCGGTTTTGCAATACTAGATCGAGTGATGGGTACGTCATTGTTGGTTTTCGAACTGGTTGATGTATGTGAAGATGAATTAGGGTTTCCTCCATCTCGATGATCATTCGACTTATGTGGCTTTTTCGGAAGCCGATTAAGTATCTGTTTAAACATCACTTAAACAAAAAAACTATAACAACCAACAGTAAATCACCAAACCCTAAACAATTTCAGAGTCAAATGTTTCTAAGCTATAACTAAAATTGGAATTAATATCAATGATTCCCAACAAAGCACATGCTTTTCAAACCAATTTCAGAAAGCTCCTTAAAATTATTCCAATTTCCCAAAAAAGAAAAATTATTCTTACAGGTATATTAAACTCTAATCAACCAAATCTTGAAACTTCTCCTGCAAGAAATTAAATGAATTCAAGTATCAAAATATGCAAAAACAAAAAAAAAACCCTCAAAATGCTGGACCCACAAAGCATATAAAAACACACAAATTCGTTTTATTTAAGAACACAAATCTTTATATGGAAAGGTTTAATTTTTAACAACTTTGAATAACACAAGGAGGAAAAAGGGGTTTATATTTATCAGTTTTCATCAAAATAATTAACTAAAGATGTTTAATAGATCAAAACAAAACAAGATCTGGGCATAATATAATGACCCACATGACATTCTTGAACAATAATCTCCCAAAAATTAACAGAGGAAGACAAGAACATAAAAAAGGCTTTTTTTTGGTAGATAATCCATGAAAAGAGTATATATATAAATAATATGGGAAAGATAGGATGCTTACAAGGGGTTTTGTTGAAAGCTGATAGACAGGAACATCACCAAGAAAATCGATGATAAAATGCAGAAGAAGATAAATCCTGGATCAGAATGGAATTTCGAAAACGATCTCAATTGAGAAGAGAGAGAGAGAGAGAGAGAGAAATGGGCTATAATTTATAAATTTTTCTCTCACCTTTAAGTTTTTTTAGAAAATTGTTCTACTTTTTCCTTCAAAGTAAAACCATATTTTACATATATTTTATATAGATAGATATACAAAGTTGTAAATATAAAAAATGTTGTACATCATCTACTTGGCGTCTTTTATCGACCGATCCTAGGTCGTATGTGGGGGTGAATCACGTGTCACATAGTAATCAGCTATGTAGTTAATATCGTTAATATTATTGGTGATATTACTGATTTACCTGATATCAGTACCTTTCTTCTTAGCTCTACCATTTGTTGTTCTTCTTATGTTGCTAGTGGTGATTTAAGTCTTAATTGTTAATTGATAGTGTTTTAATTCATAATCAGTTTCTACTTGCTACAATTGTTAATTTTTGCAAGTTGTAAAAGGTTAATTTGTTAATGGTATGAAATTATACTCAATTGTTAGTGTTAAATTGCTATATATTGATATTAAAATTACTGATATCTCATCGCGATTACCAATATCTTAAATATCGGTCCTTGACCGATATCCGATTTTTTACCACATTAACTGCTTAGGTAATCAAATGGTGTCAGGGTTCAGGGTTGTGTGTGTGTGTGTACTGAACGCAGATGTTACTTCTACTTTACTTTACACGAATAATTCTAAAATATTCTTTTGCCCGAGTTTCAACATAAGACATTCCTTTTAAAAAGGCATGTACCTCTACCAAGTAAGGTCAACCATACATTAACAGTATTGTATATATACAAGTGTATATCGGGGCGTGTTTAATATAAAATCAATGAATAGATTTTGTTAACATATTTATTCAATAAGTACGTTATGAAGTTGTTCAAGTTATACCAAAATACAACCACAGCCATATGTGCTAATTTGAATTCACATGATGCATTTTATCTAAAATTAGATTTATTGGACTTGTGGTTATACTAAAAACTTGCAAAATCAACTACTTTAACAAAAGATTCAAGGTGGCTCTAACAGGACATTAACTAATTAAAGATATAAATTTTGGGGGCAAGTGTTAATAAACTATAAGTGCATTGTTTTTAGTTTGAATATATCTTATATGAACCAATGATATTTAATTTGATAGTAATAATAAGTCAAAGCCTTTTGAGGGTTTCTAGTTTTAGCTTTGCTTCAACTTGATTACCAAAAGCTTGTAATCAATCGATGCATAAAATCTTGTACAATTAATTATGTCTCTATCATGATAGTTATTATTAATTAGGATATTTATTTCTAATCACATGAAAAATTGAACACCCAAACTTAAAAATCCAGAATTTATGAACTGTCCATTTTTGACTTTGTCATTAAGAAGAAATAATTGGATAGCTTAAAATTAACTTTGTTCCACTAAAGTTTAAATGATCATAACCATCAATTGAAATCTTATTGTCTGAATATGTTTTTAATCTTTTTAAAAGCAATTCCATCTCAAGAGTCAAGACCATTATTTTTTCTTCTATGGTTTAAGATTCAAAATCAACCTATAAAATATATATAATTTTATCAATCCATGAGTTCATGTATAGCAAACATTGTTTGGTTTCTGATGGAGTACCTTTTAACCCAATAACAGATGGGTTCGATCCTCATTTGGATCATGAGTTAGGAAACAATCACCCCTTCGCCTGAACACGTGCAAGAACGCAAAGTTATATGTAGTCTCTAAGGCTTTATGGTAAATCTCATTTTATGTACCCACAAATGAATGCTTAGAGAGAAAGCAGAGCTGAGCAAGCCAGCTTTAGCTCAGGCTTCGGTGGTCAGGCTCGAAGTTGAATGAGCCAGTCCAACTCGGCTCATCTATTCTTCACAAGCTAAAAATTAACCTCTAGCTAGACTCGTATCAAACCAACTTTTTTGAGTCAAAATTAATAGTTATTGTAAGTGATCCAGCTTGGCTAACACAACATAGACTCTAGCCCGGCTCGTTTGCATACTAATCCAACTCAACTCGACTTATTTTATAAACAAACCAATTTTAAGCGAGTTTTCTTTTTTTTTCAAACTAGCTAGTCACAATTTTTTAACAACCATATACCCACATGAATCCTTTTAAATTGGTCAATTTTGAGTGGCTATCATTTGTCCACATATGCTAGGAATATAACCGTATAAAGTTTTTATTTACCGAACAATTTTAATCACATGTTTGCAAACCAATGTTCTCAAACCCAGACCGGACCGGCCGGCCCGACCAAGTACATCGAACCGGGAATTCGGCCGGCGGCCGGCGGTTTGACCGGAAGTTGGAGACAGGTTGGACCGGCTCCAACACCAGGATTGAAGCTCCACATCGCAATTGGTGCATCCTCTTTGACAATTTTGTTTCTGATTACTCAGTTAGCATCATCACTTTGAACTTGTGGTAAAACAACGGTGAGTGAGACAAAGAAAAGAAAGATGTAGGTATTTTTTGTGAGGGTGGGAGTTTAGTTGTGTGGCTGCAACAAAATTAGGGCAACTTCTGTATTATCTATTTAAATTGGGTTGGCCCATCCATTGTGGGCTAATAATTTAAAAAGCATGGTGAGATGATACTAGGAGTAACTTTTGTGGGTTGTAGGATAAATTATTATTTAAATTTATAATATATATATGATATTATCCGATTCAATGTCCGGTCCGGTTCTGAAAACATTGATGCAAACGATGGAAGACTCCAATAAACAACAACACATTATTTACTTTTGTCTTTGTTTGTTGACTTCGATATATATTGACCTTTAAATTAATTCTCTTGTTTAGCTTATTTGATAAAGCGTATGTAAAATATAATCACTATATATGTACAACATCCTTAATTATCATTAAGATGCATCTTCAAGAACAATTTATCACTAAAATTCTCTCTTCGTGCTCTCTATAAAATGCAATATTACTGACGAAAAACACATCAAAAGTTGAAGTAACATTCCATTAAGTGTTGGAACTATTGGCACTAACTACTACATGAAGAACATGTAACTTTCTTTTAGTGACTCTTGCTTTGTTTTGACTAATTCGAAATAATAATAACTAGTATTGAGGACCTGCCCTTGCGGCGTTTCTATAATAGTATATATTATTACGTAGTAAAAACATTGAACCACACACGCATGTTACGACATGTTAATTCGCCAATTTTTAGACCAAAAAGTGAACATTATCCTAGAAAAGAATAATCAAGTAGAAATGATAACAAAACCCAGGTAAAAAAGATATAAAAAAACTAAAACAATTACAATGACTTGTTCGTCTATGATTGGACAACTTGTACATTATCACACATAATTTCATGGCGTGGTTATAATATGGTCGATTAAAATGGACATAAGAAAATAAAAGAATTTTGAAACTCTTTATAAAAGTTAAAAAGAGTTATGATCTTTAGGAATTTGATTAAAAAATCTATGATGTGGAGGGCTCTATTTAAATTAATATGTAGTATAAAAGTGTTTTTGAAGGTTTAATAAATTTAAGGGATTATTATCTATGAAAAGAGGTGTGTTAAGTGAACATATGTTAGTAAGTGATAGAGAACATAAATGTAACAGTTAATAAAAAAATGAAAATTGAATAGTAATTATGTGAGAAAAACTAAGGTTGCTTATTGAAAGTGTTCTACATGATTTTCAAATATATCGAAGTTATTCACGAATCACAAAATCATCAAAATTCCTACGTACCATTGCCATAGATAAGAAAACTATTACTTTTGTGATGATTGAATCTTTGACTAAACCAAAGCGTCCAAAACCAATTAAAACAATTCGTCTAAACTAATTCTAAAGACGTGCCTACTATTACAAATTTACAACTTACAACTATGTGTCTAATCTTCCATCGTCTGGTTTACGAGGAATTCAACAGTACATCTAACCAATTATAACAGTACACCCAAAACCACCTATAATTAAGCGGTCACAAGTTCCATATCCTAAAAACAATTTGGGTAAGTGGGCTTTAATAAACATTACCACACAAAGCCCAATTGAGATGCAATGTTTAGCCCAATACCCAAACAAGAAGCATCCCTTTCCTGAACAGACGAAGAATCTTCTTGTCAAGAAAACGCAGAGCAAAATACGATTAGGGTTTTTCTAAATCATTGATAACAGCTGATTCCACAATCATTTCAGATTCACCACTTCAATCCAATGGACTCTCAATCTGCCAAGGTCCAATTTCCTTAATTTGTTAGGGTTTCTTTTGTCATTTTTTCAATTTTATATATTTTTGCATGTTGTGCTGTGTTTAAATATATATTTATTGATCAATTGTAACCTGTATGAGTTGTATCTTCTTGATTTGGTTGATCGAATCCATCTGTTTGTTCATTTCTATTGCCAGTCGCATTTCTAGGGCGTAACACTTAGAACATGTATCATTATCATGTAATTAGTGAGATTAATCGTATGAAATCATATACTATTGTTATTAACTTTCGATTTTGTCACCTGATTTTGAAATTTGTTACTTATGCCATTCAATTTTGGGAGATAGTTGTTAAAAGTTAAAACCATTCAGCTCTCAGAAATGTCGTAATTTCACCGGCTTCTTGGGCAAACTAGTCGGTGTAATTAGAATGGGAAACCGACTTAGAAATGAATTGAAAGTACATCTGTTGTTTCGTGCAATTTGTCTTAGGGTTTAAAGATTCTGTAGGATGTATGTTGTATATATTGTACATTTGATGTGTTGTAATGACGGTGATCTGTCAATGGTGTTGGTAAATCAGGAAAAGCTTGCTGCGGCCAAGCAAAACTATGGACGAGAAATTCGTGTGTTTGAGACGACAACATCCTCTCAAACGTCAAATGAGCCGACCAATGCGGGTACACACTTAGTTTGTCTGTAAAGCTTTGAATTATTATCAAATGTAAGGTGCATTGTGTGTATCATTTAAGGGGTAATGATAATGATTTTCTATTTAATTTTGATTTTTTAAATTTGCAGAGGAGCCAGATGAGTTTTATGAATTCACTGCTGAAGATTATTATCGCATTTTGGCTACAAAAAAGGAAGGTGAGGACATGTATATGGTAAAAGATATGTTGATGTTAGAATAATGGTTATGTGAATAATAAATTAATGGTGATTGCATTTATGGGCAGATAAGTTTTTGAAGACGAGAAAAATCCGAGAAGCAGAAGAAGCTGCCCGCAGGTCGAGGATTACCAAGGTAAAAGTCGAATCATTGGGAAGTGACTTTTGCTTCTTTTTTAAAGTGTGTTTATGCGAGTTCATTTCTTTTTGGCAGTCAGTGATTCGTGTCAGGTTCCCCGATAATCACACGTTAGAAGCCACATTCCATCCATCTGAGACGATTCAAAGCTTAATTGAGCTTCTCATGAAAGTTTTGGCTCAACCAGACCTCCCTTTCCATATATGTACGCATATTTTATGCTCCCACATATTTAAACACATACAAAAGTGGCAATATAATGCGCTTACGGGTTATATTTCGATTTTAGTGAGTCGAATGGTTATATTTATAATACCAAAAGATAGCTAAATTGGACTGCAGCCTAGTTATTCAAATCACATTTAACACCTTACTAATATGTAAAACGCAAGAAACGAAAAAAAGTGGATGTGGGTCGGCCCAACCCGGCCCATTTTGAGTCAAAACTTGTTTTTAGTGAATTATTAGACTTTTTATATTTTTGCAGATACTACACCTCCAAAGAAGCAAATAAAAGACTTGTCTCAAGACTTGTATTCTGCTAGTTTTGCCCCTGGTGCAATAGTATATTTTTCATACGATCAACCAAAAGGTTCGCACTTGATTTACAGTCCTCACACAATTATCATTCGGCTACTTAAAGTTATGGTGTAAAATTTATTTTGAACACTACAGTTTTTTTAGTAATTGCATCAATGGTAGAAATAAACCAAACACTGTAAAATCAAAACTTTAATTCTCATATTTAATATTAAAACTTTAATTCTCATATTTGTGCCGGTCCAGGTGATGGTGATGTTGCTACGTCAGGCCCATTTCTTAACGAGGATGTGATGTCTTTAAAAGATCTGGAACTCGTACCCGAAGAGGTCAAACCGGAGGTTGACCAAGCTACCACCACCGGGTCTGTAGTTGCCACTGCCCCTGCTACGGTTCAAGAGCGCAAGCCTGCTGCTGATAAGAAGATGGTGAAGCCAAAATGGTTGAAAATGTGACGGATTTTTGTAGAGTCGTGTTATGAAATGTTTGTTATAAAAGAAACATATCCAGTCTGAGTGTTATCCGAGATGACTTGTAACCCTGTAAATCATGTCTTCTATTTTTTCTGGTACCTGGACGTCTTTAATGTGTATGGAAAAGACAACTTGTTCATTTGTGTGAACAAGTTCGGTCCGTTTGACAGGGAGGGACTAGACGAGGTGTGTGGGTAACGGGCCAAAACATGTTCGGGTCAAAATAAGTTGCACAATGCACAAAGGTGATAATGAATAAGTTGACTTGCACGTAAGTGTATGTGTGAATTGTGATGCATCTTTTTAAGGTTATACGAAATGCAACTTTTAAGTTGTTGCTCAAAGTCGACATCAGAGATGGTGTACAAGAAAGGTAGTTGCACCTTGCTTTCTTGATAGTCAGTTCATCAGGATGTGTTGCCGTGTTGGTGAATGGAAACATGTTATGTGATATATTTTTATTTTTAACATAAAGTTTTTTTTTTAATGAAAACGATAACGAAAAATGATATTTGGACAATGGATTCCGGTTGGTAGTTTGGAATTGTATATTTATTCAGGATAAAATTTATCATTAAACTTTTAATACGGGCATACGACACCATATCAATGATTATTTGATGTTCCAAAGTGTAGACAATTGATATAAAATTCGCCATTAACGAGGCCGGGCAACTCATAGTGCAAGGGTACCAACCCTTCCTAGAACACTGGCACCACCTCCTAAGGGTAAGGGGCAAGGGTAACTTCTATGGGTACATCTACTCGTGACGGTTTGGAGAGAAGGGGTTTGAGGGTGGAGTCTATCTCTTGAATGGTGTGTGTGTGATTGGTGGATAGGGTAAAATAGTGAGGTACATGGTTCAAGGGTAAAGGGTAGTTTGTAGTACGAGGGTAGGACGTCACTAGTGTTTTGTAGTGGTACATGGCTCAAGGGTAAAACAATGGGGTACATGGTTCAAGGGTATGAATTTGCATTGGTACTTTGTAAAATATTTAACATGGCGCCGGTTGATTGGTCGAGGAAAAGGTCACTACCCTTGTGTGCCTCTGATAACTTGGATCGTGGGAAGACACTTTACAAAGGTAGAATTGTAGCCCTATAAATGTATTCAGTTTCAAGAAATACTTGTTGGATAGTTCAACAAAAAAAAAACACTCGAACTATAAGACAACTAGAGCAAGAACACCTTGAATTTGCAAGCATGTTTGTATGTGAATCAGATTGTAGATGATTAAGGATATTGTAATCGATAAAATCTGGTACATTAACTGTCACCTTTTCTCTAACACAACAGCATAGTGATCTAATGATATCATGTTTGCCCCTTAAGAAAATAGTACGGGTTTAAATTTTTGTAAATTGTATCTTTAGATAATATTTAGACGGTAAAAAACATTCTCTAACTTTACTAGTATAAGTCATAAACTTCAAACTATGATCCGTGGGAGCATTAAGAGTTCACAAAACGTGACATGCTGCACAACACATTTAACACGTCTATTGAATCTAAACATAATACATCCAAGTGTTAAAGTTGAGCTATTATATCTATTTTATATTATCTTATAAGAGTACAGTTATTGTACAAATGAGCTTAACATACTAAACGTGAGAAGTGAAGGAGGGAATTACTTTTTTTTTTTGAAATTTTTTTCCCATCTTATCAAACACGTATTTTAGACACAGAATAAAAAAAAACTAGCTGAGTAGAGTAGTTACACGAAACTTTTTTTTCTTTTAATTTTTGCAACTATAAATCATGCTTAAGTAGATAATTTAAAAAAAAAAAATTCTTTCACTTCTCATGTTAAGACTCATTTGTATTTAATTTTACACTATATTATAAATACATATAAGGATAAAAAGTAAATTTTCATACTTTTAAAATTTTAAGTAATTACAACTTTTAAAACATATATTTGAAAAATATTGTTGACTTTTAAACCAAATTCCTATTTGGTTTGTAAACGACTATACCTTTTCTCACACTAATACATTTTGTTTTTAAATTATATCGTAAAAATGAATATTTTTTTTAATTTGAGTATGATGTAGTGATTTAGGAAAAGAGGTAAGCAGGAGAAGTAATATTTTAGGAAAATATTGGATATTGTACATTCTAAGACGAAGGATGATGTTAAATTACACATGATCGAATATATTTTAATCCATTAAACTTTTTTAAGGAAAAATAAATTATAGATATTAATATTGATTAAAATATAATCTCATTTTAGGTCAAATAAGAGACGCCATAACATTGAATAAAAAAATCCTGATTATTATACATTCGTACTTTTCCGGAAAAAACAAATTATAGATATTATTAATATATTGATTTAAAAAAATAATCTCATTTTAGGTCAATTAAGGGCCACATAACATTGAATAAAAAATACTTGATTATTATACATTCGTTCAAAAATATTATTATAGTGTTAATTATATATAAATACATATACATATATCTAAATTATATGGCACTGCATGTGATTTAAAGATATACATATATATCTAAATTATTATAGTACTACATGTGATTTAAAGAGATTGATGTGTAAACCTAACGGGACCGCCACCACCTACCTACCGGTAGATGAGTTGTGACGCTTAGGTCGTAGATTTTTAATGTTGATAATTAAAACCATTTCCTTGATAGCTTGATTATAAAGATTTTTTTTAGATTAACTTTTTACGTCTAAATATCATATAGTTTTGCTTAGACAAAGATTATGTATCTTATTAAGAGTAAAGCCAACAAATTGGTTTTAATATTTTATATGTTGTTCACAAAATAAAATTAGCTTTAAGTTCATATACATTTCATGTTTTCTACAATGTTTTGTGACTATTTACCGAACGGTTAATTACTTGTCACTTTACTCAAACTACAAAACAAAACCCATCATCATATTAGCCATATCAAAACAATTGAGTCTCACTAATGTTTTATTCCAAGTTATTAAACAATGTAAATAGAGTTAAGTTTGCTCTTGATCTCGTAGAACACCGGCAAGGCCGGTCCAACGTTTTTTGAGTCTCTAAGCAAAGTAAAATGACGGAGCTCATTTGAAATTGTATAAAGAAAACATATGTTCTGCTTTCTACCTTCCAAGTCTCAATCGCAAACACAATATCAAACTTCAAATTAAGATTTAAAGTATTAATTAAGGATGTAGGGCAAACTGTGATTGAATGAATCGGGGTATATAGAGATTACTACAAAAAAATAGCCGTTAACCTACCTACATTACCCTTCTGACACCACTAGTTTTGCCTCTAGTTTCTCCCCAATCGGCGACACCATTGAGCGGAATGAGCATGTGTGATGTTACAGTCAACGAGAATGATGATGTCGGCCTGAATTATAATACGAATTGTATATTGCTTGGAGTTGGAAGATGGCCTCTTTTATTTTAATATCGGTTCTTGAGTTGGTCCTTACAATAAATATAGCTTTTGTTTTGTTCATTCAGGCATAATACGCTAACGCACATATGCTATATAAAGATTTTTTTTAAAAGTTGAGGCATCTTTTCTTGAAGGTCCTAGACCATTGCCTGAATTTGAAAGCCTCTAAGTCTGACCCTGAACACCGAAAACTCCATAGCATCTCTACAGTACTCTTTTGAGTTTTCTTTTTACACATCATTCAATATTTTTTCTCTTGTTAAAACGATGATAAAGTTGCATCAAAATTTGACTATATTTGTGGAATTACTTGAAAACACACAATGCTATTTTCGACTAAGCATTTAACTAAATAGTAATTTAATCAAATCTAATGCTATTTTCGACTAAGCATTTTAACTAAATAGTAATTTGATTAAATCTACACAAATATAATCAATAATGCTCTTTTTGCCCTATAAGACTGTGGGGTATGGTGGGGCAGTGGTTTGAAGCATGGGTTGACACGTGGGCTGGATGGGCTTGGGTTTGGGGGTGGCTTGGCTAAATTTCCTTTTATTTTTCTTTTATTTTTAAATTAATGGATAATATAGGGTAGGGTGCACACAATGTCCACCCGCCATCTCAGATAGGTAGCCTCGCCCGACGCCCGGGCTGAAACCCAACCCAAAGAGCCATGCCCAAACCCAAGCCCACCCGGGGTGGTCACATGGGCATTTCCTCCCAACCCACGCCTAAACCCCCGTCTCATACCCTATTGCCTAAAGCAAATTAACGTAACACATGTCATCTTTTCATCGGTTGAAAATCTTTCTATTTTCAACTAAAAAATCCTTTAGCATTTGCTGTCAATGACCAGGAAAATATATAATCTATAGGTTAAGATTTATAGATACTTATTTATTACTTTAAATTCATCAAATTATTATGTTTTGAAAAAAATGATATTTTTTATAATAGCTTGTCTTCGAAAAAACTAATTACCAACATGATGTCAGGAGATGAAGATTTCAACCGCTTGAAAATGCTTGACGTGGTAAGGAGAATCAAGATTTCAACCGCTTGAAAATGCAACTACATATGTTAAAAATGATTAATAGTAAATTTTTAATTTAGGATAATAGGGAGATGATCAAATAGGAAGTATGTTTTGGGTAGGAAGAACAGAAAGTAATCTTAGCCGTCCATCTGGAAAAGTAGAAATATAAGTGGGAATTGTATTTTAGTCAATCTTCTTTTTTCTATTCTTTCTATTTCCCTTCTCTGTATCTTTAAAACCCAGATGTTCAGTACCCACCATCTTTAACATTTCATTCCTTTTCTCTCTCTAGAATTACTATATCACGGTGCAATTTTTCTTCATCAATTAATGGTTCGAACACTCAATCAACGTGTTCTTCGATTTCTTTGAAGAAAACCCAGTTTATGTTTCTATAATTTCTCATTTTTTTCAATTTAACATGATGCGGTGGAACATGAGATTTCTGTTAAAACAGGTACTCCTCTTCTCAAATTTCTCAAACATTTTTGAATTCAAAGTGAAGATATCTTCGATTCTACTCTTTCTCTTGATGTATTCATGCGTTTGGGCAACATCATTAGTTCCAATTTCATTGCGAAATCATTAATAAAAAGTTGCACACTAGGTGTTTGACAAAATGTCTCAAAAAAATTGCAAAATACCTTTCAGTTTAGACTTTCATTTAAAATTGTGTTTTACAAAAGAATGAAAAACACACTTTTTGGATGTTTTTTGTTCATTGCGTTTTACAAAATAATGAAAAAAAACTGTTTTTTATCCATTGCGTTTTACAAAAGAATGAAAAACACATTTTTTGAGTGTTTTTGTCCATTGCGTTTTACAAAATAATGAAAAAACACATTTTTTGGGTTTTTTTTGTCTATTGCGTTTTACAAAATAATGAAAAGAACTGTTTTTTATCCATTGTGTTTTACAAAAGAATGAAAAAAACACACTTTTTGGGTGTTTTTTGTCCATTGCGTATAAAATAATGAAAAAAAACTGTTTTTTATCCATTGCGTTTTACAAAAGACACTTTTCTTTTGTCATTTTAGTCTATTGCATCTTAAAAAGTATACTTTCTTTTATATTTTTAGTCAATTGCGTTTTATAAATAAATTTTGTTTTGTGTTTTAATTCATTGTTTTTTAGATAAAAAAGCATTGTGTTTTATGATGGTTTGTTGAACCTGAAATGAAACTATATGATAATGTTGGAAATTAAGTGTGTTTAAATGGATGTCCAAAATAGTAAACCACTTGTCCCACATTGGTGTGGAGACAAAGTATAAGGTTATTTATAAGGTGAAACTTTTGCATAACCAACATAACTTTATGACATGTTTTACCATAAGTCCTACGCGCGGGTGCGAAGGGGGATGCAAATTGGAACCGGAATTTAGTCAAACTCGTGTGCACCCGCACGTCCTGCAGACACGAATGCAGTTCCGAAAACCCGGACCCGCGTGTTGCTGATTTTTGCACTGTGCTGGCAGTAGCGTATCGCTTACAGATTACACGAATACAGTTGCGTTTTAACTGTTTGTTCGCTGTCAGTAACAGTAGCGTTTTACAGATTACATATCGCTGTGTTTTAACTGTTTGTTTGCTGCGTTTTTTTACTGTCAGTAACAATAGCGTTTTACAGATGTTGGTTCGCTGTGTTTTTAACTGTTTACAGATCGCTGCGTTTTTTAACTGTTGCGTCTTACAAATCACAGTGCGGTTTTTTTTTGCTTTTGCATTTTACAGATCGCTGGTTTGGTTCGGTGCGTTTTTTAACTATCTTTTTTTGGGCTTTTTTTCATTGCGTTTTACGCAAATGGGTTCTCAAATTTTTTTTTCGAAATATAGCAATAGATACTCGTTTTAAAGATAAAAAACGCTCGCTTTTTTGATGCAATTTTTATAAAAAAAATAATGTCGTATGAAAGAGTTATTAACGTTTAAAAATTGAGGGCGAATTGAAGGAGAGAAAAACTATTACATTGGATTGATTAGAATGCCCCAACAAAAACCCATGCACCTCCTCTTTTGGATTCAATTTAATTCATTTAATCTTAACCCTTGATTACTAAATGAATGGACAAGATTACTTCCTATCCTTTCTAGTGATAGAAACTTTCTATTGTATCCTAACCCTAGAATAATATATAGTTTTTTTAATTTATTATTTTATGTTAAGAATCATTAATAGTAAATTTTTAATTTAGAATAATATATAGTTTTTTAATTTATTATTTTAATATTTTATTTACTTTTAACATATTTTCTTCTTTTTCTTTTTTTAAATCGTATTTTCTTTTGTCATTTACTTTTTGTTTTTTATAATTATTTTTTAAATGATGCTACCTTTATCAATTAATTTAATATTTTTTTAATAACTTTCGTTCGTTAAATTTTTTAACTAGTTCTGTTAGTTTAGCTTTCGAAATAACATGCTTCATTTTCAAATAACATTTTTTATAACATTATGTTTGCTCCGTTTCGTCGCATGCGTGAAGTCAATAAAACCTAGTGTAAATTAGTTTGCCATTTGAAAAAAAAAAATATAAAAGTAACTAATAACTGATTTCGATGTCACTCATGTGATTTCTCATCTTACAAATCCCGGTAGCACTTCAATTTCCCTGCCGAAATTCTGCGACAGGACACGTGGCACGTCAACCTCCGTGGCGGCTGACCAGAAAGTCAATAAACACGACCAAATTATACTAAACAATCCATCCCAACCTCCATAGATGCTGGTGGTAGTTGGTGACCACCACCAAAGATTTAAACCTTCTTTCATTAATATCACCACCACCACCACCGTCCTATCGCCATAATAATCTACCAAATCTCATCTAGAAGGTTCTTCATTCTGTTTTATTATCATTATCACAATCCAAATTTTCATTCATTCTTAATTTATATATCTCGTTTATATCGATTCTGTGATCAGGTTCATAATTCTCTCATTTAAACTCTAGTAATTCAGATCCGTTATTTATAATCGCATCCGATCCTATTCGGCAACCTGCACTTTTAATTTCTAGAATTTTTGTTGATACAGTAGCGTTGGAATTGAGCTTTGACTATGGGGACTGGTCAATGGACTGTTGAACACAGAGCTCCGATTAGGAGTGAATCTTCTGTCAATGAGTATGTCCCGGAAATCGGGTGCTTGTCGGTTATCGTCCTCGGGGCTTCGGGTGATCTGGCGAAGAAGAAGACGTTTCCTGCTCTGTTTCATCTCTACAGGCAGGGGTTTATTCAGTCACAGGATGTTCATATATTCGGATACGCCAGGACCGTGATTTCGGAGGATGATTTGAGAAGTCGAATTCGCGGGTGAGATTTTGTTGCATGCGTTAATGTCAATGTTTTCAGGATCGGATCAGATGTCGAACTAGTCTCCTTAGCAGTCCACTGGTCGGACCGGATGTAAGAACCGGTTGACGCCTTAAATATTATAAAAAAAGGGTAAAATAAGAAAAAAGTTAATTAATCAATTTCCGGTTTGACCCCTAAAATTCGGTTCAACCGGTTTTCTGGTCCGACCGCTGATTTTCTGGTCCAACCTCCGGTTGGCATCGAACCGTTTCTAACACCGGTTAAGGCCCCAGTTCACTGTCTGGTCCGGGTTTCAAAACATTGGTTAATGTAGTTAATTGTTTGTTTGATATGATATTTATCTGTTGTTATAGATATCTTACACCATGCAAGGGTTTTGAGGAAACACATGAGGAAGATGTAGCCCAGTTTTTGCGGTTGGTAAGGCGAAAAATGAAATAATTGTGTGCAAGATTATCAGTTATTTGAAGGTATTTGAGTGGTTGTTTGTAATATTATTATTTGTGTAGATTAAATACGTGTCTGGCGCTTATGATACCGAGGAGGGATTTCGTTTGTTAGACAAGGCGATATCTGAATATGAGCTGTCGAAAAACAGTACAGAAGGGTCATCTAGAAGACTCTTTTATCTTGCTCTTCCACCTTCGGTGTATCCGCCTGTCTGTAAAATGATAAGAAGTTATTGCATGAATAAATGTATGTATTTCTAATCCCAGTTTGAAATATGTTATTAAACTTATAGACATGTTATTGTGAGGAATTAATGAAAGTTAGATTATTGTTTATACAGCTGATCTTGGCGGTTGGACTCGAATTGTTGTCGAGAAGCCGTTTGGTAGGGACTTGGCGTCTGCCGATGAACTAAGTGCTCAGATCGGAGAACTGTTCGATGAACCGCAAATCTACCGTATTGATCATTATTTGGGAAAGGAGTTGGTGCAAAACTTGGTACAAGCAAGACTTAAAACAATCCGTTTTTTTTTAAATTTGGTCGAATATTTCTTCTTGTTTAACTTTTGTGAATTACTATGCAGATGGTACTTCGTTTTGCAAATCGCTTCTTCTTGCCACTATGGAACCGCGACAATATTTCCAATATTCAGATTGTGTTTAGAGAAGATTTTGGAACTGACGGGCGTGGAGGATATTTCGATCAATATGGGTAATTTCTGTTATTACTCGTGTCTTATATTAATCAGTAGTTATCTAGTAAATTTTTTTACATTTATGTTCACTTAATGGTAAATTATCCTTGTGTTCTATATTTTAACAGAATTATCAGGGACATCATTCAGAATCATCTATTACAAGTAAGAGAATTTGAATATTAAATAATTAATATATAAATTACGATTATTTCCGGTAGAAACATGTATCACTAACAAATTTGTCCATATTGCAGGTGCTTTGCCTTGTTGCTATGGAAAAGCCCGTTTCGTTAAAGCCTGAGCATGTTCGTGATGAGAAAGTGAAGGTGTATGCTTTGAGTTTTTTGTTATTAGTTTGACTTTTCTCGTTAGTCTTATGCTATAGTTCGTTTTCAAATAACAAGATGACCGATTAAAGAGTCCAAGTCACTAACTGATGCTTATATGATATAGGTTCTCCAATCTGTTCTTCCGATTGAAGACAATGAAGTTGTGCTTGGACAGTACGAAGGCTATACGGATGATCCAACGGTTCCTGATAACTCAAACACTCCCACCTTTGCTACCATGGTTCTTAGAATTCATAATGAAAGATGGGAAGGTGTGACAGATTATTAATATTTTCATATCTACTTCATATATTTACATTTAGTTGTTTATGCATTTTATTATATATATATGTTGTAGGTGTTCCTTTTATTATGAAGGCGGGGAAGGCGTTGAATTCTAGAAAGGCGGAAATTCGTGTGCAATTTAAGGATGTTCCCGGCGACATATATAAATGTATGTTCAAATTATTTTGATATATAAAAAGTCGAAGTTTAATCAATACTTGTATGCCCCTTCAGGTCAAAAACAAGGCAGAAATGAGTTTGTCATAAGGCTTCAACCTTCAGAAGCCATGTACATGAAGCTAACGGTAAGTATCCCCTATTTTCATCCGTACTTGAAGGGTATTTTAGACATTTGATCGTGTGTCGTAACTCGTAACATAATCTCCTATGTAGGTCAAGCAACCGGGCCTTGAGATGACAACTGCTCAGAGTGAATTAGATTTGTCATATGGACAGAGGTATCAAGAAACCATAATTCCCGAGGCTTATGAACGTTTGATTCTTGACACGTGAGTATCAAAAACCGATATATAATACATCTTTTAAACAAAGTTATACTAGACATGAGCATTTAAACACGATAACAAATTTGGTATATGATTTACAGAATAAGGGGCGACCAGCAACATTTTGTTCGTAGAGATGAGCTAAAGGTATAACTAAATCCACTTCGACATGTACTAGAAAATTACAAGTTTTGACCCGTTACCCAACTTGTAGGCGGCATGGGAGATTTTCACGCCTCTTCTGCACAGAATCGATAGAGGTGAGATGAAACCACTTCCATACAAGCCCGGAAGCAGAGGGCCCGAAGAAGCAGACAAGTTGGCCCAAAAGGCGGGTTATGTTCAAACTCATGGGTACATATGGATTCCGCCAACTTTGTAGAGTGTCCGCCTGATGCAAATAAGAAGGTCATGAATGATGCTCTTTCTATATATTAGTATCGTTGTATGTGTTGTGCGGTTTTCTTATATAATGGGTGGGCTAAGGAACGTTTATACACCGTGGTTTTTTTACCCATCAACTATAGGGTGTGATGAACTCATATTCTGATGCCAATAATTATAATGTTTTATCAACAGAGTTACAGTTAGTATGGTTAGATGTGCATTCATTTGACTAAATGACGATTGTGCAAGCGTGACTCGTCTCAATTTTTATGCCGAAATATTTATAACTTCATAGAAACTAAGAATCGGCAAAACTGTATTTGGAATTCCTGATGGGAAATATATGACAAGCTATGAGTATATCCGACACACGCAGGTATATGACAGATTTGAAACCCGGTATGAGATAAAGTGTTACAAGTGGCGTGATACTGAAATTGCCGATACAGGCGGATTCAGGATTTTTTGTCGGTAGGTGCCTCGATCACGTTAAATACCGTTGGGTCATAACGTGTCAATGATTCGGGTCATAACGGGTCGGGTAAATAACACATTATAATGTAGAAATACGACATGGCTTTTAAAAATTAGAGATGGACAACTAAGATAACTTCCTATCGATTATAAACTTTTTATTTGATGTCTCCGTTTATGAATTCATGATGCAAGCTTTATTAGTTATTATATGATATCATGACTATTAAATATATAAAAGTGTTGCGATAGTTGTTAATTCTATATGAACTTTTCTATTACGCCTTTATTGGTTAAGAAAATTAAATTATTATTATCAAAGATCATATACATTTCCTAGTAGAATGAATGAATTAATTAAATTTAGTGCACTTATATTTTCCTTAAACGAATGTGACTTCCTTTTACGTTGGCACATCAGTTACGTAATCACGTTGTATATCTTTAATTAGAGCACCCGACAACGTATAATGATATCCTGCCAATTCTTTTATACCATAAAATAACTACATAATGAATAGAAAGGTAGTTGCATATATAATTAACCATCCGTAATAGTTAATGTCTTTTAAGAGGTGTTTTCTATCAAATCATCATTTCAACGCCCCATATAAATGTATAAGGGTTAAAGCTTCTTAATGCACTTTTACTCATTAATTTCCAATTTTATTTCTCTTATTTTTGTGTTATACTAGAAACGTCCATCTCATTTCATACTTCTATAAGACCATCCGTAATGGTTCATGCCCCCTAAGGGGCATTTCTCTGCCACATCAGCATCATAATGCACCTTTAAAAATGTGTAATGGTTAACGCTCTTTCAATCAATACTTTCCATTTTGTTTTCTTTTCATTAGCATTATACTAGAATAACAAAATGGAAAGTAATGATTGAAAGGGCATTAAAAGCCGTTAACCATTACACATTTTAAAAGGGAATTATGATGCTGATGTGACAGGAAATGTCCCTTAGGGGGCATTAACCGTTACGAGTAATCTAAAATGCCCATAATGCATGGTCTAACTAGTAGTAGCTGAAATTTCTAAAAGTAATTATTTTAACGTGTCCTATTATTTTTTAAGAAGTCATATTATTAAAGCTGGGGTTGGTTCCGATACAAACCATATTTATCCTACAAACCGTAAGAACAGATCCTAGCACATAAAAAAAGTTAAATTAGCACATATTAGAACAATACACACATAAAAGTAGCACTTTTGAATTATATTAGCACATTAAAATTAATCAAGATGATTGATTTTAACACATACGTGAATGATATCAACACTTTTCTTTATCAACACTTTGAAACAAAAGAAATATCAAAATAAAGAATTAATTGTTGGTTTGCGTAATTATAGAGAATTCAATATAATTTATATTATTTAGGTTGGTATTTTACCATTTCTCTATAACTAATTAGATGTCATATGATACTTTTTAAATGGTTCTTATAGTTTATATACAAAATGTAGTTTGTATCTTATATTTCCCAAATAAAATTAGATTTAAAGCACATATCTTTTAGTTATATATGAATGCATTTTGGGTCCTAGATGAATAGAAAAAGAAAAACCGGGCCTTTTCCACTTGTTCTATTATTTTTAATTCTATTGTTTTTAATGATAAAATAATCAGAATTCTAGAATTTAATCTTCCTTATCCTTGTGAACATAATCAACACCATAGTTTTCTTCTAATTGGTTAGTTATTATTATTTTTTTCATAAATGTTAATGATACTAAAACTTGGTCTTCTAAGATGACAAGATTTCTTCAAAATTAAATCATATTATGAAAACGAACTAGATCATCTATTTTTTGCCAACAAAATCCTAATTTGGAGTTATCTTGAAAAACTTTTGTTAGAATTTGAAGCCACCTCAATAATAACCCACAAAACAGAGCAGTATGCTAATATGGATGAGTGTTTAATAAACAATGGGGCCGACCAATAAAAATGAGTGTGTTATAGGAAAAAATAGTTCAATAACACTTAATGATAAAATATTTCACACCTTTTGTTATCTTTATAAAAAAAACTATAAAATGATTGACTCTTATATTCAAAACCGCAACTATCCTTTCTCTTCCACTTTACACCTCGAAATACGTACTTATATACCTAGACAACTTCTTAACTTGAGATAGCTAGAGAAAATCTGTCACACCCCAACTGAGTACGGAAACATTAAGGTGAGACGTAATAGATTGTTAAAAAACGTCATAATACAATATTTGTGATAATATATTAAGACTCAAAATATGAGTGTCATATAATCAAGTCAAACATTATGTTAAAAGAAAAGAACTACAACAATCGGAAATTACATGAATAAAACATCAAAATTTCATAGATAAATTAGGTGAGTATCTAAATCCACCCTAAATAGTTTCTCGTGATAGCATCTCAAACGTTTCCTACAACATGTATAAAATATCCGTTAACACAAAATTATGTCGGTGAACATACTAGTTTGTTTACATAGCATAAGTAAGGTAAAATCTCAAATCCACATGTTCATAACATAGTAAATTATGTATCATACTAGCATGCAAAATCTAAAAATCAAACCAAAGTTTGGCACTAGCATACCCTTATCACCGAAGCAAATAAGGTCAAATAGAATAGCTTAACAATGACCCATAAAACGGGGCGGTGTGCTAATCCTATAGTGCTATACATGTTAAGGGATGTTTGCAAGGTTAATGATACATAGCTAAGTATAAGAATGTTCTAGCATGTATTCACAATCTGTCACACCCCAACCGATGACGGAAACATCGAGGCGGATGAAAACGAGATTGCTCAAAACGTCATAACACTACTTTGCGATAATAAATTAAACATAACCATTTTCATTGATAACAAATTCGAAATACAGTGTTCAAATACGAAATACGACAATTCCAAATAACATAACAACTTGAACTAAAATACAAAAGTTTAAATTTAGGCGTGTATCTAATCCACCCTAAGTATGATTCTTCCACGGCGTCAACTAGTTTCAGTTTCCTGCAACATGTATTAAAATAATATATATCATCAAAAAGTTGGCGAGCATACAAGTTTGATACATAGCATAATAGTGAATAAAATTTGCCTCATATCCAACATGGTAACATTGCATATAACTGTCATAAACATAATAAACATGTGTTCTTATATGTCAATCCAAATTCTAACGCAATCGTGATTACCCAACATCGTCGAAACGCAATGAGTGTGATATAGTTTACTTAACAATATCACAAGTTTACGGGCGGTGCGTTACTCCTATAGCGCTATATTTGTTAAGGTAGGCTAGCAAAGTTAATGAGCATATAACACAAGTCTAACATAGCATGCGATAACAAGGATATAAACAAGTCTCATGTTATTAACGGATAGAGTAAGTGTGTAAACAAGTTTTATTGTGATTTGTGATTTGTACATGTTGCACCAAAGTGTTTAAAATAGAAAATGGGATCGAGTATACTCACGGTTTTGCAAGCTTTCCTTGTAAATTCCGTGAAGAGTTTGGTTGGTGAGAGGATCGCCGAGTTATCCTACACAAGGAAACGTAGGCGTATAAGTTTTCGGACGATATCGGAGGACTAGGAATTTGGAATGAAAAGTATGACAAAGTATTTATACAAGAAAGTAGTCACCTAGGTCTAGCACTCGTTTTTGACACTATGAGAACCCATAAGGGTTAGTATGATTTCATAGGTGTAAACACTATTAGAATCGTAACGAGGAACTAAACATTTCGGTGATTAAACTTAGTAACTTGACGAATAGCTATTTGGTTATCATCAAGGGTTCGGCTTTTAGGTATTTTATATAGATTATAATAGATATAAGTCAAGTAGGAGGTATGAGGATTAAACCATCCATTTAAGACCCTTTGGATTCATGTAAGTCAAGCATGGAGGTAGGATGATCAACATCCATTCAACCTCTTTATAAGATTCACCACTTCACAATGTTGTCATAGACAACAAGGAGGGTCATGAATATACAATAAGGAAATGAAATTGTCACACCCCAACCGATTGCGGAAACATCGGGATGAGACGAAAACGAGATTGCAAGAGACTTCATAACACTAATTGTGACAAGTATTTAATAATTACTTTTTACGTTGCTTGAACTAGGAACACCACAAGTTTAAAATGAATAATGTGCAATAAGTATTCAAATAAATAAATTTCATTTCATTACAATGATTTTTGTACACGTATAGGAATCGAGATACAACATGATTGAAAATAAATTACAATACAACGAACATTAAAATTTAAATGCGTTTCTTGGCAATCCTACTAGTTTCATCTGTCACAATCCTGCAACATTTAATAAAAGCATGGATCAGTACAAAAGCACTAGCGACCATACAAGTTTGAATATAAGTATATGTATAAAAGTTTGTCTCAAAACCACATGGCATTTTATATTCAAGTTGAAACGAGCATACATAAATAACTTACGCATAGCAAATAGTATATAATTAAAATCTTTAACTAGCATGCATAACAACCTAAGCATAACAATATCATGAGAATACAAGTTGAAACTAACAAGCATAAACTACCTAAGCATAACAATGAACGTGTTCGATGGCTTGAGAATTTAATTATAATCGATTGTGTAAAGTGGGTTTTGTATACCTGTTGCACCAAAAAATGCGTTAAAGCGTAAAAAGGGTCGAGTATACTCACAGTTTTGCAAAGCTTCCTTTGGTGATTCCGTGAAGAGTTGGAGCTTCAAGCTTCTTTTAAAATACTTAGTTTTTCTTTTAGAACTCTTAGAGTTCTCTTCATTGCTTGGAAGATTTGAGAGAAGTTGAGAGGTTGAGAGAAAAATGGTTGGAACACTTAGTGTCCTTTCAGAAGTCTTAGAATTCTTAATTTAGAGAGACTGAGAGAATTACAGAGATGGAGAGAAGAATGGTGTGAAGAAATTGGTAAAAGGAGGTTGGTATTTATAGGTAGAGAAGGTGGAAAAGAGTGAAATATGATTGGTTAAAAAAGGTGGAAGAGGATTGAAAAGATGATTGGTGGAGAAAAGAGGTGGAAAAGGGTGAAATATGATTGGTTAAAGAAGGTGGAAGAGCATTGATGAGGTGGAAATATGATTGGTATATTTCTTGGTATTCTTGAGTATTGTTAGGGCATGGATTTTATGCCAAGGATCATCCATCTTGAGACTGAACCTGGATCACAGATCCTTAACGGAAATCGCAGGGATTCTAAGGATCAAGGATCCTTACCTATATTTATGTTAGCTGATAATTGTTCCTTTGTGTTAGTTTACATATGCAGGTAATCGTGGACTAAGTCATCAAGGGAATGTCGGAGGAATATGCCATTTCTAGCACGTGCAAGTGAAGCCATGACCGTTATATGTGAACATGGGGAGCTTGCATGGATTTCGGAGAGTTAGTTAATGAGATTAGCTAGATATTTAGTGGGATATTGAGCTTGATAGACACACAATCTGACCGAAACACACACTTGCATACGTACTGTTGCTATTCTCTCGAACACTCATTAGAATTCTTATTGTAACAAGCTCAACATTTCCAAAGTTGTAATCTTTCTTGTTAAATATAGTTGGTGATCGGTAGTTTCCATCACCCGAGGTTTTTAATGCCGGAGATCAACTCTTGATCAAGGGTTTTTTCCTCGTACAAATCATTGTGTTCATCGTCATTTACTTTTGATATTTGTTCATCCATTTGTTCGTTTAACCAAGCACTAAACCTCACATTCAAAGTTTGGTTACATTATCCTTGTTGTGATTTTTGACCAAAACAGTTTGGCGCCCACCGTGGGGCAATCGATGCTTCAATTCTAAAAATTCCGTTTGTTTCATTCATTTCTGTTCATCTCCATTAACTACATGGCTTCTCAGGGAAAATCCAGTTCAAGTGCCATGCCGGCGGTTACCGCATCTCAGCCTAGTGCATCATTGCCACCCATTCCCACTGCACCGGCGAGGAGTGCTGATAATGCTCAGAAGAAGCCAACACCAGTTTTCTGAAGGCTTCTACTGTTTCATCCTCTACACCTACTAACAATGATCTGTCTACTTTGATTTTGCAGATGAAAGGATACATGGAACAACAAGACAAAACTAACCAAAGGATCCTCAGGGAGATTGATGAAATCAAGAAGCAGAAGAGATCAGTGGAGGATCACTCTCAGCTGATGCCCAGATCATTGGATTTCACTTCTCCGGTTTCAACAATCCAGCATTCAAGGGGATCTGGTGTTCAAATCCAAGGATCCTCCAATTACCAGCAGGGATCAATGGCGATGACACAGGCTCAAGAATCCTCAGGATTACAACATGGATCATTAGCAATGACGCAGCCACAAGCATCTCATTACCAACCTTATGGATCCTCAAATCAACATCAAGGAGGCTATCTCACCTCAGGAGGATATTTGGAGTCGGTTGCACCAAAGGAATCCTATTTCTAGCATCAAGGATCCTTTTCTAAGGATCAAGGATCTGGCGCTTGGGATAAGGTTCAAAGATCCTCCTCTCAGGTTCAAGGGATCCATGCAGTATCTTTCAAGGCCCTCAGCACCCGTGTATCCTGGACCCAATGTCTTTCAGGATCAAGGATCCTCAGGAAGTCAGATATTCAAGGATTCTGAAGTTCACAAAGGGGACTTCATCCCTATGCAGACTATTGCTTCATCTGGTCCAACTGTTGCACCTAAAGTGTCTACTTTTAGATACACTTATGCAATACCGGTTCCAAACCAATCAGGAGGTAACCATGTCAATACATCTTTTGGTACTAATTACGGTTCCATACAGGATACATGTATCAATCAGGCTATGGCACGGGAACTTTGAAAGCTTAAGGATATGATATCCAGCGTCCCAAGAGTGGTTAAGCCCATTCCTGAGATCCCAGATGGAAGTCACAGGGTGTCTCTTTTTGCACCTCCTATATGCAATGCTGAGATACCAAAACGCTTTCAAACCCCAACATGAAGCTGTACGATGGTACGACTGATCCACAGGAGCATGTGGCATAGTACCGGGAAAGAATGGAGATCAACCCCATTCCAGAAAGGTTAAAAGAAGCCTGTCTTTGTAAGGGCTTCGGATCTACACTCACTGGATCGGCACTGAAATGGCTGCTAAGTCTTCCTCCTTACTCAATTATTTCTTTTTCTCATTTAGTTAATTTGTTCAATAATCAGTTTTCATGTAGTAGAACCTTTGAATGATTAACTAATGATTTATATAGGGTAACACAGGGTCGTGATGAATCCTTAAGGGATTATATCACTAGGTTTAGTAAAGAATCCTTAGATATCCCCAATCTGGATATTGCCACTGCTGTGGAAGCATTTAAAATGGGATTACTTAGAGATTCAAAATTCTATGATGATCTTGTTATGACACCTTGCAGGAATTTAGATGAGGTAAGGAACAGGGCATTGAGGTTCATTCGGTTAGAGGATGATAAGAGGACCCAAGAGAGACTGTCAGGATCCTCAAGACAGGAAAAACAAGGATCATTCTTTAAGAATAATCGATCCAAGTCATACTCTAAGAATGATAATCACCATGTGCATGCAGCGAAGAGGAGGAAGATGATGAGGATTATCCTCTGATTTCTGAATATTGTTTTTCTGCTGATAATAATGAACTAATACTTGCTATGCAGAATTTAGGTGACAAGGCTAGATGGCCAAGGAAAACTGATAAACCTGGAGCCACTAAGGATAAGTCCAAATGGTGTGCTTATCATGGGGATTTTGGCCACCTTACTGACGAGTGTATAGCATTGAGGAAGGAAATTGGCTATCTTCTTAGCAAAGGGTATTTGAAGGAGCTGCTAGGAAGGAAACGATCAAGGACTCAGGATACTGAGAAAGTTCCTGAGAGAGCTCCTCCACCGCCAGCAGATGCTCAGATCATTAACTTTATTTCTGGTGGTTTTGATATCTATGGAACTTTGTTTTTAGCGGCTAAAAGGCATGCTAAGGAGACGAAGATGGAGAATGGGGAGAGACCAGTTCGAACATCTACCCTCACACAACAAAAAGCGATATCATTTGATGAGGAGGATCGCGTAGACATTCAGGATCCTTATCATGATTGTCTTGTCATTACTTTATTTATTTCTAACCATTTGTTCGCAGGATTCTTATTGATGGAGGAAGTTCAGTGAACATAATCCAGTTGGATGTCCTCAAAAAGATGAACATTCCTGAATCTGAAATCATACCAAGATCAACGGTGCTCGTGGGATTCATTGGGGAAACCAAGAATACATTGGGGGACATCAAACTTCCAATTTATCCTTGGCAGATAAATTTTGTGTAATAGATAGCTTATCTTGCTGTAATGTTATCCTTGACAGGCCATGGATACATGACATGAAGGCGGTCCCATCAACATACCACCAATGTGTCAAGTTTCCAAGTCCATGGGGAATAGTCAAGATAGAAAGTGATCAGCAGGAGGCAAAGAATTGCTACACTTCCTCGATGACACCTGCTTCCAAGTCTAGGGAAGCATAGCAATTAAAGCATCCTCCAAAAGACGTCATGGAGGCAAGATGTAACGCCCCGCATTTCTATACTTTCTATATTTGAAAACTCTGTATCGTACTTCTATTTTTAGTAAGCGTTGTATCTTGTATTTGTCTTTCATTGTAAACGTGGAAAAACCAAGACTTGAATCGTAATGAGAAACTCGTATTTTAACAATATTATGTTAATTATAGTCATGTTACACTTATACTTGTTCATACTTTAAACGTGTAAACGTATTCGTGGTACTCTCAATCGTAAACGTGTGATAACTTGCAAACGTGGTATGTATGCGTAATCAAGACTCAAACGTGAAACTCGTAATCATTAAACTAAATTCGTTACGAAAATATAATTATCTATTCATTTATTAAGTTAATTAATTATTAAATTAATTAATTAAATTAGTTAATAAAATTAGTTAATTTCTTTTTTTACAAAAAATTAAAATGCTAATTTATATATATATATATATATATATATATATATATATATATATATATATATATATACTAACATTTTGAATTTAAATGTTAATATATTTTTTTATAAAGTCCAAGGTCTAAATTGTAATTCTTGAATTCTTAACTTCAGGGACTAATCTTGCCATTTTTGATAAATTGTTTAAAGGTTTTTAATTAAAACAAATAATATATATAAATAATATACCAAAACCGGATCCGCGGGACTCGAACCCGGGACCTCCGGTTCACCAAACAAAGCCTCAACCACTCCACCAGCCGCCTCACATTTGAATGGACCTGGAAACAAAAGCTTCTTATGCTTTGTTTCCGGTCGAAGACTGGTCGCGACCAGTGGGCAAACAGCCTTTTTTTGGGCGGGTTTTTTGTGTTTTATTTGAGTTTTAAATCATGTTTTAACATTAATTACTTAACTAAAACCTAACCTAACCCTTCCCTATAAAACCCACACACAATCCAAGCATTTTACACTTTCTAAACTCCATCTAATCCCTCTCAAATCACCTCAAAATCCTTGCAACATCAGATTTTTGAGCAGAATTACCCATCTTCACAGAAGTGAGTATAACTCACTCATTTCTTAACAAAATCCTTCCATTCTTTTTCCCACTTGCTTGGATTAACCTAAGGATCATTTCCATTGGTTTTCCATGGAAAACCAAGCTCTGGAATGACCAGAAAAAGGTTCCAAAGTGGACTGTTTTACTTTATGTTCTCATAAACTTGTTTAATCTCTTACTTTTCTCATTCATCCTAGTGTTCTTGAACTCCTAATCACATGTATGATTATGGGGACTAATCTAGGTTGTTAAACTTGTAAATATGAGTATTTAATCACTCCAAACTTTCTGTTTTTGAAGAGCATTGAGCTCACAAGTGATGCAAGTTCTTAAACTTGTTCATGTGTGTCCACCAAGGAAGCTTGGGCTATCCTAACTTGAGACCACACATTACTTGATGATTTTCATCAAGATCCCAAAATAGTTTGCTAGACTTAAAGTGTCACGACCCCACAAAGCCGTTGACGATTGTCCTCGTGTGCTCGTCGGGTTGTTGAATACTTGGCTACTTGGTATCTAGATGACACCTTATCATTCTTGTCTTTACATTCTTGTATAGTATATAGTTCTTGTACCCTCCTTGTTACCAATGGTAACTTGTGTAGTGGTGAACATAATCCGAGGTTCAAAGTGGATGGTTTAACCTCCCACCTCATACTTGACATACATGACACTAGAGGTTACAAAGTGGATGGTTCATCCTCCCACCTCCTACATGATTATAATGATATATATATAACTATATTATAATTCTAAAACCGAAACCTTGATAATGAACTTATAATCACCTATCAAGTTATTAAGTTTAACACTAAAGTATGTAATTCCTTGTCACGATTCTAATAGGCCCCGGACCTATGAAATCACACCCAACTCGTAAGAGTTACTATAGTGTCAAGAACGAGTGTTACATCTTAGTGAATACTTTCATATCATAATACTTTATCAAACTTATTTTTAATCATGCTCGAATACTCCTAATCTCCTGTTGAAACTCTATACTCATACGCCTCGTTTCCTCTTGTAGGATAATTCGGCGTCATCCTCGAACTAACGTCTTCACGGATTGTCAAGTGTAGAAAAGACTTAGCAAAACCGTGAGTACACTCGACCCACTTTGTTTATAACACTTTTCGAGTGTAACATGTTTCCATATACAAAATCACAAACACTTAAACTTTATGAAACACACAAACGATCCCATATACATGAAAGCTTGAATCTTATACTTGATGCTTGTCTTGGATATTCGTATTGCTATGCTTTAGTCATTAACTATTTTTAGCCTTCGTTTGACATGCTTAGCGCTATAGGAATTCACGCATCCACCTCCATCGTGTTATTCGTGAGATCATGTTAAAACATTGTGATTGCGTTAAGGGTTTGATTATTAGTATTGCATGCCTTGATATTGCTCTTGTATAGATTTGGTTGCCATGTGGATTGTTTAAGCTTATTCGTATACGTATGCTATGCCTAAACTTGTGTACTCGCCTTGCTTTCGCATTGACATTATTTTAAAACATGTTACAGGTTGAAGGAGATGATGCGATGAAAACAATATAGCAAGGACTAGATACACACAAATTAGACGTTAGGTTTAATGTCGATGTATCAATTTTGTTATGACTTTGCAAATGTTATGCTGTTCTTTGTTTTGTTACATTGATGTATTTGACAATTCTTATGAAATGAAATATGGTTTAATTAATTATTGTCACTTAATAATGTTGTGAGCAATGAGCAATCTCGTTTTCGTCTCATCCTGATGTTTCCGCCATTGGTTGGGGTGTGACAGATTGGTATCAGAGCCATAACTATAGGGAATTAGGTAGAATTGCCATGTTCGACCTAGTCTATAGTTCTAAGTACCCGTTGTGACCATTCTTGATTATGCTTAAAACTTTATGCTTCCTACTTTGCTTCTGTCTTTCCTTTTGGTCTTAATACATATACATGGTGTCTTCCTAAGACACTTTTACACAATACACGTTTGGACGCTTGAAGACACTCGTAATATAAACGAGACGACTTCACTAAAATAGGTGTGAAAACCGCAATTTGGTGAACGACTCTCAATCCGCTATACTTATTCTTTTTGCACGCAATTATGCCATCGAGTTAGGGTGAAAACCAAACCTTGATGAAAATTTCCAACTCAAAACTCTAGTGGACCCTTACCAATGAATCGGAATTTGCTCTTCGTTTGGTAAGTACCAACCACACTTAGGGTACGAAATCATCAAGTTAGGGGTGAAACCCGCACCTTGTCGATTAAGTCCCATTCCTTGATTTTCGCTCTCGCCAAAGTCTCGATTTTCCGATCGGTTAGAGACGTGTAGTAACTGGAAGGGTAAAATGTCGTTAGTCGCTTCTCGATGAGAGCATTTTACCTATAGGCCAAAGCACGTTTCTCTAATTCAAAAATATCTTCGATTCACTTTGGAATTGTCGATGATTCTCTACCCGAATCATTCCCATGTTTTACGAGCCTATTCTTTTTATGTGACTCAAATTTTATGTGTTTTGATACTTGTTACCTCTTCATTTCAAACCGTACACACTCGCACGTTTATCGCAATCAAAAACAATACTAATCCCCGTGAACAAACTAAATTTATACTCTTTTTTGTATTCATACGTGAGTATACATGTTATACTTGTTGAACTCATGCAAACTATGTGAACCATACTTGATGAACACATGCTTCTTATGTGGAACTTATGTGAATTTTATTAATACTCATGCATGCAAAACCTATTTCTTTATTACAATCAAGTCTCATGCTTTTGTCTTGTTTACAACCTCTAGATGCCTCCTTTCCGTAACTCGTTGAACCGCCTCAAGAAGTCCAAGAAGACGGATTCCCAGAAGGAATCCAACAACGAGGACTCGATATCGAAGCAAGAACTGATTGGGCTCATTTCGAGCAAATGGCCGGGCAATTGGCTAAGATCATACCCACATTGTTAGCCAAATCCACACCATACACGCCGAAGCCACACCTAAATCATCCGCTGATTCCAAAGCCGATACCCCCAAACCATCTTACCAATTCAAGCATTTCATGGCTTGTAAACCAGTGGAATTCACTGCCATGGACGGTGTTACCGCCATGATCAATTGGTTTGATTCAATGGAGCTTATCTTCCTTCAGGGCGGCTGCCCTGAGGAACTCCGAACCCTTAATGCCACCGGGGTCCTCCGCAAGAGAGCCCTCGAGTGGTGGACCACCGAACGAAACACGCGTGGCAACGAAGCAGCCATGCGATGACTTGGGAAGAGCTTAAGGAGCTCATGAAGGAGCAATTCTATCCTCCCCATGAGACCCAGAAACTTAAAACGAGTTCTGGAATCTCACACAACAGGGGAGCGATCGCTGAAGGATTGATTGCGCGCTTTAAACAGTTAAGTATCATTTGCCCTGGGCAAGTCGATACTGTTCCCAAGTCAATCGCCAAGATCATCCATTGCCTCTCACCGGTGATCATGAACCATGTAGCCGCAGCCAACCCGAAAACCCTCGAGGAAGCCTATGCCATAACCCTCCAACTCAACCATAACTGCATCCTTTAGGGGGCCTACGACAAGGTCCCTACGAAGCATGCGCACCAAGCCATTGCCAACACCACCGAATCACCTACCCCTCTAGCCAAGAAGCCCCACAACAAGAACAAGAAGCGGAAGGCTTCTTCTCAAAACAATGTGTCGTTACTCCGCCTACCCAAAACACCAACCAACCTGGACAAGGTTACATTGGCTCTCACCCCAAGTGTACCATTTGCAACTACCATCACCCTGTTGGCACCTCATGCCGAAAATGTGCCAACTGTAATAGGTTTGGAACACCTATCCAACTACTGTCGCCTACCCCAGAACCATCAAACCCAAGCCCTTTTACCCAATCCTAACCCAAACCGCCAAACCCAAGCTACACCTGGTCGAACCTGCTACAATTGTGGCGATCCTAACCATTTCGCCAACGTTTGCCCGAAAGCACCAACAACCAACAGCAACAACAAACCGAACCTGTGAAAGGACGAGCTTTCGTTCTCACCTAGCTCAAGCCCAAAGTTCGAATGACGTCATCACTGGTACGTTCCTTGTGAACCATATCTATGCTAATTGTCTGTTTGATACTAGCGTGGATAGAAGTTTTGTATCCGTTGAATTTGAACCCTTGCTTAAGTGCGAACGAACTAAAATGCCTAATCCTTTTGCTGTCGAAGTCGCTAATGGTAAGACCATCTCTGTTGACTCTGTTCTTTCTGGTTGCTCCCTAATCTTAAACGATCATAAGTTTTCCATCGACCTCATACCTATGCAAATGGGTAGCTTTGACGCCATAGTAGGAATGGACTGGCTTAAGCGAGTTCGTGCTGAAGTCGTTTGTTCTGAGAAATTCATTCGTCTTCCCCTACCTCAAGGTGACTCTTTACACGTCTATGGTGAGAAACCTTAGGGTCTCAAGCTTATGTCATGCATCAAAGCGAACAAGTACTTGCGTAAGGAGTACTTTGCCTTTCTCGCCCACGTTGTGGAAAAGAAAGACAAAGGTCCTAGCATAAGTGATGTTCCTGTCGTTTGTGAGTTCCCTTCTGTTTTCCCCGAGGATCTCCCTGGTCCTCCCTCCTCGAGCTGTCGATTTTCGTATTAACCTCATTCCTGGCGCAACTCCTGTTGAGAAGGCTCCCTATCGTTTAGACACCCTCAGAGATGCAAGAGCTATCAAGCCAACTTCAAGAGCTTCTTGATAAAGGCTTTATACGCCCTAGTACTTCCCCTTGGGGTGCTCCCGTGTTGTTCGTCAAGAAGAAAGATGGGTCTTTTCGGATGTGCATTGATTATCGTGAGCTCAATAAACTTACAGTCAAAAACCGATACCCACTTCCTCGTATTGACGATCTCTTCGATCAATTGCAAGGTGCGAAGTGCTTTTCAAAGGTTGACCTCCGTTTTGGCTATCATCTACTTCGGGTTTCCGAGGAAGATGTACCCAAAACCGCATTTCGCACACGTTATGGACACTACGAGTTCGTGGTCATGCCTTTTGGTTTGACCAACGCTCCTGCAGTGTTTATGGATCTCATGAACCGTGTGTGTAAGCCTTTTCTCGATCATTTCGTCATTGTATTCATCAACGATATCCTAATCTACTCCAAGACGAAAGAAGAACATGGACGACATTTGCGTCTTATTCTTCAGCTTTTGCAAACCGAACGTCTTTATGCCAAATTCTCCAAGTTGAATTTTGGCTAAAAGAGGTTCAATTCTTAGGTCACACCATCAATGAACTTGGTATTCATGTTGACCCTGCAAAGATAGAAGCTGTGAAGAATTGGATTGCACCTAAGTCGCCCTCTGAAATTCGTTCGTTTCTTGGCCTAGCTGGGTATTATCGCCGTTTCATCTCGAACTTCTGGAAGATTGCCGTTCCTTTGACTTCGTTGACTCAAAAAGATAAACCTTTTGTTTGGGGTCCCGAACAAGAAGAATCTTTCCAAACGCTCAAGGACATGCTTTGTAATGCTCCTATTCTCACTCTCCCCAATGGGAACGACGATTTCGTCGTGTATTGCGATGCCTCTAACCAGGGTCTTGGTTGCGTTCTCATGCAACGGGACAAAGTAATCGCTTACGCGTCGAGACAACTCAAAATTCATGAGAAAAACTATACTACTCACGACCTTGAACTTGGTGCAGTTGTTTTTGCATTAAAGATTTGGCGACACTACCTTTATGGTACAAAGTGTACGGTCTTTACCGACCATAAGAGCCTCCAACACATCTTTGATCAAAAGGAACTCAACATGCGTCAACGTCGTTGGGTAGAATTGTTAAACGACTACGACTGCGATATCCGCTACCACCCTGGTAAGGCGAATGTCGTGGCCGATGCACTTAGTCGTAAGACTCATGTCAAGAGTGCTCGTTGCTACCAAATCGTGGGAAAACTCAATGAGTTAATTCGACAAGCACAATTTGCCGTCATTAACGAGGGTAACCTCGATAACGAGTTGAATTGTGGAATCGAAAACCCACTCGAAGCTAAGCCTGATGGTATTCTTTACTACCATAGTCGCATTTGGATTCCCGATCGTCTCAATCTTCAGACTACTTTGATGGACGAAGCTCACAAATCCCGATACTCCGTTCATCCTGGAGCTGATAAGATGTATCATGAGTTGCGCGCATCCTATTGGTGGCCTGGAATGGAACGTGATATCGCTCTCTACGTCTCCAAATGCCTTACGTGTTCCAAAGTCAAGGCAGAACATCAACATCCCTCCGGTTTGCTCGAACAACCAGAAATTCCTGTCTGGAAATGGGAGAGCATAGCCATGGATTTCATTCACGAAATTGCCTCGTACCTCGTCTGGTCACGACAGTATTTGGGTTATCATCAATCGTTTGACCAAATCCGCACACTTCCTCGCCATTCGTGAAGATTACAAAGTCGAGAAACTGGCTCGTATCTACACGAGTGAAATCATTAGTCGTCACGGTACTCCTCTTGATATTATTTCTGATCGTGATGCTCGTTTCACTTCTCGCCTTTGGCAAACTTTCCAATCCGCCCTTAGCACTCGTTTGAATCTTAGCACCGTTTTTCATCCTCAATCTGATGGTCAGGCCGAGCGTACTATTCAAACTCTAAAGGATATGCTTCGATCATGCGTAATCGATTTTGGAGGCAACTGGGATTTGCACTTACCCTTGGTAGAATTCTCGTACAACAACAGCTATCACGCAAGTATTCAAATGGCTCCATTTGAAGCACTGTATGGTCGCAAATGCCGTTCGCCTATTTGTTGGCACGAGATCGGAGACGTACAACTCACCGGTCCCGAACTTATACAAGAGACGACGGACAAGATCCTACAGATTCTGACAACTTGCTCAAAGCTCGAAGCCGACAAAAGAGCTATGCTGATAGAAGACGCAAACCTTTGGAATTCGACATAGGTGACCACGTACTTCTCAAGGTTGCACCTTGGAAAGGTGTTGTTCGTTTGGTAAGAAAAGCAAACTCGCTCCTCGCTATGTGGGTCCTTTCAAGATTCTCGAAAGGATAGGCACGGTAGCGTATCGACTGGATCTACCTCAAACGCTCAGCAATGTTCATCCTATGTTTCATGTTTCGAATTTGAAGAAGTGTCTAGCCGAAGAAGGACTTCAAGTTCGACTCGAAGATCTTCAGATCAACGATACTTTGCACTTTGTGGAGAAACCGGTCGAAATCATGGACCGAGGAACCAAGCAACTGAGGCGCAGTCGTATTCCTATTGTCAAGGTTCGATGGGAAGGTAAACGTGGCGCCGAATTCACTTGGGAACTTGATATGAAGACTAAGTATCCATATCCTCTTCGTTACATCTTCCTAAATTTCGGGACGAAATTTCCTAAAGGAGGGGAGACTGTAACGCCCCGCGTTTCTATACTTTCTATATTTGAAAACTCTGTATCGTACTTCTATTTTTAGTAAGCGTTGTATCTTGTATTTGTCTTTCGTTGTAAACGTGGAAAAACCGAGACTTGAATCGTAATGAGAAACTCGTATTTTAACAATATTATGTTAATTATAGTCATGTTACACTTATACTTGTTCATACTTTAAACGTGTAAACGTATTCGTGGTACTCTCAATCGTAAACGTGTGATAACTTGCAAACGTGGTATGTATGCGTAATCAAGACTCAAACGTGAAACTCGTAATCATTAAACTAAATTCGTTACGAAAATATAATTATCTATTCATTTATTAAGTTAATTAATTAAATTAATTAATTAAGTTAATTAATTAAATTAATTAATTAAATTAGTTAATAAAATTAATTAATTTCTTTTTTTACAAAAAATTAAAATGCTAATTTATATATATATATATATATATATTTATATACTAACATTTTGAATTTAAATGTTAATATATTTTTTTATAAAGTCCAAGGTCTAAATTGTAATTCTTGAATTCTTAACTTCAGGGACTAATCTTGCCATTTTTGGTAAATTGTTTAAAGGTTTTTAATTAAAAAATAATATATATAAATAATATACCAAAACCGGATCCGCGGGACTCGAACCCGGGACCTCCGGTTCACCAAACAAAGCCTCAACCACTCCACCAGCCGCCTCACATTTGAATGAACCGGAAACAAAAGCTTCTTATGCTTTGTTTCCGGTCGAAGACTGGTCGCGACCAGCGGGCAAACAGCCTTTTTTTGGGCGGGTTTTGTGTTTTATTTGAGTTTTAAATCATGTTTTAACATTAATTACATAACTAAAACCTAACCTAACCCTTCCCTATAAAACCCACACACAATACAAGCATTTTACACTTTCTAAACTCCATCTAATCCCTCTCAAATCACCTCAAAATCCTTGCAACATCAGATTTTCGAGCAGAATTACCCATCTTCACAAAAGTGAGTATAACTAACTCATTTCTTAACAAAATCCTTCCATTCTTTTTCCCACTTGCTTGGATTAACCTAAGGATCGTTTCCATTGGTTTTTCATGGAAAACCAAGCTCTGGAATGACCAGAAAAAGGTTCCAAAGTGGACTGTTTTACTTTATGTTCTCATAAATTTTTTAATCTCTTACTTTTCTCATTCATCCTAGTGTTCTTGAACTCCTAATCACATGTGTGATTATGGGGACTAACCTAGGTTGTTAAACTTGTAAATAGGAGTATTTAATCACTCCAAACTTTCTGTTTTTGAAGAGCATTGAGCTCACAAGTGATGCAAGTTCTTAAACTTGTTCATGTGTGTCCACCAAGGAAGCTTGGGCTATCCTAACTTGAGACCACACATCACTTGATGATTTTCATCAAGATCCCAAAATAGTTTGCTAGACTTAAAGTGTCACGACCCCACAAAGCCGTTGACGATTGTCCTCGTGTGCTCGTCGGGTTGTTGAATACTTGGCTACTTGGTATCTAGATGACACCTTATAATTCTTGTCTTTACATTCTTGTATAGTATATAGTTCTTGTACCCTCCTTGTTACCAATGTAACTTGTGTAGTGGTGAACATAATCCGAGGTTCAAAGTGGATGGTTTAACCTCCCACCTCATACTTGACATACATGACACTAGAGGTTACAAAGTGGATGGTTCATCCTCCCACCTCCTACATGATTATAGTGATATATATATAACTATATTATAATTCTAAAACCGAAACCTTGATAATGAACTTATAATCACCTATCAAGTTATTAAGTTTAACACTAAAGTATGTAATTTCTTGTCACGATTCTAATAGGCCCCGAACCTATGAAATCACACCCAACTCGTAAGAGTTACTATAGTGTCAAGAAGGAGTGTTACATCTTAGTGAATACTTTCGTATCATAATACTTTATCAAACTTATTTTTAATCATGCTCGAATACTCCTAATCTCCTGTTGAAACTCTATACTCATACGCCTCGTTTCCTCTTGTAGGATAATTCGGCATCATCCTCGAACCAACGTCTTCACGGATTGTCAAGTGTAAAAAAGATTTAGCAAAACTGTGAGTACACTCGACCCACTTTGTTTATAACACTTTTCGGGTGTAACATGTTTCCATATACAAAATCACGAACACTTAAACTTTATGAAACACACAAACAATTCCATATACATGAAAGCTTGAATCTTATACTTGATGGTTGTCTTGGATATTCGTATTGCTATGCTTTAGTCATTAACTATTTTTAGCCTTCGTTTGACATGCTTAGCGCTATAGGAATTCACGCATCCACCTCCATCGTGTTATTCGTGAGGTCATGTTAAAATATTGTGATTGCGTTAAGGGTTTGATTATTAGTATTGCATGCCTTGATATTGCTCTTGTATAGATTTGGTTGCCATGTGGATTGTTTAAGCTTATTCGTATACGTATGCTATGCCTAAACTTGTGTACTCGCCTTTGCTTTCGCATTGACATTATTTTAAAACATGTTATAGGTTGAAGGAGATGATGCTATGAAAACAATATAGCAAGGACTAGATACACATAAATTAGACGTTAGGTTTAATGTCGATGTATCAATTTTGTTATGACTTTGCAAATGTTATGTTGTTCTTTGTTTTGTTACATTGATGTATTTGACAATTCTTATGAAATGAAATATGGTTTAATTAATTATTGTCACTTAATAATGTTGTGAGCAATGAGCAATCTCGTTTTCGTCTCATCCCGATGTTTCCGCCATCGGTTGGGGTGTGACACAAGAGAACAGGACGTCAAGGAAATACTCTTAGAGCTTGAGGATCTTGAATCCAAGGTGTGTATAGGATCCGGGATCCAGGAGAGCATAGAGCAGGATCTAGTATCCTTCCTTAAACGAAGAAAATCTACCTTCGCTTGGAAGCACGAAGATATGATGGGTATTTTGAAGGATATCATTACTCATAAGCTTGGCATTGACAGGTTTTTCAGGCCAATTCACCAAAAAAGGAGGAAGTTTGCACCTGAAAGAAATGCAATTATCCAAGAAGAGGTAGACAATTTACTAAAGGTAGGTAGATAAGAGAAGTCAAGTATCCAAGATGGTTAGCCAATGTGGTTGTGATTCAAAAGAAAAATGGAAAGTGGAGGGTATGTGTCGATTTTACTGATTTGAACAAGGCATGCCCCAAGGATCCTTTCCCTTTACCCCACATTGATTCCATGGTGGATGCTACGGCGGGTCATGAATTGTTAACCTTTATGGATGCTTTATCTGGATTTTAGCAAATTCAGATGGAACCATCTGATCAAGAGGATACTACATTCATGACACCCACCAGCATATATTGTTATATTGCTATGCCCTTTGGTTTAAGAAATGCAGGTGCTACATACCAAAGGCTGGTGAATATGATGTTCAAGGAGCAACTTGGACATACAATGGAAGTATACATAGATGATATGGTGGTCAAATCTAAAAGAGCCGGGGATCACCTGAAGGATCTTGAAGTAGCATTCAATATCCTTGACCAATACAACATGAAGTTAAACCAGTCTAAATGCCATTTCGGGGTCAAAGCTGGAAAGCTTTTAGGATATATGGTGACGAAAAGAGGAATTGAAGCAAATCCAGAACAAATCAAGGCTTTGGTGAATATCAAGTCTCCTGCCAATGCTAAGGATGTGCAAAGATTGACAGGAAGGATTACCACCTTGAATAGATTCATCTCAAAATCCTCAGAAAGATGCAAGGATTTCTATGACATTTTGAGGAAGAATAAGAAATTCGAGTGGACTGAAACGCATGAAGCTGCTCTACAGGCTCTCAAGGATTACCTATCATCAGCACCGGCTTTAGTGAAACCAGAAAATGGAGAACCATTGTCTTTATACCTAGCTGTTTCAGGTAAAGCGGTAAGTGCGGTCCTGATTAAGGATCACGAAGGCCAACAACATCCGGTATACTATGTAAGTAAAGTATACTTGATGCTGAGGCTAGGTACTCTCATTTAGAGAAACTAATTCTTGCTCTAATCATGGCTTCTACTAAACTAAGACATTATTTTGAAACTCATACTATTGTTGTTAAAACTAACTTTCCTATTAAAAATGTTCTCAGGAAACCAGAGATGTCGGGAAGAATGGCAAAATGGGCTGTTAAACTTAGTGCATATGACATTAAGTATGAGCCCAGAACTGCTATTAAATCCCAAGCTTTGGCTGACTTTGTGACTGTTTTCAGTAGTGATCTACAAAGAGAAGCTGAATTAGAAGTGCAACAACTCAAGGATCCTTGGATGCTCTTCACAGATGGAGCTTCAAATGTCAAAGGAACTGGACTAGGCCTACTACTAAAATCTCCACAGGGGGACATTATACCCCAGTCTATAGCGTGTGAGTTTCAGACAACTAATAATGAGGCTGAATATGAAGCCTTGATAGCAAGTTTTCAATTAGCTAAGCAGATGAGGATCAGGTATCTTCAAGTGTTTATGGATTCTTTATTAATTACTAATCACTATACTGGTTCTTATGCTGTTAAAGGTGAGAAACTCATCAAATATTTGGAGATAGTCAAGAAATTGGCAGATTCTTTTGCTTTTTTCAGCCTTACACGGTACCTAGAGAAGAAAATGCAGAAGCAGATGCCTTGGCCAATCTAGGATCCTCACTGAAGATGCCCGAGGATGTAAAGATACCTATTATCCATGTTCTAACTCCTGCAATTGAGGAAAATGAAACAATGGAGATAGTGGGTGGTACAACGATTCTACCCAATGATAATCCATAGTCGAATTCAGGATCCTGGATCCTTCCAATCTTGAAATATATTCAGAATGGAGAAATTCCTATTGGAGAGAATCCTAGAACCTTCATGATTAAGGTAGCACAATTTACTATAACTAATGACATGCTGTATAAAAGATCTCTTGCAGGACCCTATCTATGATGCATTGAAGATCCTGAAATCCAAGAAGTCTTAGAAGATTGTCATGAGGGAGATTGTGGAAATCACACTGGGGGCAGAGCGCTATTCTCCAGGATCCTTAGGACAGGATATTATTGGCCTACAATGAAGAAGGATGCTGTGGAGTATGCAAGGAAATGTGATGCCTGCCAAAGACACAACAACATTCTTCATCAACCAGCAGAACATATGCATCCTATATCCTCTTCTTGGCCATTTATGAGATGGGGAATGTATATAGTTGGAAAGCTTCCTAAGGCATCAGGGGGAAAAATTTTCATGTTGGCTATGACTGACTATTTCTCCAAATGGATTGAAGCTGAAGCCTTTGCTCGGGTTAGAGAAAAGGAAGTTATATCCTTTATCAAAAGAAATATTATTACTAGATTTGGTATTCCTTCAGAGATAGTTTGTGACAATGGATCCTAGTTTATTGGGAATCGAACTACTAACTTTTGTGACACCTGGGGGATTAGGATGATTACATCAACACCAGTCCACCCACAAGCTAATGGCCAGGCGGAATCATCCAACAAGATTATCATCAACAATTTGAAGAAAAAGCTTGGATCAAAGAAAGGAAAGTGGGCTAAAGAACTACCATATGTCTTATGGGCAGATAGAACAACTCCCAAGAATGCTATGGGTCAAACTCCTTTTTCCTTAGTCTTTGGAGCTGAAGCAATGATCCCTACAGAAATGGTAGTCCCTACAGCTAGAACAAGCATCCGTGATCCTGAAGCAAATGCTGAGACTCTGGCTCAAGACCTAGATACCGTGGAAGAATTAAGAAACTTGGCAAGGATAAGGCTGGCTAGTTATCAACAAAGGATGACTGGTGCTTATAATAAGAATATCAGAATAAGAAGATTTCAAGTTGGTGACATGGTGCTGAGGAAAGCATTTCAGAATACTACGAATCCTTCTGATGGCAAATTGGCACCAAAATAGGAAGACCCCTATCTAATTGAAGCCGAGGCAGGAAAGAGGGCATATCGATTACTGACTATGGATGGTGACCTTCTTCCAAGAGCTTGGAATGCTATCCACCTAAAAAAGTATTTTATGTAAAGGATCAGGGATCCTTAAGTATCCTAATGATCAATTCAGATTGAAGGATCCTCAAAGGATATGAGATTCTTGATTCGGTAACATTTTACTAATGCTTTCATTCTTATTGTACTTCTTATTATTTATTCTAAAGTAAGGATGTTGAATTTTCAACATTCAACCTTATCAAGTTTTAAGTTTTGCAGAAGTTATTACAGAGGATCAAGAGGTTGGCCACCTCTCCAAGACTTTGGGCATGTCCCCAGTTTAAGGTATCCAATACCTTCTAAGGTTTAAAGGTTTTCACCTTTCACATGAATTGGGTTTCAACACCCCGCCAACAGCGCACGTTATCCAAGTATAGTTCGAGGCAATGGGACCAGTACCCACTTTAGGGGCTGACAATTTCATTGATGTTGGCTATATGTAGGATCCTAAGTATAATGGTAGACGTACCATACATCCGTTCCTAAAGGTTTCTAACGTTTTCACGTTAGCTAAGGTTTCGACATTTTCATGTCGCTCACAATTGGATAGATGCCAGTTTGGGCCATACTCCAGTTTACACCAGTTATTTGGGCTTGTCCCCAGTTATTTGGGCTTGTCCCTAGCTATTTGGGCTTGTCCCCAGTTATTTGGGCTTGTCCCCAATTATTTAGGCTTGTCCCCAGCTATTTGGGCTTGTCCCCAGTTACTGATGAGTCATCCAATTGATGTTTGGCTTAGTCCCAAGTTGTATGTTATAACAGGTCCCTGAAGCTTAATAAATAAGGATCCTGGATCCTGCAGTTCTATTGATTTCTATTCCGTATTGTTTCGATTGTAAGCTTTAAGTATAAAGAATCCTAACTTGGATTCACTGGTATGATCTTTCTTTTGCATTTTCTTTATTTCCGGCTTATTTATGTTACCCTAATCCTTTGACAACAGGATATGTGATCCTTGATCATATGATGTCTATCTCTAAAGAATATAACTCCTATAGATTTCTTAGCTATTTATTATGGAATTATTGATGTATACAATTATAAGTATATTCAAACTGAAGAGAAGTAACAACAAAGATAGTCAAAAGCTTAAAGTTTTATTTATTTATAAAAAACCTTTTTTAAAGGTTGTCAAAAGTGCTAACCCAAGCTTCTACCAGCAAAGCGTGGCCCGTCCACATGGGTTGGCAAAGGGTGTCCATACTAACGAGTCAATAAGTGCAGGAAAGTAAAGGCGTGGGGCATCAAGGGCTTCATCCTCCACAAACAGAAGGACTCATCCACCTTTGCTACCCCCTATTGTTCAGAAAGTATCAGTGATCCGTAACCCTAAAAACTATTGTTCAAATACACACCAGAATTGTTCACCATAAAAACACCAACAACCAAAAAACATAAAAAATGGGCTCCGGCCACGTCTAGAAATTTCCATCATTGCCCATTGATGCAGCCTACTCCTTCGCTGCTTCATCACCTGCACCGCTACCACCAGCCGCTGCCTCCTCAAAATTCTTAGTGCCACTTGGGATAGCCTCCAGCGTGACTGCCTCCTCCAGCTCATCTTCATCCCCAAGCTCCTTCAGCCTTTGCCTCCAGCTAGCAGTGTCCCATTCAGCCCTGTCGAAGGAAGGATCCGTAGCCTCCTTTGCCATCTTGAGTTTGGCCTTTAGAATCATGATGGCAGCGGATAGTTTGGCCTCTTCTGTGACCTCCAACCGATCCTTGTTGGCCTGGATTTCATCCACCAGGATCCGCTTCTCCAAGCGATCATTCTCCTTCTCCAGCTGGGCGATTTTCTTCTCCATGGCAGCGCCGATGGCACGTAGATTGGCCACCGTTTCCTCAGCCTCGGCGAGATGCTTGCTCTGGATGGTCTGGATCTCAACAAGTTTCTGTTGAGAGCAAATTGTTAGAATTTATGACGATCAAGTATCTTTAAAAGAAGGATCCATGATCCTTACCTCGGAGATGAAGTCATGGATCTGCTGTTCAATCCTGGGGACGTCACTTGATGGCGCATCTGGCTTCTTCCTCTTGGCTCCAGATTTAGCTTTGCTGGTGGTGCTCCTGGTCTCGACTTGGCTTGGGCCTGTGGCCAGCTCCTTGTTGATGGATCGGGGGGACATGATACCTTCGACATCTCAATGCTGAACCTGGTGACTGATTTTGATGAGGATTTAACAGCACCTACAGACACAAAACTCAGATAAGTATTCATTTTTTTATTTCATACCAAATAACTAAATGCATATATACATGCACACTTACTTGACATTGTGTAGGAGCCTGATGTTGTTTCTTCTAAATCCTTGATCTTGGGATGGAATGTTCTAGGTTGAATCTAGAGCCTAAAAAGTAGCAACTCTCTCAGCGGTGGTAGCAAAGTCTTTCGAAGTGTTGATATTGGTCACTGCACAAAAAATGAAGGATCAGATATCCTTAGATTTAAATATCAAATTTTCTATCAAGCAACTTTATAAATCCTACATCCTACCCTCTACGTTCCACTTCTTGGGAAGATGATCCCTGTTGGGAATGGAATCCCTCCTGACGAAGAAGAATTGACTTCTCCAGAGGGAATCATTTTTGGTAATTTTGAATATAGGGTGGGGTTGTTGAGGCTTGGCTTTGAAGAGGAATCAGTGAGACCCGTGGCTAACCAAATTGTACAGGTAGTTGAGTTCAGCAAGACGAAGCTCTATACCCTCTCTTGCAATGATCTGCTCAAGGGTATAAAGAACCCTCCAGAGCATAGGCATGCCCTGGATGTAGCATAGGCCGGTAAAGGTGAAAAAGCTCTGGGTGAAAGCTGGAAAAGGGTAAGTAAAACCTATTTGAAAAAGGGTAGCAGGAAAACACACCCATGTGGATGATATGTAGTCACTCTTCATTGAAGAATCGAAGGGCCTAAAAATAGCACCCTCCGGAAAACAGGGGTGCATTTTCTCAATCTCAGGATCCGTGAACCGGCAAAGTTCTTGCGAAGTATCCTCAAAAGGTCTTGGCTTTTGGGAGGACTGTTTCTCCCTTGATCCTTGTGAGGTGAGGAATGGATCATGGTTTTGGTCATGATGCTCGAGGAAGAAAGGAGGAAAGAAAGAATTGCAGAGAATAAAAGATGAGAGAGAGAGTGAATACCTGTTTGATCTTCGGCGTGAGGATTTAAGCAAAGGATATCGATATTAAATAGGAGATATCATCTATATCCCTACCCTATTTATAATCATGTTTGTTGCAGGGGGAGTCTTATCGATGATGTCATCTTTGTAACGGCTAGTCCTAGGGTAACGGCTAGTTTGTTGGTAAGGAGTCGTCCAGAATAAACGAGAAAATATGACTCACTTAGTTACAATTAATTCCTCATATTTTGGGGGCAATTGTTAGGGCATGGATTTTATGCCAAGGATCATCCATCCTGAGACTGAACTGGATCACGGATCCTTAACAGAATTCGCAGGGAGTCTAAGGATCAAGGATCCTTACCTATATCTATGTTAGCTGATAATTGTTCCTTTGTTTTAGTTTACGTATGCAGGTAATCGTGGACTAAGTCATCAAGGGAATGTCGGAGGAATATGCCATTTCTAGCACGTGTAAGTTAAGCCATGACCGTTATATGTGAACGTGGGGAGCTTGCATAGATTTCGGAGAGTTAGTTAATGAGATTAGCTAGACATTTAGTGGGATATTGAGCTTGATAGACACACAATCTGACCGAACACACACTCGCATACGTACTGTTGCTATTCTCTCGAACACTCATTAGAATTCTTATTGTAACAAGCTCAATATTTCCAAAGTTGTAATCTTTCTAGTTGAATATAGTTGGTGATCGGTAGTTTCCATCACCCGAGGTTTTTTATGCCAGAGATCAACTCTTGATCAAGGGCTTTTTCCTCGTACAAATCTTTATGTTCATCGTCATTTACTTTTGATATTTGTTCATACATTTGTTCGTTTAACCAAGCACTAAACCACACATTCAAAGTTTGGTTACATTATCCTTGTTGTGATTTTTGACCAAAACAAGTATATATTATGTAATTGAGTATATAAAAAGTATAAAAGTATAATTCAAGTATTGAATATGTGCGTATAAGTATTTATAGGTATAATTGTGTCAGTTTGCATATAAATACGTATTTAAATTAATGGTTGTGTGAATAAAAATAATATGTATAAAATATGAATTTTATTATGATTAACGCCTCGAATTGTGAGATTGAAATTAAAATACGAATATAAGGTTTCTAAAATTAGAATATGAATACGAACATTTTTAAAATTGAAATACGAAGATACGAGGCGTTACAGTCTCCCATACTTTAGGAAATTTCGTCCCGATATTTATTTAAGAGGAAGACCTTGGAGAAAAAAGCATTTTGGCTAGAAGAATGATTGTCTAAAATCGAGACTTGGAAGTTTGAAATGTGTTGGAAAGTATGAAGTTTCGAGGAACGAAAAGATAGGTTTGTAAAAAGGGTTCGTTTGTCTAAAATGATTCAAGGCATTGAGCATAAGTAAAACGTGCATGTGTGTGTATAGACAAGCAAGTTTAAACAAGCTTGAATAACTCAATGACGAGGTATTTTAAAATGTGTTACCTAAGAAGGAAGCTTTCGTATAAAACGATATGTATTTTGATGGAAAGTGTGGCCGCACTGTTGGTTGTAAGAAAAAGTTTCGTTGGATTTAAAGAGCATTGGCAATCTCAGTTTCTTAGAGAATTCTTTATCGGTGAAAAACGAGGAAGTTTGGTATTTTATATAAAAATGGTTTTGGAGGTAACGGCCAACTAAGTATGTTTGCGCATAAATAAAGAATGGAAAATAGTCTTAAGAGTAGGAAAGCATTTTAGGGTTCGAACGTTTAAACTGATTGATTGCAAACGGGGTTTGTATAAAAGGCAGAGAATAGCATGGAATAATGGAGGTATAAGAGTGAACGATTGACCTAATAAACGGATGCGAGTATAATAATGGTATACGTATTGAAAGCGATGAGTTAAGAATGGGGTCTCTAATGGATAATCGGATATCGCGCGTTTAGCAATGCGTTTGTGAGTTGTTAAAGTTTGTATTGGGTCTAAATAGGTCTGCAAAACACCGAATTTCTCATGGCACGTTTTACAAAAGTTTGGTAACATGGTGAAAACACTTATATATAGGAAGTACCAGCGGCGTATCCACCATGTTTTGACCATGTTACGTTTGTTTCGTTAATTGATGCCATGTTACGTTCCGTGTCACAATCAGGGTTTATTAACGTATTACAAGTGAGAATGGTAGCGTATAGAAATTTAAGTATGTAAGCATGTTTAAGTTCGTATGTGACCTATGTAGGATAATTATTAGAGTATTATGCATCTCTCATCCTCGAAGTGAACGAGGCCGTAAAGTATAATGTGTGTCCCTCGATACCAAGTAACCAAGGTCGTAAAATAGCGTCCAACATAGCGTCCCTCGACACTGAAGTGACTGAGGTCGTAACATAGTGTAACACCTCGAAAGTTTTGTCTAATAAAAATCCGACACTGTCCCGAAAATTCTTGGTTTCCATGAGTAGCCGAGAAGGACTAAAGACGCCGTCATGTTATTTAATTAACCTCTGAACGAGCATCGGAAAAAGTCGAAGGATCAAAGTGGCAAATTTCCAAAAATTTCATCTCTGGGAAGTCCTTACGGACCGAAACCATCAATGGTTACGGACTGTAAGGCAATCATCATATGGTTTCAGTAAGGCGGTTACGGACGGCAAGCCTTATTGGTTACGGTCCATAACCAATTCAAATCTGTGGGCGCGCCATGGACTTACGGACCGCAAGGCTCACTCCTTACGGTCCGTAAGTGGGTGCCAGCGACAGAATGCATGGCAGCTTGCTGCCCTGCCACCTTACTCGCCATTTCCACCCTTCTCCTGCTTATGCCTCGATCCTAGCCATTTGTATTCATCCCCTGACCCATGCTAACACCTGGATCAATCCTATGAGGCATCTCCAACTATAAATACCCTTATAGTTGCAACATGGAGACTTGCTCATTTCTTCAAATATTCCTCTCATCTTATCTGGAGGTTCCTGATCCTTGGGGACTTCCTAATTAGTCCTATTTCGTGCTAAGGACCTTATGTAAGTGTTCTTAGCCATCCTTTTCAGTTTTATTAAGTTTTAAGCCAATGTCAAAGAGTTGACGTAAAAACGCTTTGACTTTGAGCTAAGACCATTATGGTCCAGCTAATGTTCGTAACGAACATGGCTACGTGATCGTAATAAGGTAGGTGTTAATCTCTCAAGAAGGCATCTCCTGATTACCACGTTTGCTTGGCCAATTGACGGGTCAAAGTCATGTTAATAAAAAGTCAAACGGGTCAGTTTTGAAATAAAATCATAATTAGCAATGTAGATGTTATAAAACCTGTTTTGACACTCTAATAACTTAGTAATAATTGTAAGAACATGTGGGAACATGTTCGGCTCGTCAATTCCAGGTCTAAGGTCGGTTCGCAACCGAAAGTCGCAAAGTTTGACTTCTGCTTTTTTCAGTTCTGACCCGAATTAGCAACATTAGCTTCTGCCCCTAAGTTGCATTATGACCATGATATAGTATACTATAACCCTCTGGAGTTATAGGACATGGTCATATAGTAATCCGAGTTTTTACGCAAGTATCCGTTAAATATGCCTAAAACGCCCTTTTACGTATAAAATGGTCTAAACCTAAACTTGCTATCAAAACTCTATTCCTACTGATGTAATATCATTATTAAGGTTATTTGGGATATTTATTCAGGTTGCAAACTGAGTTTAATCTCTAGTTTACACATTATGTCTTTAAATGATGATATCGCCCTTTCGGACACTTAAAATGAGTTTTGAACATTTTTATGAACCAAAACCTTATGCTTACTGATATAATATATGTATTAAACATATTTTGGTTATAAAACCTGGTCTCAACAACAGTTTTACTTAAATACCGTTTAAATCGTCATTTAGCGACTTAATCGTCGTTTCAGCGCATAATGTGGTTTAAAACCATATTGGAGCCTTGAGACTTGATACCTACTGATTTCAAAACATATTTTCAAATTATTAACAGTAGGTACACGTCCCAAACTCAGATTCCCAATATCAATTATATGTGAAATGACCAACTTACCCTTTCGGGACATAGTTTGGTCTTAAACTATAAACCACGATATAATTGATGTCCTATTGATATAACACCATAAAATAGTTATTTTTACAGAATGTTTATATTAATAACATCAGTTTACATATAAGCCCATTTATTACATTTTATAAATGACGAAAATACCCTTAAAAGGCATAATTTACTTTTAAAACCATAACGGCCGTCATATCAATAACCTAACTGTTATAATAGCATATTTTAAACTTAATGGCATATGGAACTTGTGTAGGACTCACCCGGTTACCCAGTTTCACTTATATGTGTATGGTTAAGCCTACGTGACTAGTTTACGTAATTTAATCGAAACGGGTTTAACCATATCGAAATACTCTCATATTCCAGAATGTAAAAAGAGTACCCGTATTATAAAAGTCCTAGTACTTGTCGGGTCCAAAATACATTCTTTTCCGGTCACCGCTTAATCTAGCGTTTTGTATCGTCATCTTTATTTTAGTTAGCCGGTCTAAGTCAATGACTAAATAAAGACCCCTAGCTAACTAATCGGTTAATAATACCATCTATTCCAGACTAGAGACTTCCGGTAGATTGTCGCCAAGATAGTTTATTTTAATTACGGCTGTGCTTTGCTTATTTTCTTATTACTAAGGACTTTGCAAGCCAGGTAAATACTTTAACTTATTTTCCCTTATACGGGCTTGGGATACAGTATACTAATACCGCATGGTTGGATATGGGATCAAAGACCAATGAGTCGGGAATTCAAATAATTCATTTTAATTCGTATTGCTTAAATTAAACATTTGGGGGTTAAAACGATCGTGTCTGGATATCCACGGCTCATTTAATTGTAAATGGCCACAACCTAAGTACGGCGTGTAGGCATACACCCGTCAGATGCTAAATTAAAATTATGACCCATTAGGGGTGCACCTATTAAAGGTGTTAATAGTGGTGTGTCGATTAATCATGATCCCGACATAGTTTTCGGGCTCTAAATGTATTATTAGCATGTAAAACTGTATCATGAAATTATTTATCCCAAGTTATTTATAAAACAAAGTACCATTGTGTACACTAAATGTTTCCGAGATGTTTTCAAATGAGTCGGTTAAACGTATTTACCAGTGAAAACTGATGTATTTTCAAAAGACTAAGCGCAGGTGACAACTATACGTAATTAGGCTGGAAGTGCTCGGCGAAGCTTAAGAGGAATTGCAATCCTTTGCTTAGAAGGCCTTAGTCTGTCAAGTTTCCTTTTGTATTCACATTTCGATCCGCCTGTGGATCTAGCTACAAGCGTTGTATTATTATTTTTGAACTTTGAACATTCAAACGTTTGTAATAGTAATTATCCAGATTTCCGCTGTGTATTATTGTATTGCTTGGTAATGATGATATCAACTTACGTCACGATATTCCCCAACCGGGCCCACCAGGTTATACGTGGAAATTAGGGGTGTGACACATAGCATCCCTCGACACCGAAGTGACCGAGGTCGTAAATAGCATCCATCGACACGAAGTGATTGAGGTCGTAAAATAGCGTCCAACATAGCGTCCCTCGACACCAAGTGACCGAGGTTGTAAAATAGCGTTCAACATAGCGTCCCTCGACACCGAAGTGATCGAGGTCGTAACATAGCGTCCCTCATCACAGAAGTGACCGAGGTCGTAAAATAGCATCCCTCGACCCGAAGTGACCAAGGTCGTAAAATAGCGTTCAACATAGCATCCCTCGACACCGAAGTGACCGAGGTCGTAACATAGCGTCCCTCGTCACCGAAGTGACCGAGGTCTAAAATAGCGTTCAACATAGCGTCCCTCGACATCGAAGTGACTGAGGTCGTAAAATAGCGTTCAACATAGCGTCCCTCGACAGTGAAGTGACTGAGGCCGTAAAATAGTGTCCCTCGACACCGAAGTGACCGAGGTCGTAACATAGCGTCCCTCGTCACCGAAGTGACCAAGGTCGTAAAATATCAAATCGCATAGAAATTGAGATAACATAAGAGAGAGGCTTGATAAAATATTGGAGCGTTTTGGGTTGAGAAACTTCGACTATTCCAAAGTGAATCGTAAGTCCATCCGAATTAGGGGGCATGCCTTGGCCTAATAGGTAAAACACTCTCGTCGACAGGCGATTAACGATATTTACCCTTCTAGTTAATACATGTCCCTACTTTGATCGAAATTACGAAATTTGGCGAGATTGAAAATCGAGGAGTAGAACCAGTCATCAAGGTGTGGATATCAATCCTAGCTTGACAATTTCGTCCCCAAAACGTGGTTTATAGAACGAAATAAGATAAAATCTCGAGTCGTCAATAAGGATCTACTAGATTATGAATTGGAACTTCCCATCAAGATATGGATATCACTCCTGACTTGATGGTGAAATTCGTGCAAAAGTATCATGTAAGGTGGATTGAAATTCATCACCAAAGGCGGGAATCACCCCTATTTTGGTGAGTCGTTTCGATTGTGGAGTAAGAGTGTCTTCAAATATGTATTGTGTAAAATGTCTTAGGAAAGACATTATGTAAGTTTTAAGACCAAAAGAAAGGAAGAAACTGTTTTGGTCAAAAATTACCGAAGCAATTAAGTGATCAAACTTAGTATGTGAGGTAGCGTGCTATTGTGATTCGTAAAAATATGTTAAATTGATTGTTTGTGAAAATAGTTTTAGGATATAGTTCCAGGATAATGAACTATATCAAAATAACAAGTAAATGCGATAAAAGTAGAAATTGACACAGGATGTACGAGGAAAGCCCTTGATCAATCTAGATCACCGGCATAAAACCTCAGGAGCTGACAATCGCCAGCTGCCTTGTTCTTCTTATTGATTAAACAACAGGATACAACTTCGGGGATACTGCTTGGATCAGCTCTAAGTGTTACAATGATCGAATTGTGTAAGTGTTGTGAGTGTTTGTGATTGTTGCTTGCGATTAGAAAGTGAAAGTGTATGAGATTTCGTGTATCTTACTGCTGATCCAAGTCCCTTTAAATAGTAAACAAAGATAACTAACTATCCTATATTCTAGGGATGCTGTGAATATTCCCTTATGACTGTTGTTGACTCTCTCTTCAAGCTTCCAACGTCTTTCTCCAAACTACCATGAACGAGTCTTCAGCAAGACCAAGTCTAGTGAACGTTTGTACCTTGCATACAAAGGAAACTATTAGTAACGAGTAGGATACCCCCGCAGGATGTTACCAATATCCTGGTTCAGTATCCTGGTCGTGGAATTAACATGTAAAGTCTGGATATATCTTCAGGATATGAGTTAGAAAATTCCACCCATAACAAATGTCCCAAAAAATATAGCTGTTGGGATCCTGGGGTCCAAACGGTTGTATTTTTCCTTGTGTCGATCGAGGCACTTATTGAGATGTAGATGTGATGATGACACGGTGCAACTTCCCATGTGATTTTTACTCATTGCTATCTATCTCTTTCCTATATCTTCCCTTCTTTCCCGAATACTTATCACAATAATCTCAGGAATTCAGGTTACTTCTTCTCTCCCTTCTCTATTTTTTCTCCGTTCTGCTCTCGATTCCCCCATGGCTACTCGAACATGATCGCACACCAGGCGACTCCGTTCCAACCTTCGTTGAGCAAAGTTTGCTCAAAGATCCGCGAAGGAGATCTGTTCCTTCGACAACGCTGACATTGCCGCTCTAAGAGCCTCCGGCGTTCCCTACCAAAGCGATTATCCGTCCGTTTGATCGGACCTCCGATCAGACATATCTTCTACTGAGTGGGTCTGTTTCTTGTTCTATCCATTTTCTATTGGACTTCGATGTCCTTTCTCAGACTTCATCATGCGCTTTTTTCACCTTACTGGCCTTAGTTTCGCCCAAACAATGCCCATGGTTTGGAGGGTGCTAGCGGTGCTGGACCGGATAAAACTCATCGTATTCCTGAGTTATGCATCAAAGATATAGCCATTGCTTACCGTCTAACGGTCCCATGGTTCTAGCCGATTCCTTCTTTTCTCAACCTCCAAACACCCCTTCATTCTTAAGGCAACCAAAAATGAGGATGAGTGGAAACGGAAGTTCTTCTTTGTAAAAGGGACTCCATTGACAGGGGTGTTGATCTTCCTGTGAAATGGTTGACTGCTGGTAGGATTTAGGGTTTTGGGAATATCCCAAACGTATCCTGACCTTACATCCTGAAATGACATCTTTATTTCTTTTTGTTGCAGTGAATCTCAAGGAACGGGCCCCTCCATCCGCAGAATTAGAAGAAAGAATCAACACCATCTACCAGCTACCGGAAAATGAGAGAAGTTTTTCTATACTCTCCGCAAGTTTAAGCCAAAATTCAAGCTCCAACATGTCTGGTAAGAGTACCTATATTATATATTCCTGCATATGTTCAATTAATTAAGCTATAAGAGTATAGAAGAGTTGAGAGTTCCCCCTTTTGTGCAGACCCAGCCAAAATGCCTCAAGTTTTTGATCTCGATGAACTCGACAGTTACTCTGGCCCTGTCCAAGTGAAGAAGAAACCCAGCTCCAAGCCCTCTGTCGCATCGAAGCCCTCTTCAAGCTCCAAGCCAGCCGTTGTCCCTAAGCCTTCCTCATCCTCAAAGCCCTGGGCTTCTATTTCCCTAAAGAGAAAGGAGACAGACTCTCCCGCTGCATCTGCTGAAGTCTCTATTTATGAGAAGAACCTTGGGTTCGCAGAGTCCAGTGGTCTGATTAGCCAGGTAAATATCCTGATCCTGTATCCTGCAAGTATATACTAAAGTGATATCCCGAACATATATATTGATACCTGTGTCCGGCTTTGTAGGGTCTAAACCGTCTGCTGGCCATGTACGAGGAAGCTTATGGGACAGCCGTTTTTCATGAAGCCAGGGCCAAAAAAGCAGAGACAACCGTAGAGGAGCTGAGGAAAACGGTTGCCACCAGGACCCGCTTTTACGAGGACAAACTGAAAAAGGTTTCCCAGGATGCTAAGGCCGCTCTTGAGAAAGCTACTTCGGATGCTCAGGCCAAACTGGATGCTACACAAGCCCAGCATGAGCAAAATATGGTCTCCTACCGGGAAGGTCTCAAAGGTTCTATCGTGATTTCCCTCCTCCAAGCCAGGCTGAAAATGGCGTATGAAGCCTAAGCTGCGGGCTTTGAATGCCCCGCCTGGAATATTACCGCTTGGGAGGGGAAATTGAGGGATCTCGACGGTAATCCTATGGAATATCCTACCAAGCCAACAGTTGCTGATTCTTCCAAGGCGACTGAGGTGGCGGTTGAGGCTGAAAAGGATCCTGGGGCTGATGCTAGAGCGGATGTCGGTAGCGAGGCTGGTGGTGATGGTGAAGATGTGGGAAGCGATGCTGCCAAGGATGCTGCTGAAGGGGCTGCAGCATAATGGCAGTGAAGTGGGCGATGATGGATGTTATTGCTTAGGCCGGAGCCCACTTTTTAATTTGAATGGTCTGTAATCCCTTAAAATTTTTTACTTTTCCTGCACTTGAACAATTTATATTTCCTGCACTTTAAACATTAGTATTTTGTGATGACCTAAGGTGTAGGGATCCTGGGTTTCAGAACGAAGCCTTTGGTCATCATTGTTTATATGCTTTTAGACCTTATCACATTCTTGGTGGATGGGTCTTGGTTTAAGACGAAGCCAAGAATGTGACATTTTAGAGTGTTAATAATAAACTAACCTTTTAGCCTTATCCGATGTTGTTATGTTATTATTCTGAAAAACATGTTTTGGATATCATGACTGAATATCCTGGTCAGGATACTGATGAAATGTTCAGCATTTTTGTTACCTTTAATCAAAATGTTAGACAGAAACTCGGTTGAATAATATGAAATTTGGATTATGTAGACAAGGCTTTCAATAAAAATCATACCAGAAACACTTGTGCAATAACTTTCAATTCCAACCTTTGAATCCTTTGCAATGTCCCCAACATGGATGTCCCCCGTCCGTGTAGGATATTGCGTCAGTATATGACATACTTGAGTATCCCTTCACCTAATGATCGAACTTTGTAACGTTTCCTCCATGAAAGGATGTGTGTGATCATGGTCACATTTATGAAATCTTTCAAAGACTATAGTTTCACTAGGGATACACCCTTAGTATCCTGGGGATAAACCCTTATATCCTTGGGATAAACCCTTAATATCCTGGGGTTAAACCTTGTATCCTGGGGTTAAACCCTTGTTTTCGTGCACTACAGGCAGGAGTGTATAAACTCCTAGACTTAGAAAGGTGAAAACCTTTAAACCTTAGAGAGTATGAAAATATCCTTTCGCGAGAGAGGGTGATCAATCCTCATATACTGTAAGGATCTGGGATATAGCCAACAATAACGAAATTGTCAGCCACTTTTATATGAACTGGTCCCGCCAGCTTAAACTATACCCGGATACTTGCGCTCCAGGCGGGGTGTTTAAACCCAATTCAAAAGAAAGGTGAATACCTTTAAACCTGTGAAGGGATCTGAATCCCTTAAACGTGAGAGAGGGGGCCAATCCTCTAATCTTTCGATTCATCTTGAGCAAGTATCTTGAAGCATATCCTACAAAACACCTTTAAACTAAGGTGGGTGTTAGCTTAGCTAACACCCCTCTGATGCTTAAGTCAGTATTGGGTTTCAAAGAAAAATAACTCAAACCAAAAATATATATTTAAAAGATATAGAATTCATACCATCCTGAGTTAGAAGTCAAATTCTTAACTCACTTGAAATAAGCCTTAAGATGTATAGCATTCTAGGATCTTGGTATCATTTCTCCCTTTATGGTCTTGAGCCGGTATGCTCCTTTTCCTGATTCTGACTCAATCTCGTATGGTCCTTCCTATTTTGGAGCTAACTTCCCATCAGCAGGATTAGTCGTATTCTGAAACGCTTTTCTCAATACCCAATCTCCAACTTGGAATCTCCTAGTTCTTAAATTTTTGTTGTATGACTTAGCTATCCTTTGTTGATATGCTGCCATCCTTAGCTTTGCTGCATCCCTCGTTTCATCTATGGTGTCTAGTTCCTGATATAAGACTTCAGGATTCACTTCAGGATCCCATAAGCTTGATCTTGCAGTAGGTATCACCATCTCTGTTGGAATCACTGCTTCTGCCCCAAACACCAAGGAGAATGGAGTTTGTCCTGTAGCATTCTTCACAGTTGTTCTATCACCCCATAGGACAAATGGTAGTTCCTCTGCCCATTTTCCTTTCTTGGCACCTAGCCTCTTCTTCAAGTTGTTGAAAATTATCTTGTTGGAGGATTTTGCTTGTCCATTAGCTTGATGGTGCACTGGTGTTGATGTGACCATTTTGATTCCCCAACTTTGCAAAAATCAGTGGTTCTTTTGCTGATAAATTGAGAGCCATTGTCACAAATTATCTCGGCCGGTATCCCGAACCTTGTCAGGATATTCCTTTTGATAAAAGATACCACTTCTTGATTCCTTACTTGGACAAAGGCTTCTGCTTCAACCCATTTGGAAAAATAACCCGTCATTGCCAGCATGAAAACCTTTCCTCCAGGAACCTTTAGGAGTTTTCCTACTATATCCATCCCCCACTTCACAAATGGCCAAGGGGATATGATAGGACATAATGGTTCTGCAGGCTGATGCAGTATATTGCCATGTCTTTGACAGGCATCACACTTTCGAGCATACTCTGCAGCATCCTTTCTCATAGTCGGCCAGTAATATCCCGTTCTTAATACCTTCGAGAATAAAGATCTGCCCCCAGTATGGTTGCCACAATCTCCTTCATGTATATCTTGAAGTACCTCCTTGGTTTCAGGATCTTCCAAGCACCTCAGATATGGACCTGCAAGGGATTTCTTATACAAGACATCATTTATAATAGTAAAACGGATACCTTCATTCTGAAAGCTTTGGGATTCTCGTCCTTTGGAACATCTCCTTCTTGTAGATACTTCATGATTGGAGCCATCCAGGATTCAGGATCCTTCCAGGACATCCATCACCAGGATCCTGGATACCTGCTGCTTCCTTATCCTGAGGCTTGAAAAGTTCCATCGCAGGATACATGATATGTAGTATTGGTATCTGAACTCCTTCCGGTATCCTGACAGTAGATCCTAGATTTGCTAAAGCGGCGGCCTCAACATTTTCTTTTCTTGGTACATGTTCAAGTGTAAAATTTTCGAAGTATCCTGCTAATTTTGTAACAATTTCAAGATATTCAGCTAACTTTTCACCTTTGACTGCATAAGATCCATTGAAATGGTTAGTAATCAACAGGGAATCAACATACACTTGTAAACATTTAACGTTCACTATTCTTAGCCAATTCTAATCCTGCTATCAGGGCTTCACATTCAGCTTCATTATTAGTAGCAGGAAATTCACATCTAATAGCCTGGGGTAATATGTCCCCTGTGGCGATTTTAGTAGTATCCCTAATCCTACACCTCTTATGTTAGATCACTATCAGTATATAATATCTAAGATCCTGAATTCTCACGTAGTTGTTGTACTTCTAGGTCAGCTTCATTTTAATATCACTACTAAAATAAGCCACAAAGTCTGCTAGAGCTTGAGATTTTATAGCATTTCTAGGTTCATATATTAAATCATATGCACTTAATTTTACTGACCACTTAGCCATTCTACCAGACATTTCGGGCTTCCTAAGCACGTTTTTAATAGGATAATTGGTTTTAACATGAATCCTATGTGTTTCAAAGTAATGTCTAAGCTTAGTTGATGCCATTCTAGAGCTAATATTAGTTTTTCTAAATGTGAGTATCTGGTTTCAACATCTAACAAACTTTTACTAACATAATAAACAGGATACTGCTGACCTTCATGATCCTTTACCAAAACAACACTTACTGCATTCCCTGACACTGCAAGATATAGGATAAGGGTTCGCCTTCCTCAGGCTTCATCAACAGGGGTGCACTTGAAAGATATTGCTTCAACTCTTGCAAGGCAGCTTCATGTCTTGCATCCCATTCAAACTTTTTGTTTTTCTTCAGTATATCATAGAATTTCTTGCATTTTTCTGAGGATCATGATATGAACGTGTTTAATGTCGCTACTCTCCCTGTTAGCCTTTGAACATCCTTCATATTGAATGGTGATCTGAGATCCTGGACAACTTTAATCTGTTCTGGACTTGCTTCTATTCCCCTCTTGGTCACCATGTATCCTAGAAATTTTCCTGCCCCCATACGAAGTGACACTTAGTAGGATTTAGCTTCATATTATACTGGTCCAGGATATCGAAAGCACATTCAAGATCCTGGAGATGATCCTCAGCTTTCTTGGATTTTACCACCATGTCGTCAATATACACCTCATTGTGTCCCCCAGTTTGTCTTTGAACATCACATTGACCAGCCTCTGGTATGATGCACCTGTATTTTTTTAAACCAAAAGGCATGGCAGTATAACAGTATATACCTGTAGGTGTCATGAATGCTGTAACTTCCTGATCAGATGGCTCCATTTGAATTTGCTGGAATCCTGAAGACGCATCCATAAAGGTCAGCATTTCATGGCCGGCAGTTGCATCCACCATCGAATCTATATGGGGCAATGAGAATGGGTCTTTCGGAAAAGCTTTATTGAGATCTGTGTAATCTACACAAGCTCTCCATTTCCCATTCTTCTTTTGAACCACCATACCTTTGCTAGCCGAACTTGACTTCCCTAATCATCCTAGAATTCAATAATCTTTCAACCTCTTCTTGTATAATCGCATTTCTTTCAGGAGCAAATTTCTTTCTCTATTGCTGAATTGGCTTGAAAGACCTGTCAATTCCAAGTTTATGAGTTATAATATCTTTTGATATACCTGTCATATCTTCATGTTTCCATGCAAACGTAGGCATCCTGCATTTCAAAAAGTTAGTAAGTTGACTCTCAATATCCTGAGGGATATTGGCCCCTACAAGCACCGAGATATCAGGATTATCTTGATCCAGGATAATCTTCTTAACATCCTGCTCCGAAGTTTCCACGATATCCTGGGCTTGTATCTTTAATTGTTATCCTGCCCTGGATTTTGTTGTCGCTTTCATTGAAGAGGAATATCATTCCTTTGCTTCTTGCTGGTCGCTTTCCACTTTGACTACCCCCAAGGAGTAGGGATCTTGACACATTGATGATAAGTGGAAGGCACGACTTTCATATCACGAATCCATGACCTGCCTAATATAATATTGTAGCAGGATAATGAATCCATGACACAAAATCACTTGCATAGAATTTACTCCCTCAACGTTAGACAGGTAGCTTTATCTCTCCAACAGTATTCTTTGCTTCTCCACTGAACCCTACAAGCACGGTGGATTTTGAGGTAATCTCCATTTCTAGGATGTTCATCCTTTTCAGGGTCTCTAACTGGATGATGTTGACCGAGCTCCCGTTGTCCACAGTACCCTGCGTACAAAATGGTTAGCGATATACAAGGTAATTACCAGCCCATCATGGTGAGGATCGGATGTTATCACGGTCGTCACTATCAAATGTTATGACTTTGTCATTTATAAGCACCGTCATCCTCGTTGGCTTATCCCCTCTTTCTGCCTTTGCCTCTTTGGCATGCCTTTTAGCGGCAGAATAAGAGGTCCCACATATATCGGATCCTCTAGATATGAAATTGATTATCTTGGCATCTGGGGGAGGCAATGCTGCTCGTTCAGATCCTTGTCAGTATCCTGACCCTTATTCTTCTTCCTGCGATAAGATCTTTCAAGTAGCCTTAGCTTAGCAGATAGCTTATATCCTTTCTCAGGGCTATGCAATCTTCTGTTACATGTCCAAAATCTTCATGAAAGGCGCACCACTTGGATTTATCCTTCCAATCGGCCTTTTATTGGTTCTTCCTAGGCCACCTTGCTTTATCTCCTAAACCCTGCATGGCATATAGTAGTTCAGGAGTATTAACAGAAAAACAGTATTCAGATAACTCAGGATATTCTTCGCCATCTTCATCATCCATAAAATTCACTTTCTTGTTGTCGTTTTTACCATACGGCCTAGAGCGGTATGGTTTGTATGAGGACTCCGATTTCCTGTTTGTTGATTCGTATGTCGAGGATGAATTCATCCTTTCTTGCATTTTCTTGTCGTCTTCAAGCCTGATATATCTTAGAGCCCTGTTTCGAGCTTCATCCAGATTCCTGCAAGGATTCATCACAAGATCCTGATAAAATTGGGAATCCTTCTGTAATCCCATCTTAAATACTTGTACTGCCGTAGCAACATCAAGGTTCGGAATATCCAGGGATTCCCTACTAAATTTGTTCACGTAATCCCTAAGGGATTCTTGAGGTCCCTGTGTTATCCTGTAGAGGTCACTTGTTAGTTTTTCAAAGCTTCTACCAGAAGAAAACTGAATGTTAAACAAATTAACCAAATGAGCAAATGATGTAATTGAATGAGGTGGAATGCTTAAGAGCCACTTCAAGGCTAATCCTGTCAGAGTAGAGCCGAAGCCCTTGCAGAGACATGCTTCTTTAAGATCCGGTGGAATAGGATTCACTTCCATCCTCTCCCTATACTGGGCAATATGCTCTTCAGGATCCGTCGTCCCATCATAAACCTTCATGTTGGGAGTTTGGAATCTCTTTGGAATTTCAGCATCACAAATGTGGCGAACGAAGCGGGATATGTTGTGACTATCCTGGGACACTTCCGGTATGGGCTGCACTACCCCATGTACACTTGATATCATATCCTTCAGCTTCTGAAGCTCTTTGGAGAGTGCTGAGGTTACACTTGTATCTTGCAAAGATCCAACATTATTAGTAGCAAGAGTATTAACATTATTAGATAAGTTACCCATCTGTTGATTCTAGCCATATCCTGGAGCGTATCCTGGGCCCCTCACAGTCGATATCCTGGCTGATGAGGGTGTTAGGGATAGAATTTTAATGTTTATGGATCATATATCCTTCTATATGTCTGGATCATTGATCCTCGTACAAATCATTGTGTTCATTTTCATTTACTTTTGATATTTGTTCAAACCTCGTTCGTTTAACCAAGCATCCAACCTCACAAAAATCAGATTTGGTTTCATTATCCTTGTGTGATTTTTGACCAAAACAATTTGGCGCCCACCGTGGGGCAATCGGTGCTTCAATTCTGAAAATTCCGTTCATTTCATTCATTTCTATTCATTTCCTTCAACCACATGGCTTCTCAGGGAAAATCTACTTTAAGTGCCATGCCGGCGGTTACCACATCTCAGCCTAGTGCATCATTGCCACCCATTCCTCCTGCGTATCAGAAGAATGCTGAGAATCCTAAGAAGAAAACTACACTTGTTTACACACGATCGAAAACCTCCACTGTTTCTTCATCTATAGTAACTAACAATGATCTTTCTACTTTGATTTTGCAGATGAAGGGATACATGGAGCAAACAGGACAAAACTAACCAGAGGATCCTCAGGGAGATTGATGAAATCAAGAAACAGAAGAGATCAATGGAGGATCACTCTCCGCTGATGCCCAGATCATTGGATTTCACTTCTCCGTGACAGCAATCCAACACTCAAGGGGATCTGGTGTTCAAATCCAAGAATCCTCCAATTACCAGCAGGGATCAATGGCGATGACACAGGCTCAAGGATCCTTAGGATTGCAGCATGGATCGTTGGCAATGACGGAGCCGCAAGCATCTCATGACCAGCCTTATGGATCCTCATCCCAATCTCCAGGATCATCGTATCAGTATCAAGGAGGCTATCTCAGCTCGGGAGGATATTTGGAGACAGTTGCACCAAAGGGACCCTATTCCCAGCATCAAGGATCCTTCTCTAAGGATCAAGGATCCTCTGCTTGGGATAAGGTTCAAGGATCCTTGCAGTATCCTTTAAGGCCGTCAGCACACATCTATCCTGGACCTAATATCTTTCAGGATCAAGGATCTTCAGGGAGTCAGATATTCAAGGATTCTGAAGTTCACAAAGGGGATTTCATCCCTATGCAGACTATTGCTTCATCTGGTCCAACTGTTGCACCTGAAGTGTCTACTTTTGGATACACTTCAGCGATACCGGTTCCAAACCAATCAGGAGGTAACCATGTTAATACATCTTTTGGTACTAATTACGGTTCCATGCAGGATACAGGTATCAATCAGGCTATGGCGCGGGAGCTCCAGAAGCTTAAGGATATGATATCCAGCGTCCCAAGAGTGGTTAAGCCCATTCCTAAGATCCGGGGTGGAAGACATAGGGTGTCTCGCTTCGCACCTCCTATATGCAATGCAGAGATACCAAAACGATTTCGGACCCCCAATATGAAGTTGTACGATGGTACGACTGATCTAGAGGAGCATGTGGCACAATCCCGGGAGAGAATGGAGATCAACCCCATTCCAGAGAGACTAAAGGAAGCCTGTCTTTGTAAGGGCTTCAGATCCACACTCACTGGATCAGCACTAAAATGGTTGCTAAGTCTTCCTCCTTACTCAATTACTTTGTTTTCTCACCTAGTTAATTTGTTCAATAACCAATTTTCATGTAGTAGAACTTTTGAACGGTTAGCTAGTGATTTGTATAGGGTAACTCAGGGTTGTGATGAATCATTAAGAGATTACATCACTAAGTTTAGTCGAGAATCCTTAGAAATTCCTAATTTAGATATTGCCACTGCTGTAGAGGCATTCAAAATGGGATTGCTTAAGGATTCCTCATTCTATGATGACCTTGCTATGACACCTTGCAGGAATTTAGATGAAGTAAGGAACAGGGCATTAAGGTTTATTCGTTTAGAAGATGACAAAAGGATCCAGGAGAGACTCTCAGGATCCTCAAAACAGGAAAAGCAAGGATCATTCTTTAAGAATAATCGATCCAAGTCTTACTCTAAACATAACAATCACAATGTGAATGCAGTTGAACAAGACGAAGACAATGAGGATTATCCTCCAATATCTGAATATTGTTTTTCTGTGGATAATCATGAACTAATACTTGTTATGCAGAATTTAGGTGACAATGCTAGATGGCCAAGGAAAACTGATAAACCTGGAGCCACTAAGGATAAATCCAAGTGGTGCGCTTATCATGAAGATTTTGGCCACCTCACTGACGAGTGTATAGCGTTGAGGAAGGAAATTGGCTATCTTCTTAGCAAAGGGTATTTGAAGGAACTGTTAGGAAGGAAACATTCAAGGACTTAGGATACTAAGAAAGTGCCTGAGAGAGCTCCTCCACCACCAGCAGATGCTCAGATCATTAACTTTATTTCCGGTGGTTCTGATATCTGTGGAACTTCGTTTTCGGCAGCAAAAAGGCATGCTAAGGAGACGAAGATGGAGAATGGGGAGAGACCAGTTCGAACATCTACCCTGACACCGCAAAAGTGATATCTTTGGATGAAGAAGATCGCGTAGACATTCAGGATCCTCATCATGATGGTTTTGTTATTACTTTATTTATTTCTAATCATTTTGTTCGCATGATCCTTATCGATGGAGGGTGAACATAATCCGGTTGGATGTCCTCAAAAAGATGAATATTCCTGAATCTGAGATCATACCAAGATCATCGGTGCTCATGGGATTCAGTGGGGAAACCAAGAATACATTGGGGGACATCAAGTTACATAGAGGGAGTGAATTCTATCCAAAAATTTTGTGTAATAGATAGCTTATCTTGCTGTAATGTTATCCTTGGCAGGCCATGGATACATGAGATGAAGGCGGTCCCATCAACATACCACCAATGCGTCAAGCTTCCAAGCCCGTGGGGGATAGTCATGATAGAAAATGATCAGCATGAGGCGAAGAATTGCTACACTTCCTCAATGAAACCCGCTTCCAAGTCTAGGGAAGCATAGCAATTAAAGCATCCTCCAAGAGACGTCATGGAGGCAAGAGAACATGACGTCAAGGATATACTCTTAGATCCTGAGGATCCGGAATCCAAGGTGTATATAGGATCTGGGATCCAGGAGAGCATAGAGCAGGATCTAGTATCCTTTCTTAAACGAAGGAAGTCTACCTTCGCCTGGAAGCATGAAGATATGACAGGTATATCTAAGGATGTGATTACTCATAAACTTGGTATTGACAGATCTTTCAGGCCAATACACCAAAAGAGGAGAAAATTTGCTCCTGAAAGAAATGCGATCATCCAAGACGAGGTAGACAAGTTACTAAGGGCAGGTATGATTAGAGAAGTCAAGTATCCAAGATGTTTAGCCAATGTGGTTGTTGTTCAAAAGAAAAATGGAAAGTGGAGGGTATGTGTAGATTTTACTGACTTAAACAAGGCATGTCCCAAGGATCCTTTCCCTTTACCCCACATTGACTCCATGGTGGATGCTATGGCGGGTCATGAGTTGTTAACTTTTATGGATGCTTCATCTGGATTTCAGCAAATTCAGATGGAACCATCTGATCAAGAGGATACAACGTTCATGACACCCACCGGCATATACTGCTATATTGCTATGCCCTTTGGTTGATGAAATGCAGGTGCTACATACCAAAGGCTGGTGAATATGATGTTCAAAGAACAACTTGGACATACGATGGAGGTATATATAGATGATATGGTGGTCAAGTCTAAAAGAGTTGAGGATCACCTTAAGGATCTCAAAGAAGCATTCAATATCCTGACCAATACAATATGAAATTGAATCCTTCCAAATGCCATTTCGGAGTCAAAGCTGGAAAGTTCTTAGGGTACATGGTGACCAAGAGAGGGATCGAAGCAAGTCCGGAGCATATAAAGGCTATAATCAACATCAAGTCTCCTGTCAACGTTAAGGATGTGCAAAGATTGACAGGAAGAGTCGCCGCCCTGAACAGATTCATTTCAAAATCCTCAGAAAGATGCAAGGATTTCTATGGTATTCTGAGGAAGAATAAGAAGTTCGAGTGGATGGAGAAGCATGAAGCTGCTCTACAAGCTCCCAAGGATTACCTATCCTCAGCACCGGCTTTGATGAAACCTGAAAATAGGGAACCATTATCCTTATACCTAGCTGTTTCAGGTAAAACAGTAAGTGCGGTCCTTGTTAAGGATCATGAAGGCTAACAACATCCGGTATACTATGTGAGTAAAAGTTTACTTGATGCTGAGGCCATGTATTCTCATATAGAAAAACTTATTCTTGCTCTAATCATGGCTTCTACTAAATTAAGACATTATTTCGAAACTCATACTATTGTGTTAAAACTAACTTTCCTATCAAGAATGTTCTCAGGAAACAAGAGATGTCGGGGAGAATGGCAAAATTGGCTGTTAAACTTAGTGCATATAATATTAAGTATGAGCCTAGAACTGCTCTTAAATCCCACGCTTTGGCTGACTTTGTGGCTGATTTCAGTAGTGATCTACAAAGAAAAGCTGAATTGGAAGTGCAACAACTTCAGGAGACCAAGGATCCTTGGACACTCTTCACAGATGGAGCATCAAATGTTAAAGGAACTGGACTAGGTTTACTACTAAAATCGCCACAGGGGGACATTATACCCCAGTCAATAGCATGTGAATTCCGAACCACTAATAACGAGGCAGAGTATGATGCCTTAATAGCAGGTTTGCAGTTAGCTAAGCATATGAGGATCAGGTATCTTCAAGTGTTTGTGGATTCTCTATTAATTACTAATCACTATAATGGTTCCTATGCTGTTAAAGGTGAGAAACTAATCAAACATTTGGAGATAGTCAAGAAATTGGCAGATTCTTTTGCTTTTTTCAGCCTTACACAAGTACCTAGGGAAGAAAATGCAGAAGCGGATGCCTTAGCCAATCTAGGATCCTCACTGAAGATGCCAGAGGATGTAAACATACCCATCATCCATATTCTGACTCCTGCAATAGAGGAAAATGAAGCAATGGAGATAGTGGAAGATGCTGCAATTGTACCTAGTGATGATGCACAATCAACTCCAGGATCATGGATCCTTCCAATCCTGAATTATATCCAAAATGGGGAAGTTCCCATTGGGGAAAATCCTAGAGCCTTCAAGATAAAGGTATCCCAATTCACTATCATTAATAACATGTTATATAAGAGATCTCTTGCAGGACCCTATCTATGGTGCATTGAGGATCCTGAGACCCTGAGAAGTCTTGAAGGATTTTCATGAAGGAGATTGTGGAAATCATACTGGGGACAGAGCACTATTTTCAAGGATCCTCAGAACAAGATATTATTGGCCTACAATGAAGAAGGATTCTTGGAGTATGCAAGGAAATGTGATGCTTGCCAAAGACACATTAATATCCTTCATCAGCCCGCAGAACCTCTGCATCCTATATCCTCCTCTTGGGCCATTTATGAGATGGGGAATGGATATAGTAGGCAAGCTTCCCAAGGCACCAGGAGGAAAAGTGTTCATGCTAGCTATGACAGACTATTTCTCTAAGTGGATAGAAGCTGAAGCTTTTACCCAAGTCAGGGAAAAGGAAGTTATATCCTTTATTAAAAGAAATACCATTACTAGATTTTGTATTCCTTCTGAGATTGTTTGTGATAACGGATCCCAGTTTATTGGGAACCGTACTACTAACTTTTGTGACAGCTGGGAAATTAGGATGATTACGTCAACACCAGTCCACCCACAAGCTAATGGCCAGGCGGAATCATCCAACAAGATCATCATCAACAATTTGAAGAAAAAGCTTGGATCAAAGAAAGGAAAGTGGGTTGAAGAACTACCATATGTCTTATGGGCAGATAGAACAACTCCCAAGACTGCTACGGGTCAAACTCCTTTTTCATTAGTCTTTGGAGCTGAGGCAGTGATCCCTACAGAAATGGTAGTCCCTACAGCCATAACAAGCATCCGTGATCCTGAAGCAAATGCTGAGACTCTGGCTTAAGACCTAGATACCGTGGAAGAATTAAGAAACTTGGCAAGGATGAGGCTGGCTAGTTATCAACAAAGGATGGCTGGTGCTTATAATAAGAATATATCAGAATAAGAAGATTTCAAGTTGGTGACATGGTGCTGAGGAAAGCATTTCAGAATACCATGAATCCTTCTGACGGCAAACTGGCACCAAAATGGGAAGGCCCCTATCTAATTGAAGCCGAGGCAGGAAAGGGGGCATATCGATTACTGACTATGGATGGTGACCTTCTTCCAAGAGCTTGGAATGCTATCCACCTAAAAAAGTATTTTATGTAAAGGATCAGGGATACATAAGTATCCTAATGATCAATTCAGATTGAAGGATCCTCAAAGGATATGAGATTCTTGATTCGGTAATGTTTTACTAATGATTTCATTTTTATTGTACTTCTTATTATTTATTCTAAAGTAAGGATGCTGAATTTTCAACATTCAACCTTATCAAGTTTTAAGTTTTGCAGAAGTTATTACGAAGGATCAAGGGTTGGCCACCTCTCCAAGACTTTGGGCATGTCCCCAGTTTAAGGTATCTAATACCTTCTAAGGTTTAAAGGTTTTCACCTTTCACACGAATTGGGTTTCAACACCCCGCCAGTAGCGCACGTTATCCAAGTATAGTTCGAGGCAATGGGACCAGTACCCGCTTTAGGGGCTGACAATTTCATTGTTGTTGGCTATATTAGGATCCTAAGTATAATGGTAGACGTACCATACATCCGTTCCTAAGGTTTCTAACGTTTTCACGTTAGCTAAGGTTTCAACAATTTTCATGTCGCTTACGATTGGATAGATGCCAGTTTGGGCCATACTCCAGTTTACACCAGTTTATTTGGGCTTGTCCCCAGTTTGTTGGGCTTGCCCCCAGTAACTAATGATTCTTTCATTTGATGTTTGGCTTAGCCCCAAGTTAAATACTGCTATAGGTTTACGAAGTTTAACAGCTAAGGATCCTGAATCCTAAATTTCCTATCGATTGTTATGCTTTGGTTGGCACAACTGTAAGTGACAGGGATATAGAATCCTAACTTGGGTTCACTGGTACGATCCTTCATTTGCCTTTGTTTTATTTTTGGTTTGTTTATGTTACCCTTTCAACCTTTGACAACAAGGTGTGTAATCCTTGATCATATGATGCAAAGTCTTTATGATAGAACTTGTTTTGACACATATTCGGTGTTCCTTTTAACAACTTATAAATTCCAAAATCATATAGGGAATTGACTAATAAGTATAGATGCAACGATATTCAAAACGTAAAATAAGTAGGTGACACCAAAGATAGCCAAAAGATTAAAGTTTTATTTATTTAAAACCTTTAAGAGGTTGTCAAAATTGCCTACCCAAGCTTCTACCAGCAAAACGTGGCCCGTCCACTTGGGTTGGCAAAGGGTGTCCATACTAACGGGTTATACATTGCAGAGTTTAAAAGTGCAGGAAATAAAAGGCGGGGGGCATCAAGGGCTTCATCCTCCACAAACAGAAGGACCCATCCACCTTTGCTACCCCCTGTTGTTCGAAGGATCATGATCCTTAACCCTAAATACTATTGTTTAGTTACAGACCATCATTGTTTCAAATCAAAATACCATCAAACAAAAACCAACAATCCTAAAAAATGGGCTCCGGCCACGTCTAGAATTATCCATCATCGCCCATTCATGCAACCTACTCAAGACTGCTTCATCACATTCACCTCCTTCTCCCTTGCCATCAACTGCTGCCTCTGCCAGATCCATCACGCTGCTTGGCTCTGCCTCCAGGATGGGTGCCTGCTCAGGACTTTCTTCATCACCCAGCTCGATCAACCTCTGCTTCCAAGCAGCCACATCCCACTCAGCCCTGTCAAAAGAAGGATTCATGGCCTCTTCAACCATCTTTATCCTATCTTTGAGGATAGACCTAACGGCAGAAACCTTCGCCTCGTCAGCAGCCTCCAATCTCTCTTTGTTAGCCCGGATCTGATCCACCAAGACCTCCTCTCCAAGCGCTTGACCTCCTTTTCCAAATTGGAGATCCTTTTGTCCTTGGCAGCAGTAATGGCGTGGAGCTCGTCAATGTGCTCTTCGACTTCAGTTAGGAGTTTTCCTTGGAGGGCTTTGAGTTGGGCAATTTTCTGCATAAGTCGAAATTTTCAGGATCAGTGATCCTCAAAGTTCAAGTGTAATTCCAGAATAGGTGATCCTTACCTCAGCAATGAAGTCAGAGATTTGCTGCTTGATCTGGGAGGTGTCCTCGGTTGGTTCGCTCGGTTTCTTCCTTTTGCTACCGGATTTGGCTTTGGAAGGCATGGCCCTTGTTCCTGGCTTACTTTGGCCTAAGGCCAGTTCAGCCTTGATGGAGCGGGAGGAAGATGATACTTTGAAGTTCCCCAAGATCAAACTTGGTGGCAGATTTGGATGTAGACTTGGCAGCACCTATGCAAATCAAACTCAGATAAGTATTTATAAGCTATCTATTTTGTTGAATATTTTCATATACTTGTATACAAATACTTACTTGACATCGTGACAGAGGTAGAGGTATCTTCTTCTAAATCCTTGATCTTGGGGTAAAAGGTCCTCACAATGAATCAAGTGCCCAAAAAGCAACAATTCTTACTGGCGTGGCAGGTAAATCTCTTAAGGCGGCGTAACTGGTCACCGCATGCACAAAAAACAGGATCAGTTATCCTCAGTATAACAAAAGTAACATATCCTAAATCCTATCCTTCAAGTTCCACTTTTTGGGAAGATACTCCCCTTGAGGAATGGAGTCTCTTCTCACAAGAAGAACTGGTTTTTTCCAGTTGGTGTCATTCTTGGTGATTTTGAGCAATGGGGGTGAGTTTTAGATTTGGATTTGAAAAGATATCGATACGACCCATGGGTCACAAGGCTGTACAGGTTGGGGAGTTCGGTGATACCAAAGCTTAGACACTCGTTCTTGATCAACTTTCCAGAGTATACAATACCCTCCACAGCATAGGCATAGCCTGGTTGTAGCACATGCCGGTATGAGAGAAAAAGGTTTGAGTAAACACTGGGAAAGGATATGTATAGCGATCAAGAATGGAGCGGCAGGAAAACAGATCCAGAAGTCTGATTCGCAATCACTTCTCAGTGATGAATCAAAGGGTCTGAAAACTGTCTCCTCCAGGAAACAGGGGCGTATTTGATCGCTTTCGGGATCGGTAAAACGGCAAAGCTCATCCGAAGGATTTTTCAGAAGGTTTTGGCTCTTGGGATGTGATCTTGTAGTTGATCTTTGAGAGGAGAGGATCGGGTTACCATCTTTCCCATGGATCAGAATAATGGAAAAACAGAGGATTGAATAGAAGAGAGAGAGAAAGAGGATACCTGTTTGATGCTCTGGATATGCGTATAAAAAGGCAAAGATCAGGTTTAAATAAAGATTTAATCTCTATCCCTATGCTATAAATAATGATGTTTGTTGCAGGTTATCAAATCAAGTGACGTCACACTGAGCAACGAATATATGCAAGTGGCAACGGCTAGTTTCTTTCTAATGGAAACATGACTAATTGTTAGGGAATTTAATTAGTCATGTTTGGGGGCAATTGTTAGGGATAAATTTTAATGTTTATGGATCATATATCCTTCTATATGTCTAGATCATGGATCCTCAAGACACGGTGCAGGAAGCTAAGGATCATTGATCCTCATTATTGTTCTAAGCTAACAATTTTTCCAATGTATTATGGCATGGTTTTGCAGGAGCTTTTCGAAGATGACCTACCAACCGAGAATCAAGGGGAATATGCCATTATTCCAGCACGTGCCAGGAGTTTGTGACCGTTATTGGTGAACGTGGGATATTGCCAAGATTTTCAGATAGTTAGTTAAGGATAATTTTTAACTGAATAAAAGGGGTATTGAGCTTGAATAAGATGGAATTCGAACGCACACATCTGTGGCCTACACTACTCTCTGATACGCACACTAGCAACATTGTAACGAGCTCAATATTTCCGAAATTGTAATTTTTTTGCTTAATACCAATTGGTGATCGGTATTTGCCATCCCCAAGGTTTTGTGTGTTGGAGATCATCTCTTGATCAAAGGCTTTTTCCTCGTACAAATCATGTGTTCATTGTCATTTATTTTGATATTTGTTCAAACACTTGTTCGTTTAACCAAGCATCCAACCTCACAAAAATCAGATTTGGTTACATTATCCTTGTGTGATTTTTGACCAAAACAGAGGGTATTTCAGGAACATTGCTCCAGGAAGTTTGGTACGACATTGCCCTGATTATCCTCAGTATATACTGCTGAACTAAAGTTCAGCATCCTGGGCTGCAAAGGAGTAACAATATCCTCAGCAAGTCTCTTGGAATTGGATTTCAAGAGTTGTATTTCCTTCATCATGAGTTGGTTAGTTTCCTGTTGTTTCTTCATTTGATCTGTATACTACCAAACAAAGATAAGATTTCATCATTAGAAGCAAAAAGCGAGTTCTTGCCGAAACTCCGATCTGGAAGCATTTTGAGCAGCAGTAGCATCCCGAGCTGTTTGGCTTTCACTCCTTTTTTGAGAAGTTTGGACTGATGGAGGAGGAAGAGGTAATGAACCAGTTACAGCAGAGCTTGACGCGGGCACCGAGAAAGAGCTCAAACACTAAAAGCCATAAAAAATAATCTCGCAAAAAGATTAGAGAATAAAAAACCGATTAGGATTTTAGAAAACTTTTGATTAGAAATAGCACCACTTGCCCCACAGTGGGTGCCAAATTGTTTTTGGTCAAAAATTACCTAAGCAATTAAGTGATCAAACTTAGTATATGAGGTAGCGTGCTATTGTGATTCGTAAAAATATGTTAAATTGATTGTTTGTGAAAACAGTTTCAAGATATAGTTCCAGAATAATTAACTATATCAAAATAACAAGTAAATGCGATAAAAGTAGAAATTGAACACAGGATGTACGAGGAAAGCCCTTGACCAATCTAGATCGCTGGCATAAAACCTCGAGAGCTGACAATCGCCAGCTGCCTTGTTCTTCTTATTGATTAAACAACAGGATACAACTTCGGGATACTGCTTGGATCAGCTCTAAGTGTTACAATGATCAAATTGTGTAACTGTTGTGAGTGTTTGTGATTGTTGCTGCAATTAGAAAGTGAAAGTGTACGATATTTCGTGTGTCTTACTGCTGATCCAAGTCCCCTTTAAATAGTAAATAAAGATAACTAACTATCCTATATTCTAGGGATGCTGAGAATATTCCCTTATGACCATTGTTGACTCTCTCTTCAAGCTTCTAACGTCTTTCTTCTAACTACCATGAACGAGTCTTCAGCAAGACCAAGTCTAGTGAACGTTTGTACCTTGCATACAAAGTAAATCGTTAGTAACGAGTAGGATACCCCCACAGGGTGTTACCAATATCCTGGTTCAGTATCCTGGTCGATGTAATTAACATGTAAAGTCAAGATATATCTTCAGGACATGAGTTAGAAAATTCCACCCATAACAGAAACGATGTAGGACGAATAAAGTTTTAAGCATGATATGGGAATGGTCAAATACGGGACACTTAAACTATAGACTAGGTCGAACATGACAATTCTACCTAATTCCCTATAGTTATGGCTCTGATACCAATCTGTCACACCCCAACCGATGGTGGAAACATCGGGATGAGACGAAAAGAGATTGCAAGAGACTTCATAACACTAATTGTGACAAGTATTTAATAATTACTTTTTACGTTACTTGAACTAGGAACACCACAAGTTTAAAATGAATAATATACAATAAGTATTCAAATAAATAAATTTCATTTCATTACAATGATTTTTGTACACGTATTGGAATCGAGATACAACATGATTGAAAATAAATTACAATACAAGAACATTAAAATTTAAATGCGTTTCTAGGCAATCCTACTAGTTTCATCTGTCACAATCCTGCAACATTTAATAAAAGCATGGATCAGTTTAAAAGCACTGGTTACCTACAAGTTTGAATATAAGTATATGTATAAAAGTTTGTCTCAAAACCACATGGCATTTTATATTCAAGTTGAAACGAGCATACATAAATAACTTACGCATAGCAAATAGTATATAATTAAAATCTTTAACTAGCATGCATAACAACCTAAGCATAACAATATCATGAGAATACAAGTTGAAACTAACAAGCATAAACTACCTAAGCATAACAATGAACGTGTTCGATGGCTTGAGAATTTAATTATAATCGATTGTGTAAAGTGGGTTTTGTATACATGTTGCACCCAAAAATGCGTTAAAGCGTAAAAAGGGTCGAGTATGCTTACAGTTTTGCAAAGCTTCCTTTGGTGATTCCGTGAAGAGTTGGAGCTTCAAGCTTCCTTTAAAATACTTAGTTTTTCTTTTAGAACTCTTAGAGTTCTCTTTATTGCTTGGAAGATTTGAGAGAAGTTGAGAGGTTGAGAGAAAAATGGTTGGAACACTTAGTGTCCTTTCAGAATTCTTAGAATTCTTAATTTAGAGAGATTGAGAGAATTAGAGAGATGGAGAGAAGAATGGTGTGAAGAAATTGGTAGAAGGAGGTTGGTATTTATAGGTAGAGAAGGTGGAAAAAGGGTGAAATATGATTGGTTAAAGAAGGTGAAAGAGGATTGAAAAGATGATTGGTGGAGAAAGTAGGTGGAAAAGGGTGAAATATGATTGGTTAAAGAAGGTGGAAGAGGATTGAAAAGATGATTGGTGGAGAAAGGATGTGGAAAGGGGTGAAATATGTTGGTTAAAGAAGGTGGAAGAGGATTGATGAGGTGAAAAGATGATTGATATATTTCTTGGTATTTCTTGAGTATATATTATGTAATTGAGTATATAAAAAGTATAAAAGTATAATTCAAGTATTGAGGATGTGCGTATAAGTATTTATATGTATAATTGTGTTAGTTTGCATATAAGTACATATTTAAATGATTGGTTGTGTGAATAAAAATAATATGTATAAAATATGAATTTTATTATGATTAACGCCTCGAATTGTGAGATTGAAATTAAAATACGAATGTAAGGTTTCTAAAATTAGAATACGAATACAAACATTTTTAAAATAGAAATACGAAGATACGAGGCATTACAGAAATAGAACATAGCTAATCTAAGAAACATCAAGTAATGGTGGACTTTCAAGTAGGATAGCCCAAGCTAAACTTAGTCACATAAACATCAAGCTTCAAGCTTGTTCACTACTTGTGGCTAAAAACTTAAACAAAACAGAATGTTTGTGAGGATTAAGCCTCTTATTTTGAATGTCACACCCTTGTTTAAGCCCAACTAACCATACAATTGATTATGAGCATTAGGACATAGAAATGTGTATGAGAAACCTCAAGTTAAAGTAAACAAGTTTAAATCAAAGACAGAAAGTTCCAGTCACTTTGGAGCCTGTTTTGGTGAAGTTCCAGGTCTGCGTTTTCCATGGAAAACCCATGGAATCAAACCTAAGGTTCATCCAAGTGTTTAGGAAGAAGAATTAAAGAAAAAGATCAAGAAATGAAGAAGTTATGCTCACTTTGGTAACTTGTGACGAATCTGCCAAGCTACTAGATTTGCAAGTGATTGTGGAGTGATTAGAGAGAGTTCAAGAGAGATTGCAAAGTGAAAATGCTTGGAAGGGACTTGGATTTTATAGATGAGGAGTTAGGGTTTGTTGGTGGGTGTTTAAATGAGGCTTGGGGGCCATTGGAGGAGAAATGGGTGTGTGGATTCGTGCAAATTCGCGGCTGTCCAAGGATTCTGCCCGCCAGACCTGCTTACGAACCGTAAGCAAGAAGCCTTGCGGTCCGTAAGGCTTATCAGAAGCAAAATTTCATATTTTAATCCTTGGTTTTTTGTGTTTTGTCCATTTATCCCATATCTTTTAAGGTGTTGATTATTTTGGACTATTTTAGGGATGTTCAAGCATAAGAAGCATAGTATAAGGGGTTGTCATGTAATGTGATCACATAATCAAGTATAAACAAGTATGATAGTATGAGAATCGTGTATTTGTATCGTATAAAGCATGTATGTCACGTAATTTGTAATTTTATCAAGCGTTTTCAAGGAGTATGAATCAAGCATCATATGTATAGTGTATGAATGTGTATAACATGGATTGTAGTAAAATACGAATTTCATTAGATTCAAGTCTCAGATTTGAAAATGATTACAACGAAAATATAGGTACAAGATTACAAAGTTTCCAAAAATAGCATTACAAAGCGAGCTTTCTAAATATAGAAAGTATGAGAAAGCAGGGCGTTACACAATTAGCATAACAAGTAAGCATGCTTAAGGATTGAGTGTTTGAATAAGTATGATTGTATGTGTGTTTAGTATGGATACATGTTGCAACCCAAATAGTGTTTAAAACATAAAAGGGTCTAGTATGAACTCACGGTTTGCGAAGAAAAATCTAAAAATTGCGAGCGAGCGAGTTTGAGGGATGGAACACCATAGTCACCCTAAAATGGTAAACAAATGTGTATGAGTATAAGGATTTGAAGATTGAAAAGCAATCGCAATTTATGAGTATGAAGATACATAAAACATATCTCGTCTGGACACTTATTTGGACACTATTTTTAGTGTGTGTTTTTCGTGAGTGTTAAGCACTCATTAGAAGTCCAAAATAAGGAATATAAGACTATGAAATTTCCACCTTAAAACATAACATTCAACCATGGGTTGGTTAATATTATGGTTTAGTTTTGGATAAATGTTATATATACAGGAATTACTTATATAGTCAAACATTTGAGGTAGGGTAATCCACAAACCTCAAGAGTTTCACCATTGCAAAAAATCACTAACATGGTTGATGATTCAGATGGTCATGAGTACAAGGAAAGAAATGCTTAACTAAACTAACTATTTTGCTAAGTAACTAAGTGCGGGATGGTGGAAGTTTAGTTATAGAACAATGGTCCTCAACATCACTATTTGTACCTTAACACCAGTCTTCCAACATTGCTTGTTTGGAGACTTGGTTTGGTTTCACTCACATAGATGGTTGTGGGTTACTTAGAGACTTGGAGCATATAAAATGGAGGCATATGAAACTCAAATTTTCTGGAAAGAAACCTTAATACGAATCCCTCAACATGAAAACTTGTTGGTGACTTGGTTTGGTATGAAGATGTTCCAAAAACAAAGAATGAAACACATGTACATAAACTTTAAGAAAAATTCCAACGTGGACCTCAAAAATAGTAGCTTACCATCCTCATTTACCTTGGTAAACAAATGGTAATACTCCTAGAGGTTTTCCAAGTATGAGGAACGAGAAAAAAAGTATGAAAAGTGCAAGAAAGAAGCCAAAACTAATTGTTTTGATCTTTAAGTGTTTTTGCCAAAAGTGGAAGAATTTGGAGATTTGAGAGTGTTTGAGAGAGATTTAGGAGTGATGAAAGTGTTTAGGTGGTGATAGGGTTTGTATTTATAAGTGGTTAGGGGATTAAAGGAGTTGGTTGGGAGTTAAAAGGAAGGAAAGTTCAAAAATACAAGTTGATTCGCGATTCTGTTGTCAGGTGCTCGCCTTGCGGACCGCAAGGAGGTGTATACGATCCGTAAGGACTGTCTGATCCTTCAAAAATTCCGTTTTAGTCCATGAACTTGTTTGGTTGGTTATTTTATGCTATAAACTCACTATTTTGCGTGTTTTTAGGTGTTTAAAGTGTATGCAAGCATGTAATTAATAATAACACTTATAAAATAACATTTCAAAGAAAATAGAATTTCGATGTGTTGTTCGATTTTGAATTAGAATGTGTATCCGTGAATGTTTATACATTATGCGAGAATTTATTTGACAAAAATAAAATAAAAGACAATTTCTATTATGATCAAGTCTCAGAATTATAAGGAATCGAAGAAAGAGTATGAATTACATAAAATTAAAAAAAGAAAGAAAAAACGAGGACGTTACAAAGTCAATATTCATTTTTAAGGTGCTTCTAGAGACGGGTCCAGGAGATGAAGCACATAACTAGAAGGATTAGCGCATGTGGTCATGTGCAATAACGACACAATAACTCTTTTATACAATAAAAGAACTTGATGAATAGAAAGATAGACTGAGAGCATTCACAACGGTTCTCATATATATATATATATATATATATATATATATATATATATTGTGAGTAGTTTACGAGAAACAGTTGTAAATGGTTGTGCGTGAAGGAGAGAGAAAATGTTACCGTTTATTTGTAAGTATACGAGAAACAATGTTCACCCTTTATAAATTTTTTAATATTTTTGAAAGTAGTTGTGAGTGGAAGAGAGAGAAAATGTAATGATAAATGTGTAAAAAAATATCATTTAACTGAAAATGTTAGAGAGAAAAAGTTTTGATTTTTAACGTAATTACATGAATGAATGAAAATAAGAAATTCAATGTGAATGCTCTTAGATCACTTAAGTAGCTGAAATTCGTAAAACTAGTTATTTTAGTACGTCAAGGTAAAAACACACAATATATCAATTTTAATTGTTATAAAAGAAATTAATTTCAGGGTCAAGTTTAGTCTTTTTTTCTTCCAATTATCAAAAACAAAATCGTTAAACAAGAATAAGAGTACTTGAGCACACCATTGCGAATGAACTCATTCGTTTTTACTGCATCATAATTTCAAAGAGGAAGAAACCCTAAATCAAATGAAAATAATGATTCCTTGTCGTAGTAACAATGATTATATTTGGGTAAACAGTTTCACGATGAAAATTGACAAAGCGGTGACGATGGAGGTAGCGCAGCAAAAGACAACATTTCACCGAGATTCATGGTGACGGTGGAAAGTGAGCGTGAGATGGTGTTAGGGAAAGAAAGTGGTGATGGCATTGGGGAAGAAGAGAAGAAATGTCGTGGCAACACGAGGATGCAACAAATGTAAAAAACGTGGCTCAATAATATGCTTATACTTCGTTGTCGTGGCAACATGAGAATCCAACAAGTGTAAAAGACGTAGCTCAATAAATACGCCGTTCAACCTACGTTTCATTAATATAATAACCAAATATGAATACATAATACAATTTAAGAAGTCTTAATTAACTTTATTTTAGTTCTTAATTCAATGATATTAATTAACTTTATCTTAGTTCTTAATTTAATGATATATAGCTCATTCAAATTAGATATTAACTCCTTCCATCTGTAGCGCAGTGGTTGTGACATCCGGGTGAAGGCTTGGCTCAGGATTCAACCTGAGTTCGAGTCTAACGGGGGCCGAGGGTTTACCCATTCCATGGGGTTCCCACGCATCAGGGGTGTGCTATGCTTTCTAGCGGTGGTCGAGTAGTCGGCCTTTGGACATAGCTCCGAAAGGGTGGGTTTACACGTGGAAAGGAGTTAGCAGTTAAAAAAAAGAGTAGATATTAAAAAAAATATTAACAATAAAAAACCAAGTTGCTATTTCTTTCTTTTATTATAATCTCCATGGAGAATGGAGGTATCGCCATTGAGCTTTGACTTGTCTTCTGCTCATGGCTTCCCTTCACCTATACTCGCATATACATACATACACAATTATACATACACCAACAATAATCTCCAATGAGGTCAGATCTCTTTCTTTTATCTTCCCACAATAATAATCAATTAATCACCCTCACCCCACCCCTTAATCCACCCCCAATTTCATCCATTCTTCCTTTCTTTCACATCAATCAAACCCCTTTTCGTTTATATTCGTTTCCCCCTTAAAAATCTCAGCTTTTTCCATCCACCTATTCGTTTATTTTTTGTCGGTAATAACCGTTATTTCCTCAACCCTAGATTTGTTAAATCAGATATTAAAGGGTTTATTATTTCCAGCATTTGTTCCTCATGGGCGATGATTTGTTATGTGATCGTACAGTTTGCAGTCAAGATTATGTGTTTTCTCCAATAAAGATTGGTGCTTGGACCGATTGGTGCAGTATGGATGATTATAAAGATATGGGTTTTGAATCTTTTGATGATTGTTTGAATTTGAATTTGAATTTGAATTTGAATTTGAGTTTGAATTTGGATTTGGGTTTGGATTTGAATGGGGAATGGAAGGATGATGTTATTAATAAGTTGCCTTCTGACCCTTTTGAGATGAATGTAAGTGGTGGGTGTACAATGATTAGGGGGTGGGTTCAAGAGGTTGATGAGGATATTGGGTATGTTAAAATTAGTGAAAAAACAATTGGGGGTGAAATTAGTTTAGATGATGCAAATGGGTTCTTTTGTTTGATGAGAAATCGAAAAAAGTCGGGAACTTGATCAAGAAAGATGGTGATGGTGATGGGTTGAGGTTGGGTGGTGACCCTCATGATGCATGTTTTTGGCTCTTGGGCACTTGGGAATAAGGGATTTGCTTTCGGTTGAAAGCGTTTGTAAGTCGTTTCGGGATGGTGTTCGTCATGATCCGTTGCTATGGAGGCATATAAATATTGATCAACCGATTGGTGAGTCGTTTACTGATGACTCGCTTTTGAGGATTACGAATAGAGCGAATGGTAGTCTTCAGTCTTTGAGTCTTGTCAAGTGTTTGAAGATTACTGATATGGGTCTCAAGCATGTTTTTCAGCAAAATCTTGGCCTGATGAAGGTTAGTATTTACTATTATAGTTTTACGTGTGTATTTAGGGTTGTTATAATTTGTATTTGAGTTCAGTGAGTAATCTTCTAAACTGGCAACAGATAACCTATATAAGACACGATTAGATACACCATGTGACTTTTTATTTATTTTTAAATAATTAAAATTAGAAAGTTAAGATCCATCATTTATCCTTCTTCGTACATAAAACTTACATCTGTCTTATAAAACAGTGGATATAAAGTAGTTAAACGAGTCATATTCATGTTAAGAACTTATGTTGTGCGCGTCGTCAGATACCTGTTAAACCTTTAAGACACGATTTGCCAGCCCCAATTATGTAGGGTGTAATGAGCTTTATACTAGCAAGAAACCAAATTGACATTAAAAAGTGGATTGAAGTTGTTTATATGCCTTTATTATCTACTACTTTTCTAAATATTTTGTCAAACACTTGATATGTCAAAAAAGATTATTACAACTTTAAGCAACAAAACCTTCAAGGGTGGCTCAATGGTAAGCAACCGATTCCTTCTAGCAGAGGTCTCACTGGTTTCTACCTTTAACCACGGGCCCCATGAGTTTTCCAGTTTGGCGGGGCCTTACTGTTATGAAAAGAACTTCAAGCATCAAAAGTTCATTTAGAATCTATTTTCTGCACCATGTTTTATTACAAGTTACAACTTGATTTTCTGATTCTGAATATTCAATACTACATAACATTTTATAAAACACACATCGAAACACCCTCTAAACCGTGATGCAATGAGATTATGTTTAGACATGTTTTAGCTACAAGAAGCTGCAAACATGTTAGCAAGTTCCCAAATTTAAGGAAGTAATATAAATTAATAGAGTAAAATACTTTTTGAGTCCCTGTGTTTTAGTGGTTTTAATCACTTGGTCCAAATTTAAAAAGTGTAACGCCCTGAGTCCATAACCGCTCATTTTATAATGTTTTGAGTCCAATTTTGTTCATTTTATAAATTTGTTATCTTTTAACAACTTTTTATGCAGCTAAATGTGGTGGGATGCAACGGGCTAAGTATGGAAGGTCTCTTGAACAATATAAAAGCATACGGGGGAGGTGGGATCAAACAGCTACGAATTGGCGGGCTGCATAGCATAACAATGGAGCAATTTCAAGAATTAAGTAAACAATTATCCTTAAACAACCAAAATAAACCCAATTCACCTAAACCACGCTTCTTTCACGGCGGTCAGTTATATCTTTCATTGATGATAACCGCCCTATTGACATAGAAGCATGCCCAAAATGCCATCAACTTCGACAAGTTTACGATTGTCCATCCGCAAGTTGTGGCGGGAAACATAACAACTGCAGGGCCTGTACTTTCTGCATACCTCGGTGTACCAGTTGTGGGTGCTGCTTTAATGAGCGGGATTATATCGAAACTTTTTGTTTGGATTTACTTTGTTTGGATTGTTTAACACGGTTTTTGGGGTTTCCAGACTGCGAAGACGAGGGTATTAGTGCCCATGGCCTCCGTCAACGCCAGCAGCGGCAACAAGCAAGTTATCATTTTTGCTTGTATGGGTAGATGGTAAACAGTTGTTTATGGTTTCCAACTGTTTTTGGTCTGTTGGTATCTGCTAGTAACTGAAAACTAGACACACTTGAGTTGGTTTGAATCTGAGAATATGGTAAGTGTCAGTTGAAGAAATTTGGTGGTTGGTTTTTGATGAGCACATAAATTGACCAGCCATGGTGGTGGGTTCTTTAAAAACTGGGAGATTCTTGTAAAGAAGGCTTATCAGTTATCTGTAAAAGTAATTTGATTATACTTATAAAAATGGAAACTTGATGATGATCTATGCCATATTGTAATGTTAAACTAAGTTTTAAATAAACTTTGGTTGGTTGCTTAGACATATTTTTACAATATCTAATGCTATTACTTAAACTAAAGAATTTAGGTCGAGATAGATTGTAAACGGGTAATAAGCTGCTTGCCATGTGCCATGTGTTTGAGTTCAGCAAGTTCCGAGCTTTTTGTTTGAAACCGAGTTTGACTCGTTACTAATTTTTCGAACTCGATTTAGGCGCATTTGTTATTTAGTAAAGATTTAATTATTTGATTTTATATAATGTATAGTTATTTCTATATATTTGTAACTATTATAATTTCATGTATGTAAGGTCATCCGTAGTCATAAAGCTCCTTTGTGGGCGTTTGAGACATGTGTTGTGCCACGTCACACATGGGCTTTATGGGGCGTTATGCAACTTAAGGCTGTAGTGATAAAACCCCTACCTCATTATTACTCAATTTATTAGTTTTCAATTTTTTTTACTTAATTTCTAACTTTTTAAAATTAAAAACCATTCCATTAAATAAAAAAACATTACAATAAAATAAAAACATTACACTAAAATTAAAAGAAAACATTCAAACATTACACTACCTCATCATTACTCAATTAATTAATTTTCAACTTAAGGTGGGTAGGATTACCACTTTCGTTTGGGCCCGCACTCGATCCGGGAGGAATAAAACCAAGGTTAAATGATGCATTGTATAAAATTTGTGGATTTTTAAAATAAAGCTAGAGAGAAAGAGGGTTTGAGAGTGTGTGGAAGTATAAAAATATAGGAGAAGGGTTAGTATTTAAAGGGAAGATAGAAATTTAAATTGAATTTATATATATTTTTTAAAGTGACCGTTTGTAACGGTCATGTATTTGAAAAACAATAACATCACGCCGTCATGGAGATAGCGCCTGAACCAAACTTCTCAATCATAGCGCCCTTCGTCGTGGTGTACATTGGGGTGCTATAGGGCAAAAAATTGCACACATCACGGCCCACTACGGAGGTCTAAAAATATATACATGTTTTGTTACTTTTATCGTATGTATAATAATTTATTAGGTAGTCATAGATTTTTCATATTAAAATTTATTATATTCATATGAGTGAAGGTTCATTTAGGCTTCCTAAACCATGTCAAGCTTGGAATGCGGAATTTGGGGTCAAGCTCGCTCATCAAACGACCTCCAATTTAGGCCCGAATTCAGGCTCAAGCTCATTTAGTTAGGTTTGTTTTGAGCTTTTAGTGAGTCAATCTTCAATCTTCTGTGATTCATGACTAGTTGACTCGTTTATACCTATATATCTGACATGCATACCATTGTTTCGACATATAATGTTATAAATATGGAAACGGGTAAACTAAAAGAAACGAAAATTATACCCTTTATATAAAAATATGCTCTTGAAAATTTTCTAAAGAACACAATATCTATAAACTTATTAGTATCGTTAGTTTGTAACTTGTAAGGATACAAAAGCCAATAGCATTGTAAACAAACCAAACACTTACTAACCCATTTGACAACAAGTTTTATAATTAATAATCAAACAAAAATAAAACAGTTTCTGTTATCCAGATTAATAAACAAACAGAACACACGTATGTTCACTTACTATTGTTTTGAACAAGTATTCATTGCATTAACAAACAAACACAAACAAGTTTACTTCCCTGACAAAATAGGGTTAAGTTATTCTGTAACTGCTTCTAAAAATAGCAAGTGTACAAAGACACAATGGATTGCACAATATGTCGAGCAAAATAAACAATGTCAAGGAAAAAAGACACAATGAATAAAAAAAAGACACAATGACGCAAATATAGAAAAGAAACAATGATAATAAACAAAAATTCTAAAATCCACAACCTATAAATCCAAAAGTGAAAACCTTAAATCTCACATCGTAGAGTTTGATGATACGGTTTCGATGCCGCTTGAATGAGGTTAATCTGAGTCCGTTTAATACCATTTGTACCACTTCTTATTTTTAGAAGCCTTTATATTTGATCCTAAACCGACAAAAGTTCATTTATATGTTAGGTTTGATGTTAGTCGCCGAAGCTAAAAAACATTGAGGGGTCAAATACTCCTATGCACAATTTTAGCGGTCTCATATGAAGCATGTACACAACTTAAGGGACTCATCTGAAACTTCCAATCTCCGGCAACCCCGCCGGAACAATCTTCACGTAGAACGAACCTCACGGTCTACATTCAATTCAAACCACCGGCACCTCCGCCTTTCACTACCTACCCTTCAACCTTCCACTATATTTACATACACATTTTGCCTTAATTTCTATCACTCACTCCTACCTTTCTACACCCAATCTCTTTCTTTACATCAGTAATCATGGCAAAAATTAAGATCGGAATCAACGGTTACTTCTCATCCTTATTTCTGATCGATTATCGATTCTGTTTGATCTGATTTATGCAATTTTTTATGACTTTTTACATTAATAAATTCAAATTTGTGTTTTTCTTTTATAAGTTCTGATATATAATGTTTTATTAAAAATAAAAATACGGTTTTGCGATGTTCATATTTTTATCTACGTTTTGATATAAATTTTATAAAAACAGAATATAAATTTTTACAACGACCTATAAAACGTTATATTTAATACGGCTCCGTTTTTTATAAAATTTATATGAAAACGTAGATAAAATAAAGCATATCGCGAAACCATATTCGTTTTTTTATAAAACATTATACATCGTAACTTTTAAAAGAAAAAAACAAATTTAATTTTATTAACGTCACATCACTTGGTGCAAATAACAAAATTTAGGTGTAAATAGTATGACCTTTTTTTATTTGTTTTTTAATTTTGTTGGTACAGGATTCGGAAGAATCGGACGGTTAGTCACCAGAGTTGCTCTACAGAGCGATGATATCGAACTTGTTGCCGTTAACGATCCCTTCATTACCACTGACTACATGGTGAATAATATTATTATTTGACATTAGATTTAACAGATCACACCGATTTTGTATGTTATCGGTTTGGTTCATTACAGCCATTTTGTATAGCAACCAAAAGCGTAGGATATCCACAAGGGTTTTACATTGATTGAAAAACATAAAAACGAAACCGATTCGGATAAGATCCATACTGGTACCGTTGTCGTTCGGTTGGAATCGGTTTGGTATCTCATGACAGTGGACGGTAGGGGTGTTCAAAATCAGATTATCCGGTTTTCAGATATCCGAAAATTTCGGATAGTGAAAATTAATATCCGAATCCGTGTCTGAAATTTTGGATACGGATTCGAATATCCGAATTTATAAAAAAATGTATTTCATGCATAGATTAAAACTAAACCTGTATACGATTTTTCAAATTTTCAACATTGAAAACTAAAAACATTCATAAATTCACATCCGAATCCGATTATTTACTACTTTTTACTGTATTTTAACCTAAATACAATGCTCATATACTATATATATTTATAAAAAAAATAGTTTTCAGATATCGGATAATCGGATTACCCGAAATTTTTAAAATTCATATCCGAATCCGAAAATTTGGATTATCCGGTTTTCGGATATCCGAAATTTCGGGTACAGCTTTTCGGATATTTCGGATTCGGATTTTTTTTGAACACCAGTGGACGGTATCGTTCAGGTAACAACACTAAATAATCAACTTGGATACTATTGAATTATTGAAAAGGGTAGACGGCGTCACTTTATGTAGAAAAACTAAACCGTGAGTCAGCTTTGAAATCAGTGATTGCTTCAATCAAATTACGCAGAAGCTGAAATAATCATCTAGATTAGGAATAGTGCTCCAGTTTTCCCCGAAATTGATTTGTTTATGCTGAAGATGACAGTTGTTTGTAAATGCTTACGTTTTTTTTCCAGATTTACATGTTCAAATATGATAGTGTTCATGGCCAATATAAGAAGGATGAAATCAAAGTTAAGGATTCTAAGACTCTTCTCTTTGGCGATAAACCTGTTACCGTTTTTGGCTGCAGGTAAGTTCGTTTGATTCGATTCAATTCAATTATCCGTCCTTGTAGCTCACCAAACATGGAACTGACTTGACCGAATCATGTTAATAATCTTTAACTAATGTGCAGAAACCCGGAGGAAATCGCGTGGGGTGAAGCAGGAGCTGAGTATGTTGTGGAATCAACTGGAGTTTTCACCGATAAGGACAAAGCTGCTGCTCATTTGAAGGTTATTAACGTTAATTTATCGCCAGTTTGATGCAAATGAAGTGTATGTTTATAATGTTTATTGATAGTTAGTTTGATTGTTAATTAGGGAGGTGCGAAGAAGGTTGTGATCTCGGCTCCAAGTGCAAACGCTCCCATGTTTGTCATGGGTGTAAATGAAAAAGAATACAAATCCGATATCACCATTGTGTCTAACGCTAGCTGCACCACTAACTGTCTTGCTCCATTGGCGAAGGTCAGATTCGTTACTTGCAGCATGCGCGTGAAGTTCTGATGATAAGTGTATAACGTTCTTGGTTTTATAACGCAGGTTATACATGACAAATTTGGTATCGTTGAAGGCCTTATGACCACTGTTCACTCCATCACAGCAACTCAGAAAACTGTTGACGGTCCATCGATGAAGGATTGGAGAGGCGGAAGAGCCGCTTCTTTCAATATCATTCCCAGCAGTACGGGTGCTGCTAAGGTACCGTGTGCAGTTTCGAAGTTTTATTCGCAAACGTATCATAACTTTTTCCATGAGTAATCGTTTCTTTCTTTTTGAAGGCTGTTGGAAAAGTCCTTCCTGCCCTTAACGGAAAACTTACAGGGATGTCATTCCGTGTCCCTACTGTTGACGTATCTGTGGTTGACCTTACTGCTAGGCTCGAGAAGCCCGCCTCATATGATGACATTAAGGCTGCTATTAAGTAAGATTCTGATAATTATATAAATAATGTTTTTAAAGTATTTTTTTTATTTCATTTATTGTCGGGATTAATATTATGTTGTGCAGGGCTGAGGCAGAGGGGAGTATGAAGGGAATCCTAGGATACACCGAGGATGATGTTGTGTCTACCGACTTTGTCGGAGACTCAGGTCGAGCATATTCGATGCGAAGGCGGGTATTGCTCTGAACAACAACTTTGTGAAACTTGTCTCGTGGTATGACAACGAATGGGGATACAGGTACGGGTTTTCTTGATTTCGGGCTTGTTTTTGTGGTGCGTTTGTTGGCGTGAGTTGTTTATTGAAGTGTTGGGTTGTGATGTGTGTTTGCAGTAACCGCGTTGTTGACTTGATCCGTCATATGGCCAAGTCTTGAGCTGTCGATGATATTCGAGCTACGATTGCATGCAGATGATCAGTTCAGCTTCAGGTTGAGTTGTTTGAAGAATAATTAGAGCTGAATAGTATTCACAATTTTGATTAAATGCGATGGTTTACTTATTACTTTGATCCATAATTAGAATCTCCAATGGCGAATAGTTTGAACAACGGTTTAATCGATAATGTAAACTATATTGAAACTCCTTTTAAACCAAGATAAGGGGTAGGGCGCTCCACTAGTGATGGTTTTTCATCACTCACAACATCCATAAAGTTCAGCCACCTCATCGAGCTTCACTCCATCACTAGTCATATACCAACGTCTCTTATCCCACAACGGTAACAAAATAACGTGTTCATGGCCACGCGTTTTATAGTTCACACGTGATAGACTATGGCGGGGTGTCGGTAACGCGTGGATGTTTCTTCATCAAGTGGCGCCCGGGTGGCCTAATAGTAACCCTCGTATCTAATTAAAGACCATAATTTATGCATTCATAACTCTTTTATAAGAAAATAAAAAACTATAGTATATCAAACATATTTGAGGTAAATGTTTGGCATAGTTATATTATAAAAATTTTAATAATAAAAAATGTGTGTAACTAATTTTGTAACTAGTCCTTTTTGTTTCATAGTAATTAACTTCACACTTTTATATGTTATACCCAACTATAGAGGGGGTGGGGCACATTCGGGGTGCAACATGGCATCGGTGAACACCACACCGCCCCCTCACCCCACAATATTGTGTCCCTGACGGGAGCCCCATCACATGCACAATTCGTCCTTTTTTTACCGTTAAGACAAATGACCCTTGCGGAACGGTCAAAATAAGAATAAAAGTTTTTTTTAGATTTAAATGCCATCAACCAATTCAATTTTCCAAAACAATTTTTAGTTTCTTTCCTACTTCTACACGAATTTATCATCATCCGACGAAACAGTTTATTTGTTCTTAACGCAATCAAAGAGATGACGCACACATTATTCGATAAATAGCATACTTCGCGTCCAAGAACAAAAATAGCTTAAGTTAAACAGTGATCGTGAAGCTGTACATGAACGTTTGGTGAATGACTACTTTGCCGAAAGCCCTGTATACACAGACTCACAAATTAGGAGACGACTTCGAATGAGAAGATAGTTATTCCAATGAATAGCTGACGATTTGGAGAGAATATTGTCTTTTTCAATATTAGCAAGGGATGTGAGAGGTAGAAGGAGTTTTACACCTTTACAAAAGTGAACATCAACATTTGTCAAGTAGCGACGTAGTGTACACCAATTTTTGGGATGATTATTTGAAGATGTCTAAAAATGTGACGTGACGTGAAAGTATTTTTGTTATGTTAATGTGTCATTAAGCTCTACAGCTAGTAGTACTTGCGTAAACCAACGTGGGAATGACATTCAACAATTGTATTAGGCTCATGAAGTGAAATATGGATTTCCCAAATGCTTAGTAGCATTGATTGTATGCATTAGGAGTTGGCAAATTGTCCTAACACATGGCGAGGTCAGTACATACGAGATACTTACCCACATCAAACAATAATGCTGGTGTCACATGATCTATGAATTTGGCATGCATTCTTGGTGTTGTTGGTTCCAATAATGACATGAATGTTTTTGATAAGTTGCCGCTTTTCAACAACATCAAAAACGGAGTGGCACCTTGGTCTTCGTTTGAGGTTTTAGAGTAGAATACAAGTAGAATTATGCAGTAGAATACAAGTAGAATTATGTTGCTGACACAATATATGTCGAATGCTCAATAACAATCAAATTGTTCACATGTCTAGAAGATGAAAAACGAAAGAAACTTAAGGTGGCTCAAGAATTTGTAAGAAAGGATGTGGAACGAACTTTTGGTGTCATCAAGCAACGTTGGCACATAGCATAAAACCCAGCACGAGCATGGTCACCAAAAAAAAAATATAAGAAACATATTGTATGCATGCATCATATTCAATAACATGACTCTGGAATGTGAGGAATTTGAAGAAATTGATGACGCAAAAAGAGAGTCTAATATGTGGGCATGACTCTGGAATGTGAGGAATTTGAAGAAATTGATGACGCAAAAAGAGAGTCTAATATGTGGGCGTACACAACCAAGACATGCACCACGACTACACTCTAATTTGGTGGACCATGTTTACGCACTGCCACTCGATGACAACGATGAAGACTAGATATTTAATTATTATATAATTTACATGATGTTCAAATTCAACTGATGTAATTTTTCGATTTCTACTTATTAATATTGATTAAACATATGTAATTTTTAACGCATTTGTCATGAATATGTGAATTAAAACTCATTACATTAGTGTGTCAAACTTACAAAGTCTAATGCGCTCTTTTAATGCTTCCTTTAATTTAGGCTTATCATTGTGAGACTACAAGTAGTCATGAGGGAAGGGCAAAGCCCCCACCTTGTCACGTAGGCGCAAAAATCAAGTTGGTCAGGGTGAAGAGGAGGGCAAAGCCTATGAGGATTCTGCCTTGGAGTGGGGCAACGCGGCACGGACGTGGTGGTGTTGGGGTGTGGTGGGGCTCTGCCCTCCCCTCTCCACGGAATAACACCGTATAGTCTAAATGAGTTGATGCTAGGTTATAATCAGAACGTTAAAAAAACGTAATTTCACATAAAGAGGAAAAAGCACTAGAAGACAACTATATGCATATGCAACATACCATACGTGATCACTTGAACTTTCCATCAAAAGCCTCCTTTCCAAGTAAAGAATCACAACCATGCACACATTTTGCATCACATAACAAACATGAAACATCAAAGCCAAATATGAACAAAAAAACCATATTATTTACCATATCCAGATCCTTACCAACCAAAGAATAACCAATAAACTCAAAACCAAAATTCACTTTTATTCAACTAACATACATTCATCGCACCTCTTTAACGTGAAGAATTAATCCCGAGAAGCATCTGACTCCCACCACCCGGAACATAAGTCACATTCCCATTCCTCCCCAACGTACCACATATCTCCCTAGAAGCCTCAATCCTCCTCAACTCAATCAACCCCATCCCCGCCCCTGTCGTCGCCTCCGAAATCATCTTCCCCGACTCACTCTCCCCTTCCGCCCTAATAACCGCCGCTCACTGCTCCTGCTCTGCCTTCGCCACCACATACAGCGACCTCTCCGCCTCCTGCTGCGCCACCTGCTTCTCCTCCACCGCCTTTGAAAACTCCGCTCCGTATGATAAATGCGTTATCGCCACTCATCAAGCACAATGTTAAAATCCTTAGCCCTACATGTCAAACTCTCTCGAATCAAAGCCGAAACCTGGAACGATACAGAAAAGATTAAGATAGATCATTTAAACAACGCAGCGTCTTAAAAACTGGACCGGCCGGTTAAACCGGAAATTTGGAAGGTCGAATTGGAAATTAATTAAACTTCACTCATCTTCCTCTATTTATTTTTATAATATTACGACATCATCCGGTTCTTATATCCGATCTGACTTGTGGTCCTTGTGGACTGGTTTGACGTCCGGTCCGGTCATGAAAACATTAGCAATACGAAATGTCGGACGTTACCAAACCTGTGCACGATCTGTTAACAGCTGATCCGCGTTGAATTGTGCAACAACCGCTTTCAAAACTTCGTTACCGATCGACGGAAGAACCTTCTCGTCGTACTCAAGGCCTAGGGTTTTAAAAATGGACGGTAACTGATCAACTTCTGGGCGAGAGAGGACACGTAAGGTTAGGTTAACCATTTGGAGGTCTTTTGTGCCGGAGATTGAAGAGAATGTGTGATGTTTGGTGCGAATGTCGAATATGTAGGGTTTCTGGAGCCATGGGATGAGAATGTGTGTGCCTTCGCCGACGGTGGTGCTGAGGACGCCGCGGAAACGGTAGAAGAGGACGGCACGTTCGCCGCCGTCGACCGTGTAGAGGGCGGAGTCGGAGAAGGCGGCGGTGGCTCCGATGCCGACGGCGGCGCGTGCGATATTGGTGAGGAATGTCATGGTGGTTTGATTTGTTCTCATTTTTTTCAGGTGAATTTGCAGAGGAAACTGTTGGAGGGTGGGGTTTAGGAGGACTGGGGTTTAGAGGTGGGTTGGGCTTGATTTTCGATAGGCTTATTTTAGGAAAGGCTATTGGGTTAATTAGCATATAAGCCTATTTAAGGAAAGGCTATTGGGTTAATGAGCATACAAGCCCATTTAAGGAAAGGCTATTGGGTTAATGAGCATTCAAGCCCATTTAAGGAAAAGACTAAAGCCCAATAATACTAATGCCCGCTGCACAGACAACAGAATGATGGCCAGTTCTTTTAAAAGGGTTGTGGACAAATATTATAAAAAATAATATATTTTTTTTTGTTTTTTCTTGTAAAAGTCACTTGGTATTTATTTTGCATGTTAATGACACTTTACTTATTAACTGTAATACACTTAGCAAAGTTTGTAAACAGTGATTTAACCTTTTAAATTTATTTTCTCTCTTTTTATTTTGTCTTTTTAAAGTTTTTATTTTGTATTTTTATCGTTCAACTTTCAGCATTGACAATTACAACCCCTTAATTTACGTTGTAATAGAGTTTTACGTGTTTATTTTTATGTAAGTGTCAGTATAAATTCAAGTGAAAACATGTTTCGATGTTAATTTTCCTTAAAATGAGTTAGTTCAAATATTATATGTTCTAGCTTGTTATTATGTACGTTTTCAGTTGTTTTACGTTTCAACCTAAACTTTCTTTGTATATATGTTGGGTCAAATATAATAAGTTTTTGTGCTTATTTTTATTTACGTTTTCAATTTGTCTACATTTTGACGCAAATTACAATTAGCAGGTCATGTGGATATTGCTTTCGTCATATTGACTTTTTTGTTTCTTTCTTGAGGGATTTTTAGACTTTATTAATATATTATATTATTATAATTATTGTTTTACTTTTCCTTCTTTTTTTTCATTAAAGTTATATTAAGATAACGTTTACGTTTCCATTTAAAATCAACCCGTCCCATTGTCCAATTTAAATTTATTTTATGGTTATCGATCAATGTAAAACATGTGCCAATATTCTTTTGAGCATATTTCTTTGGGTTGCTATAAATAAACCAAAATAGATATCGACCAAAACCCCGCACTATAGGGCGAGTAATTTTACGAGTTTTGAAACATAATAGAACATTTTCTTTAAATTATTAACTAATCATGATATATTAAATATTAAGAATTTACATTGAGATAGATGTAAACGGGTAACAAGCTACGCCGCTACCCCTTTTTAAATAGCAAAAGTAAGTCTTTTAAAAACTATGTCATAGATCCTGGGGTCTACATACTATCATAACCATTTGAACTCGACATAGATCCATAATATCTGACGTAAGAAAACCAAAAAATACATTGGGGATTGAACTTGTGACCATTTAGATAAAAGACAAGGGTTTAACTATGACACCAAACATTCTTTTTTTTTTTTTGAAACCGATTGCACCAATTACATGTCCTGTTTTTAGTTACGTGGCTTATTTAGAATGAAACGATTATGTGAATATATTAGAACACAATGGTTTAAACATATTTATTTATTTTTTTTCTACAAGTTAAACTAATTGACCAAGATAGGTTAACGATGTGAAATGAAAATAAAATGGAGGAGGGAATCTTTTCCAACCGACAAGTGAATCTCAACCTTTAATTTATTCAATTATAATTTCTTGTTAACTTCTATAGAGATGACACGAAATTCTATGGATTGACTTCGTATTGTAGAATTTATATAAAAATTTTCCTAGTGACGCAAAAACTTTAAAGCGTACAAGTTTGTGCAGCATCTAGGTCTACTATTATATGCCATTTTTTACGACTTATGTGTTAACATTTATTTTTCTAATAATCTTTCATCAAGAAATTCAAAAATAAACGTCTAATCTTTTTTTAATAGGCCACGTAAGTAAAAAAGAAGACATGTAACCAGTACAACCTGTACCGGTTAAGTTTTGGTTTAGAAGAAGTTAAAAATTACTCTCAAAATACCAAGTTGATGGACTTTCGTAAGCAAAAAAATAAAAATAAAATAAATAAATAAAACAAAAAAGTTGGAGGAACTTATGTAAGAAAATACATAAAGTAGTTTGACTTTTTCGTCTATCTCTGTTCAACATCCTTTGTGTCTATTTACACCCCGGTCAGTCTTTAATCTGGTTGACAGCACCAAAACGCTGTCAAAGCTAGGCGTTTTGGTCCAGTCAACAGACCCGTCAGACACCCGTAAGTTTTTGTCTGGGTGACCAGACCAAAACGTCATGCTTTGCCACAGCTCGACACTGCAGGGTGTGAAAATAAGTTGAGGGGTGTCTAATAGCAAACCCCTTATTATGATATTTGCTCTTATTATTTCGACGTTAAAAGCATGGTAAAATAGATCTAAATCATGTAAATGTTTTAATAATGTGTATGTTAATCATTTACGTGTGTGTATATAAGGGGCTGTTTGGCAACTTCTGAATTGTTAAGTGCTGAAACAATAAGAGGTCAAAACATATAAGTGCTGAACCAGTAAGAGGTCTGAACCATTAATAGTCAGTCTAATGTTTAACCGTTAAGACGCAAATGTCTGATCACTTCAGATTATAAGTCTTAACCATTTAGGCTCAGTATAATGCTTAACCATTCAAAGACAAATATCTGAACCATTAAAACATCTGCTCGCGAAACAAACAGTCTGAATCATTAAATGCTGAACCATTAAGAAGTCTGAACCATTAAGAAGTTTGAACAATTAAGAGCCTCGTTAATAGGTAAACAAAGAGCCCCTAAATGTCTTTATAATTGTTTATGTTATTATTCATGTCATTATAGCCTAATGACATCTTAGGGGGTGATATAAGGCTTAAGAACCATTAGGTCTTCGGTTTGATTCCCACAAGGATGTTTTCCTAGATTTATTGGGTTTCTTCCTGAATTGATGTATATGCATTATTGCCTAATGGAGATGGATATGATGTGTGGTTCCGCTAGTGTCACGATGATACTCCAGTGGTCTGTCAATAATCCACATTTACCGTTGAAAAAAATGTTTATGTTATTTTTTTTAACACTTGTCCTTGGTTAATAGGTTAATCATGTTTGTTTGTTTGGTTGTTACATATATACAAAAAAAAATTACATTTGTGGTTCAATCAAATGCTAAAATTTTGTAATCGTACAGGGTTTTGCAAGAGGTGAAAGGAAACCAACGATTATTGTTCTTTTGCAGGAATTACTGATTGAGTTTCCTAGAGGTTTGACAACCCTTTGCTACAATAATACCTCATGAATAGCAAAAACACACTTTGTGCCGTTTTTGGCTGCCCATTTAATCTTTTATCCGTCCATTCTAACTCGTACTTGTCTTTTTACGAGATGTTTTTTTTTTTCAAGTTTTGACACAAAGTTTTATATAAAACTCAAAACAATAGATATTTATTAACTGAAAGTTTAAACAACCCTATAATCTAGTTTTTTAACGGCTAATATTACTTTTTTACCACCAATAATCCTTAATTATTTCACTTTATCCAAGTGTAAACCTGAGATCTCCTCTCTCTAAGAGACATAACCTTTACCATATAGGTAGCCCCACTCTATAATCTGTTCTTTTCAAGGGCGTAGCATAGTGGGGGCTGGAGGGGCGGCCGACCCTCCTGAACTTTTCGCTCAGTAATGGAGGGTATGTAGTTATTGTATAGAAATTTTTGCGTATATACGTTTTGACCCCCCGATTTTATAGATTTTTTAGGTATATACGTTTTCGATCTCTTCGATCAGAAATCCTTAAGTTTCGCCACTGTCTTTGATCAATTTAAAACATCAAATTATTAGGGTAGGGTAGGAAGAGGAAAGCTCCAAAAGAGGTTGACTTAGACTTTTATGTCATTTGTGTAACATCCGATCAACGATTTTTTTTGTAGTATAACAACTGAGTGACCGACAACGATACATGCTATTCGTTATTCAAGTTATGTCTTTACTTATCACTTTCAATGAATAACCCAAAATTTCTTCTATTCACACCAATATCAATTTTTGTTTAAAATTGAAAATCAACCCTTGATCAAACACAAAACACGATTTAAACGAATTCGTTCGGCTCTTTTATAAATTATTAATGAAAACACACAAAATTACAAAAGATCTAACCATCTATTTATACTAGACTCATACTAATTCTAACCCAACTCAAACTCTATTTTAAATAAAATAATCAACTAGATAAATATATCTAATTCAAATTAACAATAATCCCTAATTTAAACTATAAATGACTCAATAAATAATTTACCAAAGAATTATCTATAACTCGTTTAATAATTATTTTCTTAATTTAAGATTAACGTCTTCGATATTTTGTGTACATGTAACTTTTTTAGTTACTTATTTCATCATTCCAAGTTATGTTTTAGTTCTATTTTATTTTAATGAATGTTTGACTAATAATAGATAATACTCTGTGTTTATGTTACATGCATGAGGACTCAAGCCAAGCTCCAGCCTAAATTGAAGTTATTTTAACAAGTTTGAGTCTCAATTTCAAATACTAATCTTGATTAGGTTTTCTAAGCTTAAATGAGCTTGTTTTTATGTTATATTTACTTCTTAGGTTAGAATCCCATGTATTACACGGCTTGAATTAGTAAATTTAGTTTTATATTTGTAAGTTTAACTATGAGAAATCATAAAACATAAAAGAGGAAAATGAGACTCACAACTTTTAAAGTAAGAAAAATAGAAACAAAATAATGATGAATAAAAAGTTTATTATAAAATAGTAAAGTTTAAATAATGAAAACACACGAGATTGATGAAAACGAAATAAGGAATGCATTAAATGTAATATTGAAAACGAGGTAAATTTGAAATGGTAAGAATCAGCGTGTAAGTTAAATGAGTATACAGTGTAGACACAAAAAAATAGGTTGTCTAGCATTACGTTATGTTTCGCCTAAGATTTTTATTTATTATGTATGATAAAATAAAAAAAAGTAATAAATAATAAGGATAGAGATATAGAAGATAAGGATAAAGATAGAGATTATATAAAGATTTTAACATGTATATTTCCATAGAGTTAAGATCGCGTACAAATATGCTTATCGTACAAATGTACGAATATGGTATTTTTTTCAAAATTTGGGCGGTGACATTATAGTAAGTATACAAACCCATAATAAAATCATCTTGCTTATTTCTACACTAAATTAAAATACACATTCGGTTTCTAACGATTCAAAAACCCAATAATATTCGATTCAATTTCTCCCCAAAATCTGCGATTCTCCAACATTCTTCGTATCAACCTTAAATAATCTCAACCAAAGGTAATTTCAAATTGTTTGATGAACTAGTAGAGTAATTATGATGCACTTGTAAAATAATTTTGAATTGTATGTTGTTTGATGAACATATAGAGTAATTACGTCTGATATTTTTTTATGAACTAGTAGAGTAATTATGATATACTTGTAGGGTAATTTTGAAGTGTATCTTGTTTGATGAACTTGTAGAGTAATTGTGTCTGTTATTTTTTTTATGAACTAGTAGAGTTATTATGATGCACTTATACATTAATTTTGAATTTTATGTTGTTTGATTCATTTGCAGAGTAATTTTTAATGATATTTTGTAGTAGTGTATCAATGATAAACTAGTAGAGTAATTATGATGCACTTGTAGAGTAATTTTGAATTTATGTTATTTGATGCATTTGTAGAGTAATTTTGAATTTATGTTATTTGATGCACTTGTAGAGTAATTTTGAATGATACCTTGTAGTACTATATAAGTGAGGAACTAGTAGAGTAATTATGATGCACTTGTAGATTAATTTTGAATTTTATGTTGTTTGATGCATGATCGGAGTGTCGCACTCTCTGACACCCCACCCATATAAGGATGAAAAGTACACATTTGATGCCAACCTAAAGGGGAAACATTTATTTAATTAGCATAAATTGTAAGGTATAAAAGTTGGAGACTTAAACGGTACAACATTACCTCAGACTAACTACCGAGCTGGTTCACAAAATTCCACTAGACGCTACGGGTCTAGTGTCCAACACTTCCGCCAGCCACGTAGGCTCGGAATCTATGGTAACTAGTCCTCAAGCCTTGTTACCTGTGACACATGTTTAAAAGACACGTTAGCTTATGCTGGCGAGTTCATTAATATCAATAATTTATAACAATCACATTAACACATTCATGACTTGTACCCGCCCATGCAATATTCACGATGTTTCCTACATTGGAAATCACTACGGGACCATCAGTGTTTAGCCCCACATACAATCAGATTCAACTACACCATACTGGTGTAATTCGCCAATCATTCCCGCCGTAGCGGCACGTATATATACATGTGTATGCATGCCTGGGAGTTATCCATGATATATCACATGCGTACAACCAGTCATGGGTTTGACATATTTATAACAGTTACAGTTTAGGACAAGCATGCTCACGTTTGGAAAGCATTCGTAAAACTCACCTTAGCTTTAGGCGATACAATATTACTTGATAAGAATTTTAATCCTGAACAGGTACGAAGACAATCTTAGGTGATAGTCAAATGATACGATACTAACTAGTCATTATCGTGGTCGGCTTTGGTCAACCCACCTAGTCTAAGCACGGGTACACAGTCCATGCCTAAACTAGAGTTAAGTCACCTAACACCTACTTGAACTATAACCCTAAACCCTACTCCTAACATTATATTAACTGATTAGTTTTATAATATATTTAATTTGCCTTAAAATCTAATTAAAGTAAACTTAAGAATTTAATATTTAAAGTAATATATACTAACTTGTATACGTCGAGGAGGCTTGTGATATGAGGTGAAGACATAAATTAATATTAGTTTGCTATTTATAGAATTTTGGTAACAGAAGTCGGCTTCAAATAAGTCGGTTTATTAATTCTATTTCTTTTTCTCCATGCACAGATCACACGAGCACCTTAATTGTTATGACATATTATTGTAACTTTATTGTTTATTTTGTTTTCAAAGCATATGTATATCTACTAACTTTCTAGATATAGATTTTTAATTATAAATTTTACATTAATATATTATATTATTATTATTATTATTATTATTATTGTTATTTTTATTATTTATTGATATTTTATAATAAATGCCTGTCTGGATCTCATATGCTAAATGGTCATTCTACTTGTTTCTTACTCGTGGAACTATATGTAAGAATATAAGTTTCATATATTATATTTTTTTTGTTTATTGAATGGGGTGTTACAATTCTCCCTACCTTATAAGAATTTTGTTCGCGAAATTCAGCTAAAAAGGTGTGGTGTTTTTGTCTGGTCTCATCTTCTTTTTCTCACGTTTTTTTCGGGTCCTCTTCTTGTGTCCCATTTAACTCTTACTAGAGGAAACTCTCGGTTTCTCAATTTTTTTGATCAACGATCTGAATGGGGCTTCTATGAAGTTTAACTTGTCGTTGATCCTGACCTCCTTCCAGGGCATTTTAAGTGATTCGTCTGCCAAACAATTTGTTAATTGGACATGTGAAACGTGTCATGAGTTCCTTTTAGTTCCTCTGGCAGTTCTAACTTATAGCTATTGGGCCGGTTCTTTTGATTATCATAAACGGACCAATATATCGTTCGCTCAGTTATCCTTTCTACCCAACACGAATGATTCCTTTACAAGGTGAGACCTTAAGTAATATCTTGTCGCTGACCTGAAATTCCAAGGATCTCCTACGTTTGTCAGCTTAATTTTTTTTCTTGTTTGTCTCTAACATTCTTCATTCGTTACCGGATATTTACAATCTTATATGTAGTCTCTTCAATAATATAAGGGCCCATTAAAGGGTTTTATCAATCTCTGACCAACATACCGGTGATCGGCATTTTCTTCCTTATCATGCGTTAAAAAGGGGCAATCTTATACTTTAATAAATGTTGTTACAAGCAAAATCTATCAAAGATAAGTGTTCATCCCAACTTCCACTAAAGAGTATAACACATGCCCTAAGTACGTCTTCTGGTGTTTGAATGGTCATTTTACTTTGACCATTTGTTTGGGGTGATAAGTCAAACTTACGTAACTTCCACTATAAGTATAACACATGCCCTGATCACGTCTTCTAGTGTTTGAATGGTCATTTTACTTTGACTATTTGTTTGGGGGTGATAAGTCAAACTTACGTTTACTTTGGTTCCCAACCCCCTCGGAAAACTTTGCTAGAATCTAAATGTAAATCGGATATCACGTTCTAAAATGGTAGAGATGTGTATCCCATGACGACTAACGATTTATAATCTCCTTGTGTTGGGAAAAAATGGAGACACTTAGTTAAACGTTTTACTATAACCCAAATAGTATCATTCCTATTCTTAGTCTGTACCAATGAGTTTATAGCTCAGTGGTACCCACTACCAATGAAGTTCATTGCCTACATGTGAAGTTGTAGTGGCGCGGGTTCGACCCTTGTGGTGCCCAGATCATGTGGATGGTGTGTAGAGGTGATTTTCCGGCATCATAACCCTTGTAGGGTGGGAAAATGGGTATCCTATAGAGTACCAGGGACAAGGTTCCTTCCTTAACCCTTTTCTTATTCTTAGTCCGTGGGAGTTTAATAATAGAATGCATAGTTAGCATCTCCTGTTTGCACTTAGGAATCTTAGACTGTTGTAAATAGCCACATGGTTTTTTTTAATGCTCTACTTTGACTTTTAGGTATGTAAGACATTCCTCTACTTGTCTTGCTATAGACCTTTTCATTTCCAGCCATCAATAATCGTTTCTTAATCTTCATACATTTCATCGCTACCGGTGTGTAATGCGTATTTAGACTTATGGGCTTCGTTTAGTATCATATCTTATAATCCGCCAAAACTAAGAACCAATATTGGATCGTGAAATATGAAGATCTCATCTTTTCATGATCTTAATAGTTTCTGTCTGCCAACCATCATTAACGTGTTTACTATCAATGCTTCTTCTTGGGTCCTTTACTGCAGCGCAATGGTTGTTCCCATCTCGGTGAAGGCTTGGCCCGGGGTTTTACCCGGGTTCGAGTCCAAGGGGGGGCGCAGTTTTACCTATTCCACGGGGTTTTTGCGCATCAGGGGTGTGCTACGCTTTCTAGCGGTGGTCGAGTAGTCGGCCTTTGGACATAGCTCCGAAAGGGTGGGTTTACACGTGGAAAGCAGTTAGCCGTTCAAAAAAAATCAATGCTTCTTCTTATACATTCTTCATGTGGTCTAAGAGATCTTACCACTAATTCTAGATGTACAAATTCTTATTTACTGGGTTCTATCTTTCCTACTAGGTACACATGTATTCACGTTTGTCTTACAAACTTAATTCATCAAATCCATGAATAATACATGTGTATTAGTCTATTCGAAGAACTCATAGTGGCCGTACTTCATCCAAAAGTCGTTTTATGTACGTCTTCAGGTGTCACCCTTACTTGGTGATAACCTGATCATAAGTATATCTTCGAAACATAGCCCGCTCCTTGTAGATGAACAAATAGATAATGATTCTTGGCAACGGGTACATATTCTTTATAGTGACTTTAATAAAATCTCTATAATTGATATACATCCTTATTGAGCCTTCCTTTTATTTGAAAATAAAATAGGCGTTCCCCATGACGACATGTTGTGACCTTTAAATCCCTTGTCCTGTAACTCCTATAGTTGGTTTCTAAACTCCTCCATTTCAGTAGGGGTGAGGCAATACCAGGCTTTAGCAAAATGATGCGCTCTGCGTATTAGTTAATCTTAAACTCAATTTGTCTATCGGGTGGTGGTTTAGGAAGATCTTTAGGGCATACTTTAAAATTTTTGGCTACTATTGGCACGTCCTCTACGTTATTCTCTTCTTTGTTTTCTAGTTCATACACTAAATAGGCTAAGGGTAATTGTTGCTAAGGGTGGTAGGTACATAGTGGTAACTTAATGAGGGTTCATAAGCTATTGTTGTAATTATAAGTATCTACTTATGATTTTGAATCCTTAGTAGGTTGATACTCGGATTCGTTACTACTTGTAAATCAAAGTCAACTGGTGTCTTCTTACGTTAAAAGTCAGGTCCTTTGTGCATCCTTATCTGTAAACTACTAATAAGAGTATATAACTTTTTTTGGTAGGCCAAATCTCAATGGTTGAAGCCTAGATATCTCTACTGAATACCTAATTCGCTAAAACCTTTGGTCAGATACAACTGTGACACCTCACCCAAATAAGGATGAAAAGTACACAATTGATGCCAACTTAGAGGGGAAATATTTATTTAATTAGCATAAACTGTAACGTATAAAAGTTGGAGACTTAAATGGTACAACATTACATCAGACTAACTATCGAGCTGGTTCACAAAATTCCACTAGACACTACGGGTCTAGTGTCCAACACTTCCTCCAGCCACGCAAGCTCAGAATCTATGGTAACTAGCCCTCAAGCCTTGTTACCTGTGACACATGCTTAAAAGACACGTCAGCTTATGCTGGCGAGTTCACGAATATCAATAATTTATAACAATCACATTAACACATTCATGATTTGTACCCACCCATGCAATATTCAGGATGTTTCCCTACACTTGAAATCACTACGGGACCATCGATGTTTAGCCCCACATACAATCAGATTCAACTACACCATACTGGTGTAATTCGCCAATCATTCCCGCCGTAGCGACACGTATATATACATGTGTGTGCATGCCTGGGAGTTATCCATGATATATCACATGCGTACAACCAGTCATGGGTTTGACATATTTATAACAGTTACAGTTTAGGACAAGCATGCTCACGTTTGGAAAGCATTCGTAAAACTCACCTTAGCTTTAGGCGATACGATATTACTTGATAAGAATTTTAATCCTGAACGGGTACCAAGCACATCTTACGTGATGGTTAAATGATACGGTGCTAACTAGTCATTACCGTGGTCGGCTTTGGGCAACCCACCTAGTCTAAGCACGGGTACACAGTCCATGCCTAGACCAGAGTCAAGTCACCTAACGCCTACTTGAACTATAACCCTAAACCCTACTCCTAACATTATATTAACTGATTAGTTTTATAATATATTTAATTTGCCTTAAAATCTAACTAAAGTAAACTTAAGAATTTAATAATTCAATTAATATATACTAACCTGTATACGTCGAGGAGGCTGTGATATGAGGTGAAGCCATAAATTGATATTAGTTTGCTATTTATAGAATTTTGGTAACAGATGTCGGCTTCAAATAAGTCGGTTTATTAATTCCATTTCTTTTCCTCGATGCACAGATCACACAAGCACCTCAATTTAGGGATGGCAATAGGTCAGGTTCGGGTCGAATATTGGTAATCCCATACACATACCCGGTTGTAAAATCGTGTCTCATACCCGACACAATATCCGTCGGGTATTTTTCAGGTAATTACCCATTGGATACCGGATATACCCGCGGGTATCGGGTACACCCATTAGTTTGTAAAAAGATATATGTTAGGATTTCCAAATACATATTTTACTATTATAATTACTATATAATGTTATTTATGCAACAACTATTATAAATTTAAAATGTACATTACATATATATAAGTTTTATCATAAAGTCTATAATAACTTTATAATAATTCTACACGTATATGTATATAATTCACAATATACAAAATATAAATATTATTATCAAATACATATACTAACAGAAAATTTATTTTTTAGCATACTTTAATAAAAATATAAATTAAAAAATTCGGGTGTATGATCGGGTATATAGTTCGGGTAAACGGGTATGTGGTTTCGGGTAATCAGGTCGGGTATCACCTAATCCCATACCCGACCCATACCCGCGGAAAATTTTAAAACTAAACCCATACCCGACCCAATACCCGTCGGGTATCGGGTATACCCGTTCCATTTGTGTCGGATTTCGGGTATCCGTCGGGCTCGGGTATTTTTGTCATCCCTACCTCAATTGTTATGACATTATTATAAATTTATTGTTTATTTTGTTTTCAAAGCATATATATATCTACTAACTTTCTAGATATAGATTTTTAGTCATAAATTTTACGTTAACATTATTATTGTCGTTGTTGTTGTTTAATGATATTTATAATAAACGCCCATCTGGATCTCATATGCTAAGTGGTCATTCTACTCGTTTCTTATTCGTGGAACTATATGTATGAATATAAGTTTCATATATTATATTTTTTGTGTTCATAAAATGGGGTGTTACACGCTCTGGTCAAAGATAATATTTATATGCCCCAATTACCCTTAACAATGTGTTAGTGGTAGTAATGAGTCGAACCACAAAGAGTATGTGGTTTGTGCACGGATGTGATTGATTTTAAAGGTTGTTACAATTATGAAGCTTGCTTATGGTATAATTTCTATGTTTGTTTGTTTGAAAGAGATGTCGGATGAAACCGACAAGTTTGTTTTGTTACTTAATTATGAAAAACTTGAATAATTTGCGAAAACTTAATTAAATGATTAAAACAATGATTTGGGAACAAGGTTCACACCCGGTTCAATAATTGCAAAGCCTAGGGTTGCTAAACGATTTTAGATTGATTCAATCGAATTTGTCATTAACGGTTTTGATATCACGAAGCTTAGGTGCCACTTGCTATCACGCGGATGACGGACCGCAATGCACTTCGTTACTTCAGACAAATAAATCCTTTTGAAAGATAAGGCATAAATACACAAACTTATTTCGCAAAGTCAAATTTTATAATCATTCGACAATTCGCAAATGTAGTTCAAATGTAGGACAATTATCAATCAATTCAAAATACAATTCAATTGGTCACAAATCAACTAAGAACATAAAGCAAACCCTAAACCTTACAAAAGTCTACACTAGGGTGAAACCCTCGAGAATTACCGCTCATGATGAACGGAACGTGATCACCAGATAATTGAAGCTTGATCTTGAACATCTTGAATCCTTGATGAATGATGATGGTGGTTAGGGTTTAATGTAACACCTCGTAAATTCGAGTCTGGTAATATATTGACATGTGTCCATGCTCTCATATGTGCCTAATTTTGGTCGAGAGGGACTATTTATGACAATTAATAAAAGTATGAATGTGGAGGGACCAATAATGTCAACATGCCAAAAAAGTTTGGCCTCTGAGTGACGCTTACGGACCGCAAGGCCAAAGCCTTACGGATCGTAGGCCAAAACCAACAATTGTGACTGACAAGCGGTTACAGACCGCAAGGCTTAGTCCTTACGGTCCGTAGCCATTTCAAAACCAGGGGCGCCAAAAGAGGCTTACGGACCGTAAGCACCTTGCCATACGGTCCGTAAGGGACTGCCAATGGCAGTTTTGTTTGGGGGCCAAGGCATTCTGCCATGTTGCCACCTTTCTCGCATTTTTTCCACTCTTGTTCAGGTCTTGACACCTCAAAACCACCTGGAGACATCCTACAACAATCCCTAATACATGGCATGATCCTACTCTTCATCTTCTAGTATAAATAGCAAGCTTGTTTTCATAAACACTTGCTGATTTCCTTCACTTCTCATCTATCTCACTCTTGGAGTTGTTCCTAATAAAAAAGAACCTCCCTCTGAGTTCTAATATTCCTAAGGATCACTTGTAAGTGTTCCTTTCCAGCTCTTTTAGTTTTTATAGGCTTTTATGAGCCGGAAGTCAAGCAAATTGACTTTTGCTTTGACTTTCGGTTTAGAGCATTATGGTCCAGCCATTGATCAAATCAAACATGGCTATGTGATCGTAGTTAGGTAGGTGTTAATCCCTCAAAAGGGCACCTCCTGGAAATCACGTTAAATTGGTCAAATGACGGGTCAAAGTTATGTTAATTAAAAAGTCAAAGGGCAGCTTTTTGGAAACTTTATAAAATGAACTTATAAATGTTACAACCCATTTTTTGACACTAAATCATTTGGTAATTAATATTAGAACATGTATGAACATGTTCATCCCGTCATTTCCAGTTTTAAGGTCAGTTCGCAACCGAAAGTCAAGAAGTTTGACTTCTACTTTGACTTTCGATTCTGACCCGATTTAGCTAAGTTAGCTACTGAATTAGAGTTGCATTATGATCATATTATGTGTAGCATAACCCTCTCTGATTATACTACTTGATCATAATCAAATTCTGAGTTTTTACACAAGTTCTTAAATATGCCTAATAATGACCTAAATGCCCTTTTTGCGCATAACGTGGTTTTAATCAGTATAGATCATATGAAATTGATTACCTACTGATATGGTAATGTAAATAACTTATTTAAAAGAATGGACTTGTTCATAACTTAGATTTTATGCAAGTTCTTAAATTATGTACATTGTGACTAAAATGCCCTTATGGTGCATAGTTTGATTTTAAAACCATAATGGTCATATAAGTTGATAAACTACTGATGTTACAACTTATTTAAAGTATAATGACATATTGTTGGGATTGACCCCTACAAAAGAACAGATGATAAAATGCCAAAACAGGTCTCTGCTGAATGGTCCAGAATAAACAGTGTTTTGGTTCACAACTTCCTTCTATGACAAGGCATCTAACATCTGATAGCTCTAACATTTGCTCAAACGCTAAGCTCTGTTGGTTATAAAGACTGGTAAAGACCAAACCTCTGTCTGAAGTCAAAAGTCTGTTGGAAGTCAAAGGTCTGATCATCCTTTGAAGAACATTTGATAAAGCTTCAATCAGTGGATTAGCATCCTATCTGGATAACCATCAGTGTTTTTGTAAATGTATCAGAGGATAGCATAAGCAGTGGTTAGAGGTTGTTAGGTTAGTTAGATGTCATTGTCTTGGTGATGTCGGCAA